>CM064883.1:86233141-86366603 GCA_003313485.2 Penstemon barbatus | reverse complement strand
AGCAATTCTTTCATCAACGTGGTACCAGATTGGTAATAGGAATCGTACACAAGGTACATCCCTTCAGCCTTTGAATCTTGACTGGATGCCATCTTAATTCTGTTGAAAGTTAGTGAAAAAAGAAGAGTTTTTGCAGAAAATTGCAAGGGTTTTTGCTCACAAGTGCTCTTTGAATATTTGGGTGCGTAAAGAGCTACTGAGCTGATCAGATCTGGATTTATAGAGTTAGGGTATTTCTATTTCCGTGATACCAGCTAACCGTTAGATCCGTTTCTTGTCAGTTCTGATCGTGCGGCGTCAGTTACGACCTTTCAAATTCAAATCGCATTAAATGAGGAGCGGAAAAATGTACCGCTCTTTTATCACTTGTAAAAGCGTGTTTTAAAAATAAAACGTTTTAGGCAGTAAGCTTTTACACAGGTGATCAGACGAGTAAAATAAATACTTATCTGATGGACTATTGTCCTGATGACAAAGCTGTTATCGGTGAAAGCCAATAGCTGATAACCTTCCTCGGCTGTTTGTCAATCCAGCTAAATAATAAATCTTCAATCTTCAAGACTTTAATCTTCTGTTGAAAACATAACTTCAACTAACTGTCATCAACAAATTTCATCTTTTAATCAGAAGTACCGCTAGTCTTACACGTTCCCCCTGACTTTAAGAATTCATAAGTTAACTAGACTGTTGAGAGTTAATCCTTGAAGATAAGTGTGATGAGTAAGCTGTTGAACTCTAGTCTTCTGATGAGTTCCCCCTCAGCTTATGCATCCAATTTCAATAAACCCAGTTCAGCTCTTAGAGTTGAAAACCTTGTCTCACTTAGAGGTTTTGTGAAGATGTCA
Source organism: Penstemon barbatus (assembly GCA_003313485.2). Taxonomy (NCBI): domain Eukaryota; kingdom Viridiplantae; phylum Streptophyta; class Magnoliopsida; order Lamiales; family Plantaginaceae; genus Penstemon; species Penstemon barbatus. The sequence goes on along the minus strand of CM064883.1, from coordinate 86,365,758 downwards.
GCAATTTGATTTTCAGTAAACACATATTCTATCATGACATTTTCTTTCTCCACGTGATCTCTAATAAAATAATGTTTGATCTAAATATGCTTAGTCCTTGAATGACTTGTAGTATTCTGAGTAAGGCTGATTGCACTTGTATTGTCACAGTAGATAGGGATTCCACTGATTTTTATGTTGTAATCTTCAAGTTGATGCTTCAACCATAATATTTGTGCACAGCAAGCTCCAGCAGCTATATATTCAGCTTCAGCAGTTGATATGGATACTGAAGTCTGTTTCTCACTCATCCATGAGATCAGACGACTACCTAAGAACTGACAGGCACCTGTTGTGCTTTTTCTGTCAATCTTGCAGCCAGCAAGGTCAGAATCTGAATATCCAATTAGTTCAAATCCAGATTCCCTAGGATACCATAATCCCAAATCTTCAGTACCTTTAAGATACTTGAGTATCCTTTTGGCAGCTAAGAGGTGAGATTCCTTAGGATTTGATTGATACCTCGCACAAACCCGAACAGAGTACATAATATCAGGTCTGCTAGCTATTAAGTATAACAGAGACCCAATAATTCCTCTGTAGTTGGTTATGTCCACTGATTTGCCATCTTCATCTTTATCCAAACGAAGACTAGTAGACATTGGAATATTAGCATTAGAGCTAGTTTCCATACCAAATTTCTTGAACGGATCCTTTGTGTATTTTGCTTGGCTGATGAAAATTCCATCAGGTAACTGTCTTACTTGCAAACCAAGAAAATAGTTAAGTTCTCCCATCATGCTCATTTCAAACTTGTTCTGCATCAGCTTTGAGAACTTATCACACATTTGTTGATTAGTTGAACCAAAAATAATATCGTCCACATATATTTGCACAAGCAAAATATGTTCTTCCCATTCAATAGTGAACAAGGTCCTGTCTACCTTACCTTTACGAAATCCTTTAATTAAAAGGAAATCAGATAGGGTATCATACCATGCTTTTGGAGCCTGTTTCAGTCCATAGAGGGCTTTCTTCAGACGATACACCTTGTCTTCTTCTTGATAGGCTTCAAATCCAGGTGGTTGTTCAACATAAACTTCTTCTTGCAATTCTCCATTGAGAAAAGCTGATTTCACATCCATCTGATAGACTGTGAAATTCTTGTGAGCAGCATAAGCAAGAAAGAGTCTGATAGCCTCTAATCTTGCTACTGGTGCAAATGTTTCATCAAAGTCAATGCCTTCTTCTTGGCAATAACCCTTGGCCACTAATCTAGCTTTGTTTTTTGTGACAACACCATCTTCATTCATTTTGTTCCTGAATACCCATTTAGTGCCAATGACTCTTTGATGACTTGGTCTAGGAACTAAGTACCAGACTTCATTCCTTTCAAATTGATTTAGCTCTTCTTGCATAGCTTCAATCCAGTTTGAATCATTAAGAGCTTCTTCAATCTGTTTGGGCTCAATTTGAGATAGGAAGCTAACAAACATTGCTTCACTTGCAGCAACTCTCCTTGTCTTCACTCTATCCAAAGGATCACCAATCACTAGCTCTGGTGGGTGATTCTTGAGCCATCTAAGATCAGGATGCAAATCATAATGTTGTCCTTTGTTTTGATCTTGCAACACTACTGTTGGAGTTCCAGTAGTAGTCTGTTGAACATTTGTTGTCTGTTGAACAGTCTCTGGTCTGTAAGCTGTTTGCAACTCGTCTGTTAGACAATAAGCATTGTGATGGGAACATATTCTTCATTCTTTCCAACATTCAATTTCTGTAAATCAGTAAACAGATCTTGATTAGTGCTTTGATTCTTTTCAGAAGATTGATTTGGTTCATCAAATACTACGTGAATAGATTCCTCATAAGTAAAGTTCTTTTGTTAAAGACTCTATAAGCTTTACTAACAGTAGAGTATCCTACAAAAACAGCTTCATCAGCCTTTTCTGCAAATGCAGTAAGGTGATTTTTCCCATTATTTAAAACAAAGCATTTACAACCAAATATCTTAAAGTAATGAATGTTTGGCTTCCTGTTGTTCCAAACTTCATATGGAGTCTTGTTTTGGTGCTTGTTGATCATGCATCTGTTTTGGGTAAAGCATGCTGTATTTGTTGCTTCTGCCCAAAATCTTTGAGGCAGCTTAGCTTCAGCTATCATTTTCCTGGTAGCTTCCTTAAGAGTTCTGTTTCTACTTTCAGCAACTCCGTTCTGTTGAGGGGTTCTGGCAGCAGAGTACTCATGACTGATTCCTCTGACATTACAATACTCTTCAACAATAGAGTTTGTAAATTATGTCCCTCTATCTGATCTGATCTTCAGTATTTTCATACTTTTCTCATTTTGAATCTTTTCCATCAGATTTGTAAGATGCTCCTTGGTTTCACTTTTCTTCTTCATGAAAATCACCCAAGTGTATCTTGAATAGTCATCCACAACAGCTAGGCAGTATTTCTTTCCACCATTGCTGACATGATCAATGGGTCCAAATAAGTCCATATGTAGCAGCTCCAATATTCTTCCAGAAGATTGGTGCTTCTTGCTTTTGAATGATGACTTGATTTGTTTACCCTTCTGACAAGCGTCACAAAGCTTATCTTTGCTCATGACTGTCTTTGGAATTCCTTCTACCAGATTGTTCTTGATGAGTCTGTTTATGGTCTTGAAATTCACATGATTCATTCTTTTGTGCCACAGCCAACTGACTTCACTTGGTGTTAATGCCACCAAACAAATACTTGAATTCTTGTCAGCAGAATTTCAGTCCACTGTGTAGACATTTCCTTGTCGTCTTCCAGATAAAATAACCTTCTTTGTACCAATCTGTTCAACGTAACACTTATCTGTTGAGAAGATGACTGAATATCCTTTGTCACAAAATTGACTTATGCTCAGTAAATTGTATTTGAGGCCTTTAACATAAGAGACGTCAGATATCTCAATGTTGCCTTTGATCAGCTTTCCACTTGCTACAATTTTGCCTTCCTTGTTGTCTCAAAACGTTACATTCGGACCATCCACAGCAACAGCATCAGTCAGCTCATGTATGCTTCCACACATGTGTCTTGAACATCCACTGTCCAAGTACCAGATTTTCTCTACTTTACTCCTACTCCTAATCCTAACCTCAAAACAAAATAAAATTGTTTTAGGTACCCTTATTGAGAGGGTCCTGGAGGATTAGTTCCACCTTTGACAACCCAAGATGATGAAGTCTTAGGCTTCTTAGGTTTCTGTTGTTTGGCAGGAGCATGAACAGTTTCATCTTCATCATGTTTATTAGATTTGCTATGTTGATGATAAGGATCATACTCATAAGTAGAATAAGATGCATGATAAGGAGGATATGCATGCATTGGATGAGCAGGATATGGTACATAGTAAGTAGGAAATTGAGGTGCATGATACATAGGAGGATATGCAGCATATTGCACATAATAAGACTCGTTTTCATACCAAGCATTTTGATTTTTCTTGTTTTTATACTTCTTTGGTTTACTAGATGCTTGCTCATTAACAGACGACTTAGTCTTATCACTAGTCTGATTGGTTTTGGTCTTATCAGAAGACTTCCTAGGACTCTTCTGTTTGGACTTATCAGTCTGTTTTCCTACACTAGGCTCTTTGCTCTTTTTAGCCTTAGGAGTTTTCGTCTCCTTTAACACTTTCTCAGGTGAAGCAGGTTTAGTAGTCTGAACATACAAAATGACCTTACTGTTGTCAGCTGATATGAATTTTTCAGTATGTTTCAGTTCTAACTTATCCTGATCTAAAGGTGTCTTCTGTTTACTAGACATGTGAGTGGATGCAACAGATGACTTATCATGAGACTCAATGACTTTCTCAAGCTCAATGATTTTACCCTTATAAACTTCACATTCAGCTTTCAAGAGGAGTTACCTCATCATCCTCGGAGTCATCAGATTCCTTAGCCATCAGGCAGAGAAGAGCAGGACTCTCTTCATCAGAAGACTCTTCATCAGAAGTGTCTGAATCTGAATCTGACGAGTAGACAACAGCTAGCTTTTTTGCTTCTGCTACCAGCACCTTGCCTTTCTGATGCTTTCTTTCCTTTCTGATTCTCTTTTCCTCTTCTGTATACTTCTCAGCTTTAGGATATGGGCAGTCTCTGATGAAATGACCCAGTTTCCTGCAATTATAGCACATCATTTTGGATTTATAAGAATCCTTATCTTGAGAAGAAGAAGTAGGGTTAGAAGTAGAAGCATTGTTATATTTGTTCTTCATTTTTCGTCTGTAGAACTTTTTGAAGTTATTCATCAGCAATGCAACGTCTCCAGCAGTGTACTTCTTTTTGTTGAGTAGTGTGGCTTCATCAGATGAATCCATGTCTTTGCTTTTGTAGGCTGGCCTTCTAGGATTTTCAGCAGCAACAAGTGCAGCTATGGGACTTGAAGTAGAGGTTTCTTCAACACCCATTCTTGGCAGTTTATACTTGTACGCCTTGAGTACTGAGAACAGCTCGGTGAGTGAAATCTTTCCCAGATCTCTTGACTCTTCCATGGCTGTCACCTTCATGTTGAACTTCGGAGGTAGGGCCTTCAGAACTCTGACGATTATCTCCTTATCAGTGAAGGTTTTTCCAAGCTTTAAAACTTCGTTCAGCGTCCTAGTAAACCTTGTATCCATCAGGTCAATGGTTTCGGCAGACTTCATCTTGAAGTTGTCCAGCTTTTCCAGAGCAACACTCAGCTGATGCTCTTTGATGGCGTCGTTTCCTTCGCTCATATCACGACCCTTATCCCACATTTCTTTGGCAGTCTTGCAATGCTTGACTTTATCAAATATGTCGTTGTCAAGGGCCTTGGTCATGATGAAACGACCAACTTTATCCAGATTGAACAGCTTTATTTCTTCGGCTGTCATTTCTGTTAGATCTTTATCCACCACTATTTCAGCTTCATCAACCGTGATAGTCTTGGTGAATTTGAATGGACCTTTAATGATAAATGTGTACATGTTATCATTGTAAGCAGCCAAGAAAATCTCCATTCTGATTTTCCAGTCTTCAAAGCTCATAGCAGCTATGTGGGGAACATGGCTGATATAATCCATTTTTCAAAAATTTTAATTTTTCAAAATATGATATTTTGAAAAGTTTGAAAATCTTTGAAAAACACTCGGATCAAGCTCGTTGATCAGGCAGCTGATTCTAATGAACCACCTGCTCTGATACCACTTGTTGGTCCCAAGTGGTCAGATGAGGTCTAGAGGGGGGGTGAATAGACCTCTAAACTTTTTGACAATTTTTAACTTTAAAACTTTTGTTCTAACTTAAACAGACCAAGCTGTTACCGAACAATAATTTTACAAGGCTGATCGCGAACAAATCTTTGAACATCTTTGTTGACCACTAATCTGATAATCACTTAGCTGATTTTTGCTAAAATCAGTTTTAATACTAGAGTACTTGCAGCGGATTTTCAAAGTGTTTTTCACAAGTAAACTTAGTAGTTTGAAAATTTTATCCCCAGTTTTGTAAACTCCTTTAAACTCTTTTCAAACAGTTTTGAAAGTGTTTTATGCAATCTGAAAATATGCAAGTTGAAAGCAATGTAAAAACACAAGTAATTTTTATAGTGGTTATATGGATTTGAATATCCTTTAGTCCACTCTTCCAAGTCACAAAGATCTTGGGTTATACTAAGAACACAAAGTAATTAGTACACTCCACTTACGCCAAAACAACAAATGAATCTGGCCGTAAGCTCACAATAGGAAATCACTAAGAAAACCTATCCTCTGAAGTTAGATCACTCACAAAGATGGATCTACGCTTCGCACAACACTCAAACAGTTTTTTCACTCAGAAAATATGTTTATCTTTGATCTTCAACTTCGGCTTCAGTCAACAAATGACAGAGCTGATGAGTGAGCTGTTCTTGAGACTTAAGAGATTCTGCTTCGGATTTATTCTCAGAGATTGTGTTGTACTTCTTATCTTCGTCTCTACAGCTATTTATACTCGTAGGTTTGAAAAATGTCCGTTGAAGTGAGACAGATTTCAAAATCCTCGGGTACTGGTCCTTAATTTCCGCGAACGGCTCTCTGCAGTCTGTCCGTACTGTCAACAGTACTTTTCTGCAGGCAGCATTAAATACACCAAGCTGATGCGAAGCATTTCTTCAATCATTTGTCTTTAATAGCCTTGTACTTCAGCATTATTACTTCCAGGGGCTTTTATTACCGTTGGGATGGCTTCTTGATCATTTCCACTTGGCTTACGAAAGTACAAGTCTGATGGCGAACTAAGCTGATCTCAAATTTGAACAAATCTGTTTTGAGTCGGCTGATCTTCACCAGTCTGATTTCTTTCCTTCAGCAGATCAGTAGCCTTGGACCTTGAATTTTGACTCTTCTGATATCTTCGTTACTTAGTCAAAAATTCTTCAAAGGGATATCAGCTAAGTTAATTTATATTTAGCAGATTTGAAGTTTTGGAATTTATCAAAACCTCCCTTTACTTATTGTCTTCAGTGCTCTTCATCTTCATCCTTATCCAACACGAAGGATTTAGTGTTACATACCCATCTAATAGACAATTTGATCGAAATAATGACCGAATTATCAAATTACGAAGGACTTAGTGTTGCATACTCATCTAATAGACAATTTGATAAAAATAATGACCGAATCATTAATTTTTTTTTCAAATTTTGAAGGACTTAGTGTTATATACCCATCTAATAGACAATTTAATGGAAATAATGACCGAGTCATTAATTTTTTTAATTATTGACATATTATCAAATCATAAAGGACTTAGTGTTATATACCCATCAAATAGACAATTTGATTCAAATAATGACCGAATCAAAATTTTTTTAATTGTTTGATGAAGATGAAGATGAAGTGCAAAGAAGTTAAGAAGTAAGGGAAGGTTTTGATGATTTCCAAAACGTCAAAATCAACTAAGTATGGAAAGCTTAGTCCCCTTAGAAGAATTTTGAACAAGTAAAGAAGACATCAGAAGAGTTCAAAGTTCAAAGCCCAGAAGACTACTGATCTCGTGCTGAAACATCGAACAGAAGGGTAGGTCATCAGCTGACTCAAATCAGATTAGTTCAGTATTTGATCAGCAGAGTATCTATCAGCAGAGTCGTTTCGATCAGCAGAGTAGAAGAGATCATGAGAGAAGTCCAACAGTAATAAATGCACCAGGTGTAATAAATGCTGCAAGAGAAGGGTAGTAATGACAAATGATTGAAGAATATTCTCGGATCAGCAGAGTGCATTTAATGCAGCTACAGGAAAGTACAGCAGAAAAGGTACAGTAGCAGGAAGCCGTTCTGAAATTGGGCTAAGGCTATAGATTTGATTTGTGACTTTCTTCAACGGTGATATTTTCAAATCCATGTATAAATAGAGCAGAGTTCGAAGAGAGACACACACAACAACATTCTGAGATTTCGTTTGAAGCAGAAAATTTGTCTAAGTCTCAAGAAGCTCGAACAACTCACTCGTCTGGTGGAAGTCATCTGTTGACAGAAACCCAGTTGAAGAAAACAGAAAAATACAATCTGAGTGAATTTGTATTAGCTGAGTGTTGTGCGAAGTTTAAATCCGTCTTTGTGAGTGATTTAGCTTCAGAGGATAGGATTTCTGAGTGATTTCCTGTTGTGAGCTTATAGCCTCTTCATTTGTTGATTAGGTATAAGTGGAGAAATATTGTAAACTGTGTGTTTATAGTATAACCCAGAATCTAAGTGATCTGGAAGAGTGGACTAAAGGATTTCTATCCATATAACCACTATAAAAATTCTTGGTGTTAATCTTGCATTTAAGTTTTCTTGCATATTTTAAATTGCATAAGTTTACACTTTGAATTGTTAAAAGATTTTAAAAGGAGTTTTAAAACTGGGGATAAAATCTTTTTAAAGACTTAGTCTACTTGTGAAAAACACTTTCAAACATCCGCTGCAAGTATACTCTTGATAAAACTGTTTTTCTGAAAAACAGCTAAGTAAGTTGTAAGAAGAGTGGTCACTCTGTTGTTCAAGATTTGTTCACGATCAGCATAGTCTTCTTACTGTTCTTCATCAGCTTAGTCTGCTGACAGAACGCTGAAAATTTTTTAAGTCTAAAAATTTTCAGAGGTCTATTCACCCCCCCCCCCCCTCTAGACCTCATCTGACCACTTGGGACCAACAAGTGGTATCAGAGCAAGTGGTTCATTAGAATCAGCTGCCTGATCAACGAGCTTGATCCAAGTGTTTTTCAAAGGTTTTTCAAAACTTTTCAAAAGAGCATCTTTTTGAAAAATTAAAACTTTTTGAAAAATGGACTGTATCAGCCATATTCCCCACATTGTTGGTACGTCATTTGAAGACTGGAAAATCAGAATGGAGATTTTCCTTGCTGCTTATAATGATAACATGTATACATGTATCATAAAAGGTCCATTCAGATTCACCAAGACGATAAAGATAAATGAAATTGATACCATGGTGGAAAAAGATCTTCATGAGATGACTCCAGAAGAAATAAAGCTTTTCAATCTGGATAAGGTCGGAAGATTCATCATGACTAAAGCCCTGGATAATGATCGGTTTGACAAGGTTAAACATTGCAAAACTGCAAAGGAGATGTGGGATAAAGTCAGAGATATGAGCGAAGGAAACGACGCCATTAAAGAGCATCAGCTGAGTGTTGCTCTGGAAAAGCTGGACAATTTCAAGATGAAATCTGGAGAGACCATTGATCAGATGGATACCAGGTTCACCAGAACATTGAATGAGGTCTTGAAGCTTGGAAAAACCTTCACGGACAAGGAGATAACCATCAGAGTACTGAAGGCTTTACCTCCAAAATTCAACATGAAGGTGACAGCAATGGAAGAATCAAGAGATTTGGGAAAAATCTCTCTTACAGAGCTGTTCTCAGTACTCAAGGCATATGAGTATAAACTGCCTAGAATGGGAATTGAAGAAACCTCAACTTCAGGACCCACAGCTGCCCTGGTTGCTGCTGAAAATCCCAGAAGACCGGCACAGAAAAGTAAAGAAGTGGACTTATCTGATGAAGCCACACTACTCAACAAAAAGGAGTACACAGCTGGAGAAGTTGCATTGCTGATGAACAATTTCAAGAAGTTCTACAAGAGAAAAATGAAGAACAAATACAACAATGCTTCTACTTCTAAACCTAACTTTTCTTCTCAAGATAAAGAGGATTAGAAAGCCAAACTAATGTGTTATAACTGCAGGAAATTGGGACACTTCATCAAAGACTGTCCATATCCAAAAGCAGAAAAATACACTGAAGAAGAGAAGAAAATCAGAAAAGAAAGAAAGCATCAGAGAGGCAAGGCAATGATGGCTGAAGCAGAAAAGCTGGCTGCTGTCTACTCATCTGATTCAGATTCAGACACGTCTGATGAAGAATCTTATGAAGAAGAAAAACCTGCTCTCCTCTGCCTGATGGCAAAGGAATCTGATGACTCCGAGGATGAGGTAACTCCTCTTGACAATGAATTATTTAATTCATTTGAACAAATGATGCTTAACAATACTGGTATTGCTGAAGCATATAAAAAGCTTAAGGAAGAGATGATATTGCTAAAAGAGCAAAATAGTTCACTGAAACTCACAGCTGAAAAGCCAAGAGAATCAGCTGAATATAAACAGCTTGAGCAAGAACATGAATCTCTGAAAGCTGAATGTGAAGTTTATAAAGGAAAAATCATGGAACTTGAAAAGGTTATTGAGTCTCATAAGAAATCATCTGTTGCATCCACCCATATGTCTAGTAACCAGAAGATGCCTTTAGAACAGGATAAGCAAGAATTGAATCATACTGAAAAATTTATATCTGCTGACAATAGTAAGGTCATTCTGTATGTTAAAACTGCTAGACCTGCTTCACCTGAGAAGGTGGTAAAGGAGAAGAAATCTCCTGAGGCTAAAAAGAGCAAAGAGCCTAGTGTAGGAAAACAGACTAGTAAGCCCAAACAGCAGAGTCCTAAAAATTCTGCTGATAAAACTAAACTAAATCAGACTAGTGGTAAAACTAAGTCGTCTGTTAATGAGCAAGCAACTAGTAAACCAAAGAAGCATAAGAATAAGAAAAATCAAAATGTTTGGTATGGAAATGAGTCTTATTATGTGCAACCTGCTGCATATCATCCTATGTATCATGCACCTCAATTTCCAACTTACTATGCATCATACCCTGCTCATACAATGCATGCATATCCTCCTTATCATGCATATTACCCTGCTTATGAACATTACTCTTATCATACTGATCATCAACATGACTTATCTGCTAATTATGATAAAAGTGAAACTGTTCATGCTCCTGTCAAAACTCAGAAGCCTAAGAAGCCTAAGACATCAACATCTTGGGTTGTCAAAGGTGGAACTAATCCTTCAGGACCCTCTCAATAAGGGTACCTAAAACAATTTTATTTTTGTTTTGTAGGTTAGGATTAGGAGTAGGAGTAAAGTAGAGAAAATTTGGTACTTGGACAGTGGATGTTCAAGGCACATGTGTGGAAGCATACATGAGCTGACTGATGCAGTTGCTGTGGATGGTCCAAAGGTCACTTTTGGAGACAGCAAAGAAGGCAAGATTATAGCTAAAGGAAGAATAATCAAAGGAAACATAGAGATATCTGACGTCTCATATGTTAAAGGCCTAAAGTACAACCTGCTGAGCATAAGTCAATTTTGTGACAAAGAATATTCAGTCATCTTCTCAACAGATAAGTGCTATGTTGAACAAATTGGTACAAAGAAGGTAATTTTATCTGGAAGAAGACAAGGGAATATCTACATAGTCGACTGGAATTCTGCTGACAAGAATTCAAGTATTTGTTTGGTGGCATCAACACCAAGTGAAGTTATTTGGCTGTGGCACAAAAGAATGAATCATTTAAACTTCGAGACCATAAACAGATTGATAAAGAATGATCTGGTAGAAGGGATTCCAAAAACAGTCATGAGCAAAGATAAGCTCTGTGACGCATGTCAGAAAGGGAAACAAATCAAGTCATCATTCAAAAGCAAGAAGCACCAATCTTCTGAAAGAATCTTGGAGCTGCTACACATGGACTTATTTGGACCCATTGATCCAGTCAGCAATGGTGGAAGGAAATACTGCCTAGCTGTCGTGGATGACTATTCAAGATATACTTGGGTGATATTCATGAAAAAGAAAAGTAAAACCAAGAAACATCTTACTAATCTGATGGAACTGATCCAAAATGAGAAAAGCATAAAGATATTGAAGATCAGATCAGATAGAGGGACAGAGTTTACAAACTCTACTGTTGAAGAGTATTGTAATATCAAAGGAATACATCATGAGTATTCAGCTGCTAGAACCCCTCAACATAATGGTGTTGCTGAAAGGAGAAACAGAACGCTAAAAGAAGCTGTCAGAACCATGATAGCTGAAGCCAAGCTGCCACAAAGATTTTGGGCAGAAGCAACAAATACAGCCTGCTTTACCCAGAACAGATGCATGATCAACAAAAATCAGAACAAGACTCCATATGAAGTTTGGAACAACAGGAAGCCAAACATTCATTACTTTAAAATTTTTGGTTGTAAATGCTTTGTGTTAAACAATGGGAAAAATCACCTCACTGCATTTGCAGAAAAGGCTGATGAAGCTGTTTTTGTAGGATACTCTACTGTTAGTAAGGCTTATAGAGTTTTTAACAAAAGAACATTGCTAATAGAAGAATCTATCCATGTAGTATTTGATGAGCCAAGTCAATCTTCTGAAAAGAATCAAATCACTAATCAAGATATGTCTACTGATTTACAGAAGTTAGATATTGGAAAGAATGAAGAATATGTTCCCATCATATTACCTAATCTCAACTCAGCTGCTAACTCAAGTGCTGTTCAAAATCACAGTGCTGATTGTCTAACAGACGAGTTGCAAACAACTGACAGACCAGAGACTGTTCAACAGACTACAAATGTTCAACAGACTACTACTGAAACTCCAACAGTAGTGTTGCAAGATGAAAACAGAGGACAACATCCAGACCTGCAACCTGATCTAAGATGGCTCAGGAACCACCCACCAGAGTTGGTGATTGGTGATCCTTTAGACAGGGTGAAAACAAGAAGAGCTGCTGCACAAGATGCTATGTTTGTCACCTTTCTATCTCAAATAGAGCCTAAACAAGTTGAAGAAGCTCTCAGTGATTCCTTCTGGATTGAAGCTATGCAAGAAGAGTTAAATCAATTTGAAAGGAATGAAGTCTGGTACTTAGTTCCTAGACCAAGTCATCAATGAGTAATTGACACTAAATGGGTTTTCAGAAATAAGATGAATGAAGATGGTGTTGTCACCAGAAATAAAGCAAGATTAGTGGCCAAGGGTTATTGTCAAGAAGAAGGCATTGACTTTGATGAAACATTTGCACCAGTAGCAAGACTTGAAGCAATCAGACTGTTTCTAGCCTATGCTGCTTATAAGAACTTCACTGTCTATCAGATGGATGTGAAGTCAGCATTTCTCAATGGAGAATTGCAAGAAGAAGTGTATGTTGAACAACCACCTGGATTTGAAGCTTATCAACAGGAAGACAAGGTGTATCGTCTAAAGAAAGCCCTCTATGGACTGAAACAGGCTCCAAGAGCATGGTAAGATACCCTATCTGATTTTCTTTTAATTAAAGGATTTCGTAAAGGTAAAGTAGACAAGACTTTGTTCACAATTGAATGGGAAAATCATATATTAATGGTGCAAATATATGTAGACGATATTATTTTTGGTTCAACTAACCAACAGATGTGTGACAAGTTCTCCAAGCTCATGCAGAATAAGTTTGAAATGAGCATGATGGGTGAACTAAATTATTTTCTTGGTTTGCAAGTTAGACAGTTGTCTGATGGAATATTCATCAACCAAGCAAAATACACAAGAGATCTGTTTAAGAAATTTGGTATGGAAACTAGCTTTACTGCTACTATTCCTATGTCTACCAGTCTTCGTTTGGATAAAGATGAAGATGGCAAATCAGTGGACATAACCAAATACAGAGGCATCATTGGGTCACTATTATACTTAACAGCAAGCAGACCTGATATCATGTACTCTGTTGGGGTTTGTGCAAGATTTCAATCAAATCCCAAGGAATCTCATCTCTTAGCTGCCAAGAGAATACTGAAATACATTAAGGGCACTCAAGAATTGGGATTGTGGTACCCTAGGGAATCTGGATTTGAGCTTATTGGTTATTCAGATTCAGATCTTGCTGGCTGCAAAATTGATAGGAAAAGCACAACAGGTGCTTGTCAATTTTTAGGAAGTCGTCTGATCTCATGGATGAGTAAGAAACAGACTTCAGTCTCTATATCTACTGCTGAAGCTGAGTATATAGCTGCTGGAGCTTGCTGTGCACAGATACTTTGGTTGAAGCATCAACTAGAAGACTACAATATCAAGATCAGTGGAATTCCAATCTACTGTGACAACACAAGTGCAATCTCTCTTACTCAGAACACTACAAGTCATTCAAGGACTAAGCATATTGAGATCATGCATCACTTCATTAGAGATCATGTGGAAAAAGGGAATGTAATGATTGAGTATGTTCATACTGACAATCAGATTGCTGACATTTTCACTAAACCTTTAAGTGAAGTAAGGTTTTCAACTCTAAGAGCTGAACTAGGACTACTTAATTTGGATGCATAAGCTGAGGGGGAACTTATCAGAAGACTGAAGTTCATTAGCACAGTCATCCGTTATCTTATTCAAGGATTAACTCTCAACAGACTAGTTAACTTATGAATTCTTAAAGTCAGGGGGAACGTGTAAGACTAGCGGTACTTCTGATTAAAAGATGAAATTTGTTAATGACAGTTAGTTGAAGTTATGTTATCAGAAGATTTGTTCTTAATTCTTGAAGATTGAAGATCAATTTATCTTGCTGGATTGACAAACAGCAGAGGAAGATTACTAGCTATTGGCTTTCCCTAGTAATAACAGATAACAGATCACTCGTCTGTCAGATAAGTTAAACTCTACTCATCTGATATCTTATATAAGCATGGTTATAAATCGTATCTTTTGAAACACGCTTTTATAAGTAACAGATAGGTGTCGATAGAGTTTCCCGCCCGTCTGACAATAAAATAATAAAACTGAAATCCACAACTCTCACCCGCACGATTTAAAATTGTCAGATCAATCCTACGTATCAGATTAATCACGATAACCAAAACCTAAGGAAGCGTATAAAATCCGATCTGAACAGACCAGTCGTCTTACGCACACAAAAACTCTCAAATTCTCTAACTCTCCAAGCTACCTGTTTTCTAGCTCTCTGTTTTCTACAGATTTTCTTCACTCAATTCACGAAAATGGCAATCGCTGAAGGAAGATACCTGAACTACGACAAATTCTTTGCTACCGGTACTGATCTGATGAGAGAAATTATGGAGAAAATTAAAGAAGCATCACTGGTACCCGTTTTAGAGGCTCACGAAGATCGTGTTTATCTGGAAGATGTCGAACATTTCTACAAAACTAGAGTGTTCAACGCTGATGAGACTACTATGACTGCCACAATTGGGGGCAAGAAGATTTGTATTTCTGCCGCTGTCTTAAGTGAAGTGTATGGGCTGAAGAATGAGGGAGGAGATGTAACAGACCTTGGGTCTGAAAAAGAAGAGGAATTTTGGTTGATTTGTGCAAAAGAGGGAGAGGAGATGTCTGGGTCTCTGATGAAGACTCAACTGAAGGATGAATTTCAAAGATTTGTAGATATCATTGCAAAGGTACTGGATTGTAGTACAAGTTCACTGGATGGTTTGCCCAGGAGAAGATATTACACCATGATTTGTATCTACTATGGACTGAAAGTTAATTGGGCAGTTCATGTCTATGATCTGTTAAGTGACAAGAAGACAAACTATGCCATATTACTCAGTCATCTGTTCACCAGTTTGAGATGCCCAATGGGTGGTGGGAAGCCCACTCATGCTGGGAAGGAGTTCAAATTGTATGAACCTGTTAGAAGTGTGGCTACTTCTAAAAGAAAGGCTTCTGCAAAAACTGAAAAGGCCCCTTCTAAGAAGAGCAAGAAGGAAGGTCAGACTAGTAGGTCTTCTGATCAAGCAGTAACCACTACTGTTAAAGCTGGATCAGCACAGCTTGAAGTTATCATTCCTGAAAAGGTAATTGATGACTTCACTAAAGAGATTGAGCAGATGGAGACTGGATCTTCTCCTGAAAGGACCGAGTCTGAGGAGGCTGTTCCCATTCATCCTACAAAAAGAATGAGAACAAGAAGTGCTGCCAAAGGACCTCCTGCTGCTAAACCTACAGGAAAAATTCCTAAGTCTAAAGCAAAGAGAAAAGTCACCTTTTCTGAAGAACCATCTGAAACAGTTAGAGAAGTTCCAGCATCAGCAGAGAGGCCCGTCACTGTTGAAGAGCCTGCTGTCAAGCCTGCTGAAGATGCTGCTGCTAAAATTGGAGTTTCTACTACAGACTCATCTGTTGTAGTGTCTGCTGAAGTTAGAGAAGAACAGCAGACAGGCACAACAAGTGAAGGAGAAGTACTTCTTCTGCATCCCACTCCTGTTGCTGCCACTCCAATTCAATCTATTGAGAGTCCTGAATCTAAGAAGAGAAGGACTGGCAAATTACAATTCCTTATGTCTCTGTTGCTGCAAAGAAGAAACTAGATGAGGCAGAGAGGAAAAGGAAGGCCGAAGAAAAGGCTGAGGAAGATAGGCTTAAAGCCCTTGAACTTAAAAGGCTGGAAGAAGAAGCCAGCAAGATGACTCAAGAGCAAAGGGATGTTGTTGAAGCAGCTGAGTTAGCTGCTGCTATTGAAGCAAGTACTAAGGACTCACATGGTCCTAAGCATACTGGTGGCATTGTGATTGGTGAACAGAGAGATCCCACCAAGCCTAAACCAGTCATGCTTACTCCATATATACAACCTAAAAGAAAAGAAGAGGTCAAACTGGCTTTGGAAATTGTCAGAGATGACCCTGATATTTTTGAAGAATTTATTAAAAGGTTGGATGCTGAAAATGCAAAGATCACCCGTCTGACGATGTTCAACAAAGAAAAGATCAGATATAATAGATGGAGAGATTATCGTCTGACAAAAAGCAAAGATCAAATTGCAAATTGGAAAGACTTTGCTGATGAAGAAGCCTGGGTGCTAAAGTGGCTTGAGACAGGCTCTCTTACTCAAGCACTAGACTCAGAGTTTTTCTTGGACAAATTGAGACTGAGGATCAGTCATGTTGTCAAGGCAGCAAAGAAAATCTATGAAACTGTTCCTGAGGAGTTTGCTGATAATGAAGACCTCAAGGAAAGATCAATTAAGTTGGCAGTTTCCCAGACAATGGAAACATGGGCCAAGAAGACTAGGAAAATGAGGGGACAACCAAGCTCCATGATTCCCCTTCCCAGTCTGAAGCAGATTGTCTATGGTCCTACTATTAGGCCATATGAAGAATTACCTGAGAATCCAACAAGCACGTTCATTCCTCTTGATGATTTTACTTGGATTTCTCACAGGTCTACTTTGGATAATGCAGGTTTAATGCGTACAATTACATCTGTTAAAAAGGTTCAACCACCTGCTGATCAGAATAAGGAAAAAGAAGGCACTTTCTGCTCCTGATGATAAGACTAAGGAAAAAGAAGGAAATTCTGACCCTGCTGATCAATCCAAAGAAAAGGATGACAAATCTGAACCAGCTGATCAAGCAAAGGAAAAAGAAACCACTCAAAATCAAGCTGATCAGATTACTGAAAAGGAGGCTACTGCTGAACAGAATGATCAGACTAAGGAGAAGGAAAGTACTCCTAGTCAGGCTGAAGAGACCAAAGAAGAAGACCTTGCTTCTGGTATAGCAGATCAGATCACTAAAGAAACAACTCATGCAGCAGATCAGATTGCTGAAGAGGCAATTCTTGCCTTACCTCCAATTCCATCCGAAGTTGCTTCTACTTCTCAGAGCTTACAGCAAACATCTCTGTTGGATTCTATTCAGCAAATGATATCAAGATCAATGAAGGAAATGGAAGAGAAGTTAACTGCGAATCAGAAAGCTGCTGCTGTTCCAATCTATCTGATAGAAGATACTGCTCAGAATGTCAAATCTGTCTGTCAAGATATGGATATTATCAGAAGAAGAACCCAAAGCACAGCTGCTGGTTGGAGAGATATTACAGAAACGGTTGAAATGGCCATCCAAGCCAAGGATGAAACCTTGGAAAATATGATGAGAGACTTCAAGGCATCTGCTGATTTGCTGCTGGCAACTCAAATTCAGTTAGGTGATCAAGGTGAGGTTGTTCTCAACAGAATGGGTGCATTTGAGGCCAATCAACTAAGACAGCAAGCTCAACTGGATGCATTTGAAGCAAATCAACTAAGACAACAAGCTCAAATGCATGCTATGGAAGAGAACATCAAGCTTCTCTGTGATTCCCTTCAGATCACACCAATCTTGCCAAATTATCCAATCATTCCTGCTAATGATAACAAAAAGAGGGAAGATAGGGTACTTAGGGAAGATAAGGCACCTTCTGATGAAGAAGATAATGCTGAATTGGAAGGAACTGAAGTGTTGGAGGAATCTGCTGCTGAAGATGAGAATGCTGATGAAGAAAATGAAGGCACAAGCAGACCAACAGATGAGAAGATCACAGAAGAAGAAAGTGAAGCTGAAGAAACTGAAGCTGAAGCAAAAGCTAAGTCTGATAAAGAGATAGCTGCTGCTAAGGACACAGCTGAAGAACAGCTTGACCCTGATGTCAAATACAAGAAGATGGAGCTGCTTAGACAAAGATTCTTCAAAGAGTTGGAAGCTGAGACTTCCAAACCTGCTGAAGAAGAAGAAGAGAACAAGGAAGAAGAAGACAAGACAGCAGACTAATTTAGTCTAAGTTACTTATGTTGAAATCCTTGTAATCTGTTATTTTTGCACATCTTATCTGATTAAACTTGTAACTTGTAATCCTTTCAAAATCTATAAAAAGTTCAAGTTTGAAATCCAATAAATTATTTCTATCTCAGAAATTTTTGAGGATCAAAACTTTAGTTTATGTACAGGTACTTAGCTTAAGTTTTGTCATCATCAAAAAGGGGGAAATTGTTGGATGAAGATGAAGATGAAGTGCAAAGAAGTAAGGGAAGGTTTTGATGATTTCCAAAACGTCAAAATCAACTAAGTATGGAAAGCTTAGTCCCCTTAGAAGAATTTTGAACAAGTAAAGAAGACATCAGAAGAGTTCAAAGTTCAAAGCCCAGAAGACTACTGATCTCGTGCTGAAACAGAGAACAAAAGGGTAGGTCATCAGCTGACTCAAATCAGATTAGTTCAGTATTTGATCAGCAGAGTATCTATCAGCAGAGTCGTTTCGATCAGCAGAGTAGAAGAGATCATGAGATAAGTCCAACGGTAATAAATGCACCAGGTGTAATAAATGCTGCAAGAGAAGGGTAGTAATGACAAATGATTGAAGAATATTCTCGGATCAGCAGAGTGCATTTAATGCAGCTACAGGAAAGTACAGCAGAAAAGGTACAGTAGCATGAAGCCGTTCTGAAATTGGGCTAAGGCTATAGATTTGATTTGTGACTTTCTTCAACGGTCATATTTTCAAATCCAAGTATAAATAGAGCAGAGTTCGAAGAGAGACACACACAACAACATTCTGAGATTTTGTTTGAAGCAGAAAATTTGTCTAAGTCTCAAGAAGCTCGAACAACTCACTCGTCTGGTGGAAGTCATCTGTTGACAGAAACCCAGTTGAAGAAAACAGAAAAATACAATCTGAGTGAATTTGTATTAGCTGAGTGTTGTGCGAAGTTTAAATCCGTCTTTGTGAGTGATTTAGCTTCAGAGGATAGGATTTCTGAGTGATTTCCTGTTGTGAGCTTAGCCTCTTCATTTGTTGATTAGGTATAAGTGAGAAATATTGTAAATTGTGTGTTTATAGTATAACCCAGAATCTAAGTGATCTGGAAGAGTGGACTAAAGGATTTCTATCCATATAACCACTATAAAAATTCTTGGTGTTAATCTTGCATTTAAGTTTTCTTGCATAGTTTAAATTGCATAAGTTTACACTTTGAATTGTTAAAAGATTTTAAAAGGAGTTTTAAAACTGGGGATAAAATCTTTTTAAAGACTTAGTCTACTTGTGAAAAACACTTTCAAGCATCCGCTGCAAGTATACTCTTGATAAAACTGTTTTTCTGAAAAACAGCTAAGTAAGTTGTAAGAAGAGTGGTCACTCTGCTGTTCAAGATTTGTTCACGATCAGCATAGTCTTCTTACTGTTCTTTATCAGCTTAGTCTGCTGACAGAACGCTGAAAAGTTTTTAAGTCTAAAAATTTTCAGAGGTCTATTCACCCCCCCCCCCCCCTCTAGACCTCATCTGACCACTTGGACCAACATTAATTATTGACATATTATCAAATTACGAAGGACTTAGTGTTACATACTCATCTAACAGACAATTTGATCGAAATAAACCGAATCATTAACTTTTTTTTCATGTATGCCATTATTATTTTTTTATGTAATAATATAATTTTTTTTTCTCAAAAAAAATGTAATAATATAATTTTTCACATCAAACTCGATTTGTTCACATTATAGTCACCTGTAATTTTTTTTTTTAATTAACGGTCAATTGACATATTAAACAAGAGAGAATTGCACTTATGGTATCAAACTATATACTGCTTCTCACTTGTGGTACCATAAAAATCGAGGCCGACACATTTGGTATCACAATTTAAGAAATCATTCACTTTTGGTACTACCGTTAAAAATGACATTAATTGATAAGTTGGCAGTTAAGTTTTATTGCAAAATTGATACAATTACTTATGTTGATTGATAATTGTACCCGTAATATTTCAGGTTATCAAAATAACCTCACATCTTTAAATTTATTGACTATTGTAGTCCACAATGTTGCCCAATTTCAAAATTGGCTCGAATAAGACACGTGCGGACCAATTTTAATATTTTACTTATTATATTTATATATTTATTTAACTAAATTAATTTTATTAACATACGAAATAATACTTTGACATAAATTCGACAAAATATTAATTAAATATAAAATTTATATAATAATATTAATATAATTATTATTTATTAAAAAATAAAGTTTAAATTACTAATAAAATAATTATAATTTTTTTTTTTGCAAAAAAAAAAAATACCTATTCATAAGAACCAAATGTGCAATCTTCACTTCATTTGCAACTATCAAACAACCCTATCTCCGAAAATTCTCTCCCCTACCCCAAATCCAATTTTGTCCAAACTTGTTCCCGAATTAAAAAGTTACATTAACCATCAACCAAAACCTGAGCTTCTCAAAATAAGGAAACTGGAGAATTATTCTCCCCGAAAAATGGACAAATTAATTTGAGTAATGGAATGTATGCCTATCCTTCAATCTTGAAAAATGGACTCAATCAATGTTTAACTGACAGGGCCCTCAAATCCAATTATTTGGGCCTAATACATTTTACTAGCAATATTTTGATAAACAAAATAATGGGCTGTCTCATATGGAGCAGGAAAATTC
Organism: Penstemon barbatus; assembly: GCA_003313485.2. NCBI lineage: Eukaryota > Viridiplantae > Streptophyta > Magnoliopsida > Lamiales > Plantaginaceae > Penstemon > Penstemon barbatus. Next base: position 86,345,198 of record CM064883.1, on the reverse strand, counting down.
ATTGTATTAATGGAAATTAAAGGCAAGATAACATTCAAAGAAATCTTATAACCATCATCATTACATGGATAAAACAAGAAGAGACTGATTTATATTATCAAAATACAGCATGCTTACATAAAGGCTGTAATTCAGCACCCATCCATCCAATTGATTCACAATTTGTATGAATAGATGTTAAGAGCAGGAAAAAAAAAAAAAGTTCAATCAACTACATAATTTATAATAAACCAGAATGTGAAAGTTTTGTAATTAATGGTGAACTCTCAAGAGTTTTGTAAGTTTGAACTCTTATTAGCCAACTCCTTGACAGTCTATAAATAAGAATTATACCATGACGGTTACAAAGGTTTTTTTCAAGGAAAAGAAAAAGGAAGTTTCCAACTATGTAAATATTGGAAAAATGATTATATCACAGCCCAAACTTGACAGGCCTTTGTACAGTTCATATTTTATGCTTTTGAAATTAATTGTGTTACCTACTATATGTTTAACAGGTGTATAGTTGAATTAAACTTTTATTTTATTTACAAGACACTCAATCTTCAAAAATTATAAATTAGACACGTATATTTATAAAAAAAATATACCAAAAATTGTAAATTAGACACCTATCTTTCTAAAAAATTGTAAATCAAATATTTAAAGCATTAGTCCGTGATTCGTTTGAGAATTAAAAACTAACACCTTTTTTATTATGTCTTTTATGAAAAATTTTGACACTTTTGAAGATTCAAACAAATAAATATTTTTTGTTTCTAGAGATTATATCTCTTCTTTAGATTTACATCACATTAAGCTCGAGGTGTAATACTACTACTCATATTTTCGTAGTTGGTATAAAAAATAAAATAGATGAAGATGTAAATCTAGGGAAAATAAATAAATACAATAATTAAGATCTAACATTCTAAAAATAGGATATTAGTATATTACAAAAATTAAGATCAACAAAAATAAGAAAAAAAAAACATATTTGTTGGTCCCAAGTGGTCAGATGAGGTCTAGAGGGGGGGGTGAATAGACCTCTGACAATTTTTGAACTTAAAAACTTTTCAGTCTTCTGTCAGCAGATTAAGCTGATGAAGAACAGTAAGCAGACTAGTCTGATCGTGAACAAATCTTGAACAGACGACTGACCACTCTTCTTACAGTAACTTAGCTGTTTTTCAGCAAAACAGTTTTTCAAAGAGTTTACTTGCAGCGGATTGTTTCAAAGTGTTTTTCACAAGTAGACTTAGTTCTTGAAAGATTTTATCCCCAGTTTTTACAAACTCCTTTTGTTTTAAAATCTTTTCAAAATATTCGAAGTGTTTAAATGTGCAAACTTTAAATATGCAAGAAAGCTTTAAATGCAAGATAACACGAGAATTTTTATAGTGGTTATATGGATAAAAATCCTTTAGTCCACTCTTCCAGATCACTTAGATTCTGGGTTATACTATAATCACAAAGATTACAATACAAATCTCCACTTATACCTAACCAACAAATGAGAAGGCTATAAGCTCGCAATAGGAGTTCACAAAGAAAACCTATCCTCTAGATTTTGATCACTCACAAAGACGGATCAAATCTTCGCACAACACTACTCTTTCACAATATCACTCAGATAATGTTTTTCTTTTGACTTCAACTTGGATCAGCCAACAGATGACTTCACCAGACGAGTGAGCTGTTCGAGTTTCTTGAGACTTAAGAATTCTGCTTCAATTGCGAAATCTCAGATATGTTGTTGTATGTTTCTCTCTTCGAACTTTGCTCTATTTATACTTGGATTTGAATTTATGACCGTTGAAGAAAATCACATCTTCAAATCCATTATCCAGCTCATTTTGAAACGGCTCCCTGCAGCAATCGTACAGTGTACAGTACCTTTCTGTCCATCGCATTTAATGCTGCATTTAATGCACTTTGCTGATCCGAGGATATCTTCAATCATTTGCCATTACTATCCTTCTCTTTCAGCATTTATTACGCCAGGTGCATTTATTACCGTTGGACTAATCTCTTGATCTCTTCTACTCTGCTGATCAAAACGACTCTGCTGATAGATACTCTGCTGATCAAATACTGAACTCATCTGATTTGACTCGGCTGATGATCTACCCTTCTGTTCGCTGTTTCAGCAAGAGATCACTAGTCTTCTGAGCTTCGAACTTTGAACTCTTCTGATGTCTTCTTTTACTTGTTCAAAATTCTTCTAAGGGAACTAAGCTTCCATACTTAGCTGATTATGATGTTTTGGAATTCATCAAAACCTTCCCTTACTTTCTAACTTCTTTGCACTTCATCTTCATCTTCATCCAACAATTTCCCCCTTTTTGATGATGACAAAACCTCAGCTAAGTACCTGTACCTAAACTAAAGTTTTGATCCTCAAAAATTTCTGAGATAGAAATGATCTGTTGGAGTCAAACTTGCACTTTTATAGATATTGAACTCTGATTACATTTTACAAGTTTTGAAGAGTAAAAGATGCAAAGTAAAAGATTACAAGGTTTTTAAAGTAAAGAAATCTAGTCTAAACTAGTCTTCTTCTTTCTTTTCTTCTTCAGCTTCCTTGTCTTCTTTTTCTGATTCATCAGCAGGTTTGGAAGTTCCAACTTCCAACTTCTGCTTCAACAGCTCTAGCTTCTTCTTTTTAGAGTCAGGATCAAGCTGTTCTTCAGCTGAATCCTTAGCAGCAGCTATCTCCTTATCTGATTTAGCTTTTGCTTCAGCTTCAGTTTCTTCAAATTCTTCAGCTATCTCCTTGTCATCTTCTTCTTTTTCTGTGATCTTTTCTTCTGCTGATCTGCTTGTGCCTTCATTTGCTGCTTCATTCCTATCATTATCATCAGCAGATTCTTCTAAGACTTCTGTTCCTTCAGCATCATCTTCAGCTTCCAATTCAACAGAAGGTCCAACTCTTTTCTGCCCAAATATCCTCTCTTCCCCCTTTTTGTCATCATCAGCAGGGTCGATTTGATAGTTTGGTAAGATTGGAGTAATTAGAAGTGAATCACAGAGAAGCTTGATGTTCTCTTCCATAGCATTCATCTGAGCCTGTTGTTTAAGTTGATTGGCTTTAACATTCTTGACTTCTTTTAACAAGTCTTCTCCTTGATCACCCAATTGAACTTGAGATCCCAAAATCCAATTTGATGAAGCAGTGAAGTCTTTCATCATATTTCCCATGACTTCATCTTCTGCTTGGAGAGCCAATTCAACAGTTTGTTCAATCTGCTTCCAACCTTCAGTAGTGCTCTGAGTCCTTCTTCTAAGAATGTCCATGTCCTGACAGATAGATTTAACATTGTAAGCAGTGTCTTCTATCAGATCCGTTGGAACAGCAGCAGCTTTCTGAACTGGTTGTTTAACAGCAGCAATCACTTCTGCAGCTAATTCTTTCTTCATATCCTTCAGAGAATTGGTGATCATTTGTTGGATGGAGTCCAACAGATTTGTCTGAACACCATGAGAGGTTGAAGGCATATCTGAAGTAGCAGCAGGTGAATCTTCCATGAGTTGCTCTGATGGTTGAATTGTTAAAGCAAGAGATTGATCTGCTGGTTCATCAGCATGGCTTGGAGTGCTTTCCTTCTCCATAGCTTGATCATCTCTTTCAGCAGCAACTTCTTTCTCCTTTAACTGATCTGCTGGAATTTCTTCTTCCTTCTTTGATTCCTCAGCAGCATCAGACTTATCATCCTGCATTTTGTCTTGATCAGATGGGTCTGAAGTACCCTCAATTTGCTTAGGTTGATCAGAGGACTCTGCTCCTTCTTTCTCAGCAGGTGATATAATCTTCTTGACAGTTTCAACTGTCCTCATCAATCCTTCATTGTCCACTGCAGACCTGTTAGAAATCCAAGTAAAGTTATCAAGAGGAATAAAAGTAGATGTTGGATCCTCAGGTAACTCTTCATAAGGTTTCAGATTAGGTCCATAGACAATATGTTTGATGTTAGGAAGTGGGACCAGTGAGCTTGGTTGTCCCCTTAACTTCCTTGCTTTCTTTGCCCAGAGCTCCATTGCTTGAGCAATAGCCAACTTGATAAATCTGTCTTTGAGGTCTGTTGAGTTATCAAAATCCTCAGAGATAGATGCAAAGATCTTCTTGGCTTCTTCTTTGACTATATGACATATCCTCATCCTTAATCTATCCAGAAAGAACTCTGAATCAAGTGCTTGAATGAGTGAATTTGTCTCAAGCCATTTAAGTATCCATTCTTCTGTAGCCTTGAACTCTTTCCATTTGGCCATTTCAGCAGGACTTTTGGTCAATCTGAATTCCCTCCATCTGTTGTATCTGATCTTTTCAGCATGGAAGAGTGTCAGACGATTAATCCTCTCACTTTCAGCATCCAGTCTTTTGAGAAATTCTTCAAACATTGCAGGGTCTTCCCTAACAATTTCAAGTGATAGTCTGATTTCTTCTCTTTTCTTCTCTTTTATCTTCGGTGCAGGCATAGCTGGGATTGGTTTATTTGGATCCCTTGGTTCACCAATAGCTATCCCACCAGTATGCTGATGTCCATGAGCATCCTTGATGCTTGCTTCAATAACAGCAGCCAACTCTGCTGCCTCAATAGCATCTCTCTGCTCTTGAGTCATTTTGCTGGCTTCTTCCTCCAGCCTTTTTAATTCTAGGCTTTTCAGCCTATCCTCTTCTGCTTTCTCTGCAGCTAACCTCTGCTTTTCAGCAGCATCTTGCTTCATCTTTTCTGCAACAGTTACATAAGTTGAAAATTTCCCAGGCCTTTGTCTGATTGGGTCAGGGCTTTCAACTGATTGAAGAGGTGTTGCAGCAACTGGAGTAGGATGCAACAAAGGTACATCTCCTTCAAGTGTTGAACTACTCTGCTGTACATTTTGAACTTCAGCAGATAGTGCAACAGATGAGTCTTCTGTTTGTACTCCAATTTTAGAGATAACTTTATCTTCAGTAGCAGCAGCTTTTGCAGCTTCAATAGCAGGTTCTTTAATTGTTAATGGCCTTTCTGCTTCTGTAGTTGTTTCTCTTACAAATGCAACAGGTTTTTCAGAGAAGTTTACCATTCTCTTTGCTTTGGACTTAGGAATTCTCTTGGCAGGAGGGTTTGCAACAGGCGGTCCCCTTGCCTCACTCCTAGTCCTCAATCTTTTCAACCTTGTAATAGGAACTTCTTCATCAGATTCTGTCTTTTCAGATGAAGTGCCAGTCTCCATGTTCTCAACTTCAGCTGTGAAGTCATCTATCACCTTTTCAGGGACTTCAAATTCAGGTTGTGTTGATTCAGTCACAACAGCAGACTGTGCTGTTGCCTCAGCAGATTGACTTGTCTGACCCACCTTCTTGCTCTTCTTAGAAGGGGTCTTCTTGGATTTTGAAGGAGCTTTTCTCTTAGGCTTATCCACTATTTGTCTGACTGGCTCGTAGAGTTTGAACTCTTTACTTCCATGAGTTTGCTTCCCACCACCCATAGGGCAATTTAGTGAGGCAAACAGATTACTCAGTAGAATAGCATGAGAATGCCTTTTATCACTTAACAGCTCATACAAGTGAGCAGCCCAGTTAACCTTAAATCCATAATAGATGCAAATCATTGTGCAGTACCTCTTCCTAGGTAATCCATCCAGTGAACCTGTAGCACAATCTATTATCTTTGCAATAATATCAGCAAACCTCTGATATTCTCCTTTCAGCTGAGTCTTCATCAAAGACCCAGTCATCTCTTCTCCAGGTTTAGCGCAAATTGCCCAGAACTCTTCTTCCTTTTCTGACCCTAGACTGGTCACATCTCCTCCCTCATTCGTCAGCTTATAAACTTCACTAAGAACAGCAGCAGATACAGCAATCTTCTTACCGCCTATTTCAGCAGTCATAACAGTCTCATCATCATTGAATTCTCTGGTCATGTAGAAATGGTAAACATCCTCCAGGTAGACTCTTTTTTCGTGAGCCTCCAAAACAGGAACCAACGATGCTTCTTTGATCTTTTCCAGTAAAGAACGCATCAAATCAGTGCCAGAAAAATGAAATTTGCTGTAGTTGAAGTACCTTCCCTCAATAATCTTGTCCATTTTCAGAGATTAGTGAGTAGATTCTGCAAAAGAACAGTGAACTTTCGAAGCAATAGGGTTTGAGAGTTAGAGAGTTTGAGAATTTTTGAGTGCGTAAGACGACTAAACTGTTTAGATCGGATTTTATAGGTTTCCTTTTGATTTGGTTTCCGTGATTTATCTGATCCGTTGATCTAATCTGACAGTTTTAAATCGTATGGCTAGGAGAAGCGGATTTCAATTTTATTATTTTAATGTCAGATGGGCGGGAAACTCTATCGACACTAATCTGTTACTTATAAAAGCGTGTTTCTTAAGAATGCGTTTTATGACCATGCTTATATAAGATATCAGATGAGTAGAGTTTAACTTATCTGACAGACGAGTGATCTGTTATCTGATATTACTAGAGAATGCCAATAGCTAGTAATCTTCCTCTGCTGTTTGTCAATCCAGCAAAGTAAAATAATCTTCAGTCTTCAAGAATTAAGAACAGATCTTCAGATAATATAACTTTCACTAACTGACATTAACAGATTTCATCTTTAGAGCAGAAGTACCGCTAGTCTTACACGTTCCCCCTGTCTTTAAGAATCCATAAGCTAACTAGTCTGTTGAAAGTTAATTCTTGAATAAATAACGGATAACTAAGCTGTTGAACTCCAGTCTTCTGATGAGTTCCCCCTCAGCTTATGCATCCAAATTAAGTAGTCCTAACTCAGCTCTTAGAGTTGAGAACCTTGCTTCACTTAGAGGTTTAGTGAAGATATCAGCAATTTGATTGTCAGTATGAACATACTCTATCATAACATTGCCTTTTTCCACATGATCTCTAATGAAGTGATGCTTGATCTCTATATGCTTAGTCCTTGAATGACTTGTAGTATTCTGAGTAAGTGAAATTGCACTAGTATTATCACAGTAGATTGGTATTCCACTGATCTTGATGTTGTAGTCTTCTAGTTGATGCTTCAACCAAAGTATCTGTGCACAACAAGCTCCAGCAGCTATATATTCAGCTTCAGCAGTAGATATAGAAACTGAGGTTTGTTTCTTACTCATCCATGAGATCAGACGACTACCTAAGAACTGACAAGCACCTGTTGTGCTCTTTCTGTCAATCTTGCAGCCAGCAAGGTCTGAATCTGAATAGCCAATAAGTTCAAATCCAGATTCTCTAGGATACCATAATCCCAATTCTTGAGTGCCTTTAACATATTTCAATATCCTCTTGGCAGCTAAGAGATGAGATTCCTTGGGGTTTGATTGAAATCTTGCACAGACTCCAACTGAGTACATTATGTCAGGTCTGCTTGCTGTTAGATATAACAGTGACCCTATAATGCCTCTATATTTGGTTATGTCCACTGATTTGCCATCTTCATCTTTATCCAAACGAAGACTTGTAGACATAGGAATAGTAGCAGTAGAGCTAGTTTCCATACCAAACTTCTTGAACAGATCTCTTGTGTATTTTGCTTGATTTATAAAGATTCCATCAGGTAGCTGTTTGACTTGTAAACCAAGAAAATAATTAAGTTCACCCATCATGCTCATTTCAAACTTATTCTGCATCAGCTTGGAGAACTTATCACACATCTGTTGGTTAGTTGAACCAAAAATAATATCGTCCACATATATTTGCACAATCAATATATGATTCTCCCATTCAATTGTGAACAAGGTTTTATCAACCTTACCTTTATGAAATCCTTTAATTAAAAGAAAATCAGATAGGGTATCATACCATGCTCTTGGAGCCTGTTTCAGTCCATAGAGGGCTTTCTTCAGACGATATACTTTGTCCTCTTCTTGATAGACTTCAAATCCAGGAGGTTGTTCAACGTACACTTCTTCTTGCAATTCTCCATTGAGAAAAGCAGACTTCACATCCATCTGGTAGACAGTGAAGTTCTTGTAAGCAGCATAGGCAAGAAACAGTCTGATTGCTTCAAGTCTTGCTACTGGTGCAAAAGTTTCATCAAAGTCAATTCCTTCTTCTTGACAATACCCCTTGGCCACTAGTCTTGCTTTGTTTCTGGTAACAATACCATCTTCATTCATCTTATTTCTGAAAACCCACTTAGTGCCAATTACTCTTTGATGACTTGGTCTAGGAACTAAGTACCAGACTTCATTCCTTTCAAATTGATTCAACTCCTCTTGCATAGCTTCTATCCAGAAGGAATCACTGAGAGCTTCTTCAATTTGCTTAGGCTCTATTTGAGATAGAAATGTGACAAACATAGCATCTTGTGCAGCAGCTCTTCTTGTTTTCACTCTATCTAATGGATCACCAATCACCAACTCTGGTGGATGGTTTCTGAGCCATCTGAGATCAGGTTGCAGGTCTGAATGTTGTCCTCTGTTTTGATCTTGCAACACTACTGTTGGAGATACAGTAGTAGTCTGTTGAACATTTGCCGTCTGTTGAACAGTCTCTGGTCTGTCAGCTGTTTGCAACTCGTCTGTTAGACAATCAGCACTGTGATTTTGAACAGCACTTGAGTTATCAGCTGAATTTAGATTAGGTAGTATGATGGGAACATATTCTTCATTTCTTCCAATGTCTAGCTTCTGTAGATCAGTAGACAGATCTTGATTAACACTTTGATTCTTTTCAGAAGATTGACTTGGCTCATCAAATACTACATGGATAGATTCTTCTATTAGTAATGTTCTTTTATTGAAAACTCTATAAGCTTTACTAACAGATGAGTATCCTACAAAAACAGCTTCATCAGCCTTTTCTGCAAATGCAGCAAGGTGATTCTTCCCATTGTTCAATACAAAACATTTACAACCAAAAATCTTAAAGTAATGAATGTTTGGTTTTCTGTTGTTCCAAACTTCATATGGCGTCTTGTTCTGATTTTTGTTGATCATACATCTGTTCTGGGTATAGCATGCTGTATTTGTTGCTTCTGCCCAAAATCTTTGAGGCAGTTTAGCTTCAGCTATCATGGTTCTGACAGCTTCTTTTAGTGTTCTGTTTCTCCTTTCAGCAACACCATTCTGTTGAGGGGTTCTGGCAGCAGAGTATTCATGATGTATTCCTTTGATGTTACAGTACTCTTCAACAGTAGAGTTTGTAAACTCTGTCCCTCTATCTGATCTGATCTTCAATATTTTGATTGTCTTCTCATTCTGGATCAGTTCCATCAGATTTGTAAGACATTCCTTGGTTTCACTTTTCTTCTTCATGAAAATCACCCAAGTATATCTTGAATAATCATCCACAACAGCTAGGCAGTATTTCTTTCCACCATTGCTGACTGGATCAATAGGGCCAAATAAGTCCATATGTAACAGCTCCAATATCCTTCCAGAAGATTGGTGCTTCTTGCTTTTGAATGACGACTTGATTTGTTTACCCTTCTGACAGGCGTCACAGAGCTTATCTTTGCTCATGACTGCTTTTGGAATCCCTTCTACCAAATCATTCTTGATTAATCTGTTTATGGTCTTGAAGTTTAAATGATTCATCCTTTTGTGCCACAGCCAACTGACTTCACTTGGTGCAGATGCAACCAAACAAACACTTGAATTCTTGTCAGCAGAATTCCAGTCGACTATGTAGACATTCCCTTGTCGTCTTCCAGATAGAATTACCTTCTTTGTACCAATCTGTTCGACAAAACACTTATCTGTTGAGAAGATGACTGAATATCCTTTGTCACAAAATTGACTTATGCTCAGCAGATTATATTTGAGGCCTTTGACATATGAGACGTCAGATATCTCTATGTTTCCTCTGATTACTCTTCCTTTAGCTTTAATCTTGCCTTCTTTGCTGTCCCCAAAAGTAACCTTTGGACCATCCACAGCAACTGCATCAGTCAGCTCATGTATGTTTCCACACATGTGTCTTGAACATCCACTGTCCAAGTACCAGATCTTCTCTACTTTACTCCTACTCCTAATCCTAACCTACAAAACAAAAATAAAATTGTTTTAGGTACCCTTATTGAGAGGGTCCTGAAGGATTAGTTCCACCCTTGACAACCCAAGATGTTGAAGTCTTAGGCTTCTTAGGTTTCTGATTTTTAGGAGCATGAACAGTTTCATTTTTATCATAATTATCAGATAAGTCATGTTGATGATCAGTATGATATGAATAATGTTCATAAGCAGGGTAAGGTGCATGATATGCAGGATATGCATGCATTGGATGAGCAGGGTAAGGTGCATAGTAACTAGGAAACTGAGGTGCATGATACATAGGATGATATGCAGCAGGTTGCACATAATATGACTCATTTCCATACCAAGCATTTTGATTTTTCTTGTTCTTATGCTTCTTTGGCTTACTAGATGCTTGCTCAACTTGTTTAGACTTAGCTTTACCACTAGTCTGATTGACTTTAGCTTTATCAGCAGACTTCTTAGGACTCTGCTGTTTGGTCTTACTAGTCTTATTTCCTACACTAGGCTCTTTGCTCTTTTTAGCCTTAGGAGATTTCTTCTCCTTTGATACTTTCTCAGGTGAAGTAGGTCTAGCAGTTTGAACATATAGAATGACCTTACTATTGTCAGCTGATATGAATTTTTCAGTATGTTTCAACTCTTGCTTATCCTGTTCTAAAGGCATCTTCTGTTTACTAGATGTATGCATGGATGCAACAGATGATTTCTCATGAGACTCGATGATCTTTTCAAGTTCCATGATTTTTCCTTTATAAACTTCACATTCAGCTTTCAGAGATTCATTTTCTTGCTCAAGCTGTTTGTATTCAGCTGATTCTTTTGGCTTTTCAGCTAAAAGTTTCAGTGAACTGTTTTGCTCTTTTAGCAGGATCATCTCTTCCTTAAGCTTTACAAATTCTCCAGCAATAGTAGTATTATTTAACATCATTTGCTCTAGAGAATCAAACAATTCATTATTTTGAGGAGTTACCTCATCCTCAGAGTCATCAGAGTCCTTTGCCATCAGGCACAGGAGAGCAGGCTTTTCTTCATCAGAAGATTCTTCATCAGACGAGTCTGAGTCTGAATCAGATGAGCAGACAGCAGCAAGCTTTTCTGTTTCAGCCATCATTGCTTTCCCTCTCTGATACTTTCTTTCTTTTCTCACTTTCTTCTCCTCCTCAGTGTACTTTTCTGCTTTTGGATATGGGCAGTCTTTGATGAAGTGTCCCAATTTCCTGCAGTTGTAACACATTAGTTTTGATTTATAATCATCTTTATCTTGAGAAGAAAAGTTAGGTTTAGAAGTTGAAGCATTGTTGTATTTGTTCTTCATTTTTCTTTTGTAGAACTTCTTGAAATTGTTCATCAACAGTGCAACGTCTCCAGCAGTGTACTCCTTTTTGTTGAGTAGAGTGGCTTCATCAGATGAGTCCACTTCTTTGCTTTTCTGTGCTGGTCTTCTGGTGTTTTCAGCAGCAACCAGTGCAGCTGTGGGTCCTGAAGTTGAGGTTTCTTCAATACCCATCCTAGGCAGTTTATACTCATAAGCCTTGAGTACAGAAAACAGCTCTGTCAGAGAGATCTTCCCCAGATCCCTTGATTCTTCCATTGCTGTCACCTTCATATTGAATTTAGGAGGTAAGGCCTTCAGTACTCTGATGGTTATCTCCTTGTCTGTGAAGGTTTTTCCAAGCTTCAGAACTTCATTTAATATTCTTGTAAACCTTGTGTCCATCTGATCAATGGTTTCAGAGGACTTCATCTTGAAGTTATCCAGCTTTTCTAGAGCAACACTCAGCTGATGCTCCTTGATAGCATCATTGCCTTCGCTCATATCTCTGACTTTATCCCACATCTCTTTTGCAGATTTGCAATGTTTGATCTTGTCAAACCGATCATTATCCAGGGCTTTAGTCATGATAAATCTTCCAATCTTGTCCAGGTTGAACAGCTTGATTTCTTCAGCTGTCATTTCGCTCAAGTCTTTTTCCACCACGGTATCAACTTCATTGATTTTTATCGTCTTGGTGAACTTGAATGGACCTTTTGTAATGCAAGTGAACATGTTGTCATTGTAGGCAGCGAGGAAAATCTCCATTCTGATTTTCCAGTCTTCGAAGGACATGCCAGCAATGTGGGGAACATGGTTTATGCATTCCATTTTCAAAAAGTTTTGATTTTTCAAAAAAATGCTCTTTTGAAAAAGTTTTAAAACCTTTGAAAAACACTCGGATCAAGCTCGTTGATCAGGCAGTTGATTCAAATGAACCACCTGCTCTGATACCACTTGTTGGTCCCAAGTGGTCAGATGAGGTCTAGAGGGGGGGGTGAATAGACCTCTGACAATTTTTGAACTTAAAAACTTTTCAGTCTTCTGTCAGCAGATTAAGCTGATGAAGAACAGTAAGCAGACTAGTCTGATCGTGAACAAATCTTGAACAGACGACTGACCACTCTTCTTACAGTAACTTAGCTGTTTTTCAGCAAAACAGTTTTTCAAAGAGTTTACTTGCAGCGGATTGTTTCAAAGTGTTTTTCACAAGTAGACTTAGTTCTTGAAAGATTTTATCCCCAGTTTTTACAAACTCCTTTTGTTTTAAAATCTTTTCAAAATATTCGAAGTGTTTAAATGTGCAAACTTTAAATATGCAAGAAAGCTTTAAATGCAAGATAACACGAGAATTTTTATAGTGGTTATATGGATAAAAATCCTTTAGTCCACTCTTCCAGATCACTTAGATTCTGGGTTATACTATAATCACAAAGATTACAATACAAATCTCCACTTATACCTAACCAACAAATGAGAAGGCTATAAGCTCGCAATAGGAGTTCACAAAGAAAACCTATCCTCTAGATTTTGATCACTCACAAAGACGGATCAAATCTTCGCACAACACTACTCTTTCACAATATCACTCAGATAATGTTTTTCTTTTGACTTCAACTTGGATCAGCCAACAGATGACTTCACCAGACGAGTGAGCTGTTCGAGTTTCTTGAGACTTAAGAATTCTGCTTCAATTGCGAAATCTCAGATATGTTGTTGTATGTTTCTCTCTTCGAACTTTGCTCTATTTATACTTGGATTTGAATTTATGACCGTTGAAGAAAATCACATCTTCAAATCCATTATCCAGCTCATTTTGAAACGGCTCCCTGCAGCAATCGTACAGTGTACAGTACCTTTCTGTCCATCGCATTTAATGCTGCATTTAATGCACTTTGCTGATCCGAGGATATCTTCAATCATTTGCCATTACTATCCTTCTCTTTCAGCATTTATTACGCCAGGTGCATTTATTACCGTTGGACTAATCTCTTGATCTCTTCTACTCTGCTGATCAAAACGACTCTGCTGATAGATACTCTGCTGATCAAATACTGAACTCATCTGATTTGACTCGGCTGATGATCTACCCTTCTGTTCGCTGTTTCAGCAAGAGATCACTAGTCTTCTGAGCTTCGAACTTTGAACTCTTCTGATGTCTTCTTTTACTTGTTCAAAATTCTTCTAAGGGAACTAAGCTTCCATACTTAGCTGATTATGATGTTTTGGAATTCATCAAAACCTTCCCTTACTTTCTAACTTCTTTGCACTTCATCTTCATCTTCATCCAACAATATTGAAGCTACATGATTTAAAGATATTAATCAACTTTTAGAGTTCATATATATGCTATATTTGTGTAAAATAAAAAAAGAAATTCAAATTTTAATTAGTTATTATTTGTAAATAAATACTATATAATGAAGAAATTCGATGTGCGATAATTCGATGAATAAATATAAAAAATTTAAATATGAATCACCTTCCATCATAGTTCAAAAAAATATGATGTTCAAGTACAATCACTAATGAATATATATATATATATATATATATTAAGGAAATATGAAGATAAATACTAGGCAAAATTGCAAAAATTGTCCCAAACTAATCACTGTTTTGGATTTTCGTCCCAAACTATTTAATTTGGCGAATTTCGTCCCGGAATTTAATATTTTTTTGGAATATCGTCCCACCATAATTATAAGACGAAATAGTGCATTTGTCGATGAATTATCACATGGCTGCTTAAGTGTCATGACATGGTAAATTTTAACATGAATAATTATATAATATTGCAGAGTTCGTCCCAAATTAATTACAAGATTGAACGTCATTTTCATTTAATTAGAAATTTAATATTGGGACTAAATTCATACAAAATGATAAATTATGGGAAGAAATTTGGCGAGTTGATATAGTTTGGGACGAAAAATCAAAATTAGTAATTAGTTTGGGACAATATTCCAAAAAAATATTAAATTACGGGACGAAATTCGCCAAGTTAAATAGTTTGGGACGAAAATCCAAAATCAGTAATTAATTTGGGATGTTTTCTGCAATTTTACATAAATACTATGGCAAAATACTAAGACCCTAAACATAAAAATCTTATACGAAAATCAATAAACAATAAATACATATGAAATTTAACTGAATAAACATAGAGTAGAAAAGAATACAATAGATATTAAAATATGCGTGTTTTTATCACATAAGATCATAAAACTTTACAAAAGAAAAAAAAATATTATTTCTATAATAAAATTTACAAACACACACTAAATTAAAATATAAAAACCTTGTACAACATGATATTATAATCTTAAAAAATGAGAAAAAAGACAGAAAAATTGAAAGTGTAAAGCAAATTAGTCAGCTCGATTTGTTTATCTCACAAGACCAAAAGATGAAAACTAAAAAAAATCACAATGAAATAATAAAATACAATTAAAAATACCCAAAACATAAAAATCTTACGAAAATTAGTACAAAATAAATATATTTGAAATTTAACTGAATCAACATAGAGTATAAAAGAATACAAAAGATATTAAAATATGCGTGTTTTTATCACATAATATCATAAAATTGTACAAAAGAAAAAAATTAAATTATTTCTAAAAAAAATTATACAAACACGCGCTAAATTAAAATATAAAAACCTTGTACAACATGATGTTATAATCATAAAAAAATGAGAAAAAAGATCGAAAAATCGAAAGCTTATCTTGTATGATCATAAAACTAAAAAATATGAAACTATTTCTACAACAAAAACAATAAAATACAAATAACACGAAATTAAAATATAAAACCTTGTATAATAGTAAGAAATAAAAAAATAGAAAAATTGAAAGCTTCAAAGCTTCTCAAGTCATAGTTATGAAGAAGAAAACCATGACTTTCATGGAAGAACCAAAGAGAATATGATATCCAGTATTCAAAAAAAGATGAATATAAAAGAAACATCCTTATGAAAGATAACTATAGCTTATTTAGGAGAGAAATTTTAGGAATTAATAATGTTTTCTCTTATTTATTAGGTGAAACTATATATGGGAGTATGTAATTACATGATTAGTACTAATTGACATGAATTATGCAGATTATCGATATTATTACCTAAATGATAATATGTATAGTATAAATTCATATAATAATTTCAACCAATCAAGAGTTTTTCACAAAATAAAAAAATTCAAAACTCTAGAAAAATAGAATTTTAGTCAAAACACTCAATTAGAGTCAAAACCCACCCTTCAAAATATATATATACTAGCCTAAACCCGTGCTATGCACGATATCATATTAGATATTTAGTACGTACAATTGTTGATGTGACAAAAAAAAAACAAATATTTATGATCTTAAAACAAAATTAAAACATAACAATCACGCACTATCTTTCTAAAAGTTATGAAAATCCCATGTTCAATATTGTACACTTTCATTGGTGAAGTGATATCTGCATAAAATACAAATGACAACTTATTAGCAACTTAATAACATTGTTATCATACTTTTATTGATAATCTTTAGTTGCAAAGTCAGTAACAACAATATGTGATTTAATAAAATGAACTGAAAAATGACTTACTTTTCTTAGCCTAGAATAGACAATCTATTTGGAAGATCAGACCAGTCAACAGGTAAAACAAAATTTACAACACAACGAAGATTCGATCTTCCCCAAGTTGGTGGTACAGGAATGATAAATGTAAATGCACGTGTTAGGATGGAGTAGATGTGTTCCTTCAACAAATTGCTACCATTTTGCTGAATAATACAACACATCAGTTCGATAACACTACGTGGTAGTATATAAGTAACTAAAGTTGAGCTAATATTTGTATTGTAACTTTTGTAAAAAATAGCTCTATTACGAAATATATACTCAGCTTGATCATGTAGCAGTTTTATGTCTATAGATCCAGTACTGTCCACTACTGTAGCATGGACACGAAACCTAAATAAAATATAGTTAATTTTAATTGTTAGTGTATAAAGTAAACAATTAAAATAAATAAATTGATAATAAATACTTGATAATAGGATTGACCACATCGCTACATTTAATTTAATTTAATCTAATCTAATTTAATCTATCTAATTTACTATTATTTGAATTGAGTGTTTTGGTGAAAACAAATAATTGAGATCAAAATGCAAAACATTCTAAAAAGCAAAAAGACATTCACCAAAATGCAAAACATTCTAAAAATTGAGATCAAATACAATTCTGAAAAGAAAAAAATAAAAAATACTGTGTTAGAGTGAAGAAAATTCCTTAAGGTACATCTTATGGTTCAGACTACTACACAATAAAATAATTAGTTAATGTCATTAACCGTGCCAACTATTTTATAACATCATTGGTACTTGAGAATTCTAAAAAATGTTTGATACCATCCTCTTCAAAGTCAAAACTCGATACATATTTGAATTTGATAAGTATGGTCAAAGCTCTTAAAACTGGAGTACAGTACTATTTTCCAATTTTTGAAGGCCCTTTAGAAATAATTTTAAATTTTCTCCGTTTGTTTGGCTTTAAAAGATGAAGACACCTAAAATGACAACTTGGTAACATGAAATTGCATTTGCACACATAACTTTTACTTACATGGTTTCTTCTGGTAAAATTTTTCAATATTTTATAGCTTTGGTACAATTATATTGTGCAAGGGCACTTTATTATCATTATCCAAATAAATATATTTACCATAGATATGTAAATTATAATATTTATCTCCCAGACCAACTTTGTACTATGTTCCATTATATTTAGTACCACAATATTGTATAAAAGTGGCTTGGTTGACTCATAATAGCGTGCTAATCTATATGCTATATTTTGTACCCTATTTTATCCTATCCAAACTTCGTAACTTTACACTTATTGTTTTTCTGGTTAGCAGGCAATTTCAGGAGTTGGTAGCTTCATACTTTAATGCAAATAATCGTTGTGAAACAATACTAAATGGTGGTATGTATAATATTTGTAGGAAGTAGAAACAGGAGATACCTACAATTCCATTTAAGTTCCGAACAATACTAATTAAACAATAATTAAAGTAAATAGAACGAACCTGCAGCTTTTGAGCCATAATGAACCGTGATTAAAGTTTCGTGAATTTCTCCGGGATGTAAAATCTGAAAAAAAAAATAATTCCATTTAAGTTCCGAACAATACTAATTAAACAATAATTAAAGTAAATAGAACGAACCTGCAGCTTTTGAGCCCTGATGAACCGTGATTAAAGTTTCGTGAATTTCTCCGAAATGTAAAATCTGAAAAAAAAAATAAAAAAAAGGTAAATTATTCCATTTAAGTTCCGAACAATACTAATTAAACAATAATTAAAGTAAATAGAACGAACTTGCAGCTTTTGAGCCCTGATGATCCGTGATTAAAATTTTCGTGAATTTCTCCGGAATGTAAAATCTGGTAAAAAAAAAAAAAAAAAAAAAAAAAAAAAAAAGATGTAGTATAAACACCATAAATTATTGTGACATATAACATTGATACATGGAATTGAATTGATGAACTGTGATCACCTATAACTGAAGCAACTGTTATTTATTAAATTATTTATTTTTGCATTATTTGAAGTCTAAACTTGCAATATGGTTTTTGTAATCATCAAAGAAAGTGTGAACGTGGCTTCAGAAGTTCAAATGTGGTACGTGGGTGTGTAAACAATAGACGTGGGAGTCCCATATTTTTAGAGCATTTTTTTTTTTTTTTTTTTTAATTTCTTTAATTTTATGTATGTAGTTGTAAGTGGTGTAAGTGGGGATGTAAACAATAGACGTGGTAGTTTTTAGAGCATTGTTTTTTTTTTTTTTTTTTTAAATTTCTTTAATGTTATGCATGTAACTATAAATTCTATTTGTTTTTTAAAAATAATTGTAAATTCTAGGAAAAGAGAATTTGAGTCAAATTAAGTATTTTGACTAAAAGGCACCCTTGAAATAATAGTAAGTAGGATAGGATAGGATAGGATAGGATATGATATGATAGGATAGAATATATATATATATATATATATATATAAAAACAATAATTTTATATATAATGCCTTTTTCCTAAACCCTAAAGAACTGAACTCGATCGAGAAATTTTAACGAAACAACGATATCCCCTCCAAATTTACTAGGCTTTGTTCTCCGAAAATCATGTCGTCAAGTAGTATTCCCTCAGAGTTATGTGTGGATATACTGTCTCGGTTGCCTGCAGAATGTGTTCTCCGATTTAGGTGCGTGTGTAAACCCTGGCGCCAGATGATTGACGATCCATACTTTATCAAGATTCATCTCGATCGATCGAAGACTAGTCACCAGCTCTTTGTACTAACTCGTGACTCCGCGGTATGCACTTCGATTTTTAACCTGCTTAAAAATTCCAATAATGAAAGTACTAAACAGCAGTCCGTAGACATTTACGATGACGCACTGTGGCCATCCCAGGTAAATATTGCTTCATGTAATGGTCTTATGCTCCTTTCCTTCTCCAAAGAAGGATATTTATGGTCAATTTGGAATCCGTTAACTCAAGAGGTCCATAAATTGCCTCTTTATGATCAGGTCAAAGTTGTTCATTTTGTAAGGATCAATAGAATTAGTGGTTTTGGATATGATCGTATTACAGATTATTACAAAGTTTTGACACACACAAACTTTTCACCCACGTGGAGGTAAATATGATTCATATTATGTTTCTCTGTACAGCCTGAAATTAAATTCTTGGAAACGGATTGGGGATTTCCCCTTTTTGACTTCTGGGAGTCAGAGTGGACTATTCTTAAATGGTGCGGTACATTGGATTGTACAACACTTTCCTGGGGAGAATGGATTCATCAATAATCAATTACTTATTGTTGCTTTCAATCTGGAGACGGAAGATTTTCGATTTTACACGCTGCCATGTTCGATAGATGATCCAAAATCTGATTATATTTTGGGAGAGTTGGGGGGTTGTTTGTCTCTCGGTTTATACTACTATACAAAGTGTTTTGAAACGTGGTTGATGAACGATTATGGAGTTGAAAATTCGTGGACTATGTTGTTTTCAATTTTAAATATTGAAAAGCTGAAATATGCTCCAAAGCCTATAAATTATTCAGAGAGTAAAAAGATAGTTCTTTTTCAGAATGACAGAGATCATCTTCTATTGTTTGATCTTCAAAACAATACAACAAAGAAAATTATGATTTCTGGAGGTCTCAAAATTTCTCACTCTCAAATTTTTATGACAAGTCTTGTTCGAATTAATCAAGGAAAGAGAGACAGGAAAGTAAGTGAAAATATTTAAATATTTAATTTAATTTTGTAATATATATACCTATTAATTATATATTGGAAGATCGATCTATATTTTTATTTTGATGATAAAAATTATATTCTGATATAATTATTACACTCTCAACATCTACTCACAGTTCCTCAACCTTCCATGGAAATTGAAGAATTGGACAAATATCACGGGGATAGGGGGAATTATAGTAATTATGGTATTTCGATTTTAATTGATGTCGTTTTAAATATTCAATATCAAACTCATTTTTTGAATATCATACTAATGCACCCAGTATAGTTGGATTTATGTACCTTTTTTTGGATTTGCCGTCCTAGAAATATATATTAATGTCATACTATTTCCTTTTTATAGTTGATTGAGAATGGTTGTTGAAACATTAATTAGTTTTTCTAATGGAGTGAAAATTATTTCTTTTTTTTTTTTTTTTTTTTTTTGACAATTTTTCTTTTTTTTTTCTTTTTTGCAAAATGTCTTAATAATAAAAAAAATTAATATAATGATATCCTCCAAATGATTGACCCTCATATTTAGTATCTCTCACCACGAATCAAATAAAACAATCTTATATAAAGAAACAATGATATTAATAAGGAACAATATGTTTATGACTAAAATTTGGGATGTAAACAGATCGATTATACTGAGCTGAAAAAATTGGACGAGTCAAATACAACTTGAAGTCGAGTAGTTAGATAAAAACATGAATGTTTGTTTTGTAATTTTCAACATGGTTTGATTTTTAACTACACCAGTTAATCTCAAATTACTAGAAAATTGTATGTGTCTTGTACACTAATTACTTTCCTACTTTAATTGCATCATATTATGATTTTTTATCATACTATATGTCTTAATGACGGCTCAAGATCCTCTGTACCACAATTTGTGTACCATAAGTGTGTACCACAAATGAATTATTGACACATGTAATTATGACCATTATAATAATTGTCATAATTACATGTGTCAATTATTCATTTGTGGTACACAAATTCTGTTACAGAGGATCTATTGCCCTTAATGACGGCACCAGATCCTCTATACCACATTTGTGTACCACCATTATAAAATTGACACATGTCAAAACTAAATAGCATGCATTGCATAGGATTATATTCTCCACCCTTTCTCCTTCTTATCTCCATTTTTGGTTTTAACATCTTTTTTTGTAAATAATAATACCGACTTTTATATATTTAGGTTGCGATTTAATGACATTATATATTTGTGTACCATTATTTGTAAATAATATACCGACTTTTAATGAAATTATGTTAATTCATATATGGATGTATGGAGTGGTTTTTGAACAGTCTGTTAATTTCTATTTTCTCACTTCAGCAACTAATCCTCTTTGTACCTGTAAATGTTATATAAAATAATTTTAATTATTATTTTATATAAATAATAATGATATATTTATAATACTAATTGATTTTATTTCAAAATAAAAAAATAGTTTTTTAAAGTATAATTCAAATTTTTGAGTTGTTATTTCGCTAATTTCATTAAAAGTCGGTATATTATTTACAAATAATGGTACACAAATATATAATGTCATTAAATCGCAACCTAAATATATAAAAGTCGGTATTATTATTTACAAAAAAAGATGTTAAAACCAAAAATGGAGATAAGAAGGAGAAAAGGGTGGAGAATATAATCCTATGCAATGCATGCTATTTAGTTTTGACATGTGTCAATTTTATAATGGTGGTACACAAATGTGGTACATTTGTGTGGTATAGAGGATCTGGTGCCCTTAATGACATACTACATAATGTTTTGACTAAATTATTTTGAGAGAATTTTATTTTTGATACCATAAATAACCATTAAGGTTGCGATACCATAACTTTAACAACATACCCATTTGGTACCAACAATTTACTTGCCCTCAACACATTTGGTACTTCCCTTCAATTTTTTTACGAAAAATTCAATTTTAGATGGAAAATTTACAGAAATTGGTCTTAAAATTATAGATTGTTTCCAATCTTTGCCCCACATATTTTATGACAGACAAATTTATCCCACAATTCACAAGTTTGAAGAATTTCAGTCCCAATTGCAAATATAATTAATTATAAATCCTATTTATAATTTTTTTATGTTATAATTATTAAATCTCATACAGTATTTAGATTTTATATATAAATTAGATAACATTTTATATAAAATCAAAAAAAATCAATTAAATTTATTGGATTTTTTAAATTTCAGAAAAAAATCTTTTAAACTAGATAAGTTTTACATATAACACATAACACATATAAATTAAATTATATTTTCTATAAAATTTGAAAAATAAATATCAATTAAACTTATTAAATTTTTTAAATTGAAAAAAAAAAATCTTTTAAAGTAATTAGATAATAATATATACAAATTAAATAATATTTATTATAAACCTGAAAAAAAGTCTTTTAAAATTATATAAATCTAATTAGTTTAAAAGATTTTTTTAAATTTAAATAACTTAATAAGTATATTTATTTTTCAGGTTTTATAATAAATATTATTTAATTTATATTATGTTATATATATATATATATATATATATATATATATATATATATATATATATATATATATATATATATATAATTCTAATAAATTAGAATATTTTATTAGATTTAGTTTTATTATAATCTAATTACTTTAAGAAATTTAATAATAACAATATATAAAATTAATAAAACTTGTGAACTTCAGGGTAAATTTATCGTCCAGGAAATATGTGGAACAAACTTTGGTAGCAATCTATAACTACATGACTAACTATGCAAATTTCCCATCAACTCTCCGTCCGAAGTTGAATTTTTTGTCCGATAATTGACGGAAGTATCAAATGTGTCGAGGACAGTTAACATGTGGTACCAAATGTATATGTTTTTGAAGTTATAGTACCGTAACCTTAAAGTAGGGTTATTTATAGTACCAAAAGTGAAATTCTCTACTTTAATTATTATGTTGTTAGCAGAAATTAAAATTGAGATCATAAATACCTAGAACAAAATTTTAAAATTATAAACGAAATATAATTCACTAGTTGTATACATTAGTAATATTCTAAATATACCATTTAAACGAATTGACATCATCGATTTTTTTCTTTTTTAACCATGATATATCTATATAACTATTTTGCACAAGTTACATTTTTTTTTTTATCGATTCCATCAGTTTGGCAGGTTATAACTGTCTTTTACTGAGTTCATCAATTTTCAATTACATGATTATTCATAGTTTAATCAATGTAACTCATTTTCATCAATTTTGTCGTGTAAACATATTTTAGTTCCGTGTTTGACCGATAACATTAATTCTTTACATGTTCACCCATTTTTTGTAGGTTTACCCCATTTATCCATTTTTAATTGATTCACCTCGTTGTTTTATCGATTACACAATTTTTTTATTGCTTTAACTCAATTTTTTTCCGAACTAACCAATTTTTCCATTTATTTTACCATTTTTTAATCGAATTTTATTCATTTTCACTGTTTTTTTACCAATTCTATGTTTTGACTTTTTTTTCCTTAAGTCACTTATAAGTTTTTCAGTTAACTAAATAGTACTTTTTTTTATTTATATAGTACAAAGGTCGGTTAATTTCATTTTTTGATATTCTTTAATGTTTTTAGGTTCTTTAATAAGTGATAATTTCTTAAGAATTTTTCAAATAAATATTGATTTCGCCAACTTTTATATTGAGTTTACCATTTTTTTTTTTGTTATTTTTAACATGTTCTTTCACCAATTTCACCGTTTTTTTTTGTGGTTTATCTCATTTATTAATGAATTCACCAATTCTCTCCAATTTAATCCAATTTTAGTCTATTGTATCCCATTAATTAATCAATTCACTCATTCTCTCCGATTTTATCCAATTTTAGTCGATTTTACTTATTCTTTTGTTGATTTAACATATTTTCTCACATTTTTTTCTTCTAATTAGCTAATCTTTTTGTCCTTGTTCTTTTAACTATTTGATCCCATTTTTTCTTATCCCAGGTTTAATCGATATCATTGATTATTACAACAATTGACCCCATTGTTATATCAATTGCACCATTTTTTTTATTGTTTTAACTTGTTATTCTTCTATCTAACCTATTTTTCCATTTTCTAATCATTTCTAAGTTTGAAATTCTTTTTAGATTAAGTAAATTATAAGTTTTTCAGTTAACTAAATATATAATACTTTTTGTTATTCATATAGCACAAAAGAGGTAAAAAAAAAATTGTTCTTTAATAAGTGATAATTTCATAAAAAAATTTCAAAGAAATATTGATTTCACCTGCTTTATATGGAGTTTACCATTTCTTTTTTCCTATTTTTACACATTATTTACCGATTTCACCATTTTTTTGTGGTTTATCTCATTTATTAATCAATTCAAACATTCTCTCTGTTTTAACACAATTTTAGTAGATTTTAAGCCTTCTTTGAGATAGATTGCCACAAAGCAACACGTGGCTTAATTCAATTTTATTTTTAATAGTTTAAGTTGTGAATTTACAAGTTTACCCTTATTAGTAAAAAAATGTATCTAGTTTTACTTTTAATTAATTCATATTATTAGTTCCCTTACGATCTCAAGTTCTCAACTCTTTCTCTCAACTGATACTAGAGTGAAAAACTGACTAAACCGAGAGTTAAACACCACCATTGGTAATAAAATTAAACACGCTGCCGCGCTTGAGTAATCTACCGAAGAAAAAATGTGTGGAGAGGAACATGAGATTTGTTTTGAAGAAAAATTAATTTCACCCTAATATTTTTTTTTTATATATAAGGGTATTATTATCATTGTGACTGTGCAACATTTTGTTGCACATCTGCAAAATTACCATGATTATTTGTACAGTTGTACAAATAGTAACAATTTAGATCTTTTTTTTTTTTTTATTTAAAGGCTTGGCATATCTCAAGAAAGACCACCTATCATGGAATCTTATTTTGATCTAGTCAGAATTTAACTATTAGTGGAATATTCTCTCTCTAGTGGAGAGTACTTTTTCTGAGGGTTTGAGCGTTGCTTTCTTTCTAGATGGATCATGCTCCCCAGTCTCTCTCATTTGATTTATCTTGTTTTTGCTTAGATCCACACACTGCACTTTGGTTTTATTTGTTTATCATTAATTGATTTGTCTCTTTTGCTTGCTTTTCTGTCTTTTCCTCTTTTCTTTTCTCCTCTTTTGCTTTTCTTCTCCCTCTTTTTCTCTTTACAGGTACAGTTTGGTGGAGTACTGCTTTTCATCAAATCATTACTCTTTACACCTAGAGCACTTACACTATGGACTTATCTAAATTCGATTTTGGGAACAAATTAAATTTGACTGATATAGAAGAAGGTTTTTGCCTAGCCGGGGACGTATGGAGTCAACATGATACGTCTACAGATCTACTCCTTGTCGGGAAAATTTTGGGAAATAAGAACTCAAATGTTGATGCTATTGGAAGCATCCTTTCAAAAGCGTGGAGCCCCGGAAAAGGTATGGAGGTTAAACTAATTGATGATGGGCGATTGATATTTTCTTTTAAGCATAAGATTAATAAGCGTAGAGCCCTAGAGGGAGGACCTTGGTCTTTCGAAAAAAAGTTGGTGGTTCTGAATTCGATACAACCAACTGATGATCCAACTAAAATTGATTTGAATTGGTGTGATATCAATGTCCACATATTTGGTTTACCTTTGGCAAAAGCAAACAAAGATATGGCAGAGAAAATTTGCACGAAACTTGGTAAATTGCTTAGTGTTCTGGGCAATTAATCTGACTATTTCTTTGGGGGTACCATTCGGGCTAGAGTAGGTTTAGATATTTCGAAACCCATCCCAAGATTCATGAAATTTTTTAATGTTCGAGGGGATACTATTATGGTCACTTTCAAATATGAACGTCTTTCAAATTTTTGTTACTACTGTGAATTACTTGATCATACTTCTGTCGGGTGTAATCAATGGTATGAACAGGAAAAGGAGATTAATCAAGAGGATCTACCATACGGGGGCTGGCTCAGAACTCCAATTAATGGAAAAAATTATTTTAATGGGTGGCAGTCTACCTCAGGGATATATATCTACAACAATACGTTTTCATCTGCTTCATTCCGCTCTGATGGTCCTCAGCGCAAAGTTACAGGTTCTGATATTTTTTCTCCAGCTCCGAACAAGAATGTGGCTCCATTGAAATCCGAAACAAAAGAAAAGAACCCGAACTGTAGTTGGGGCGGACCGAACTTGAAACCGTCAGACAACATTTTTAGAAATGATTTGTTAGCGGGGAAAGAAAAACGTTAATCGGATACTGTGGGATCTTCAGTTAGATATGCAAATCTCCTATGGAATTCTAAGCCAATAATTGTGGAACAGATCAAAGTATCCCCAAAAATCTCGTCCAAGGATAAGGGTAAAGAAGTTATTAATTTAGAGGAGTCGAATCCATTTCCAAATCAAGCCCAAGATCAGGCTAATAAAGGCCAAAATCCTAACTCCATCCAATTTGATCATAAGTCCACTCAATCGACCCACCTAGGCCCCATAACCCCAACCCACATCCTCATACAAAACCTGCAAAAAACCAATCATGAACTCAACTCCAGCCCAACCCAAACTTTCATCAACAGTAAGCAGACTCAATTGCAAATACCAAAACCCACAACAAGCTCACGCCAAGACATTTCATCCTCACTATTATCCTATCAGACCATGGCCCCCCACCATACGAGGCCCAATAACCAACCCAACCAAATACCCGAACTAAAAACCAAAAACCCACCCGAACACAAACTAAGTCTGAATGCAACCAAGACCCACGGCTCTAAACCCTCCTCCATCGCAGCCAATTACACAACTCCGCCCCAAAACCCAATTGCACCTAACGTAGCTATAGAACCACTTAGACAACCCACCTACCTCGAACAAAAGGCTCTCCTAACAACCTCACCCCATATCCAAAGCTTTCCTCCACCTGCTCCATTGGTCAGTATACCCATAAAGCTTGAGAAAAACCCTAGTCCAAACCCATCCTCTGTTAGTAAGCGAAAGAGAGCAAAAGGAAAGGAGAATTCTTCTCCGAAACCTACAACAAAATCTCCAATGACTGGACAAACTCCGAAGAAGGCTAACAATTTTAAAAGAAAGAGAATTTCAGACTCTTCGGATGTTACTATTTTAGGCAATATTTCAAATATTTCATAGCAAGATGACGATCCTTCCGTTGTTCAGTTCCGACCTTCGAAGAGAACTCTTCTTGCCATTTCAGGGGCGGAGGCTGCCGGGCATTACTATTAATACATGGAAGATAATACTTGTTCTTAGAGGACCTATCACCATGATTTGTGTATTTTATTTCTATAAGTGTTGATGGGATTTGAATATCATTATTCAGATCAAGTGGGAGAATGTAAGTGGGACCAAGTTTATTTTATCATAAACTTCATTAAGTGGTCATTTGATCTTTCCACTAACCAATGAATTTAAATCCCACTAACCCATTATCTTGCCCCACTAATTTGAGCATTATATGAGTCATAAAGTAAAAGACTTTACACCTACTTAGTGTCTATGATGGCAAGACACTATATATAGGTGAACCATGTATAAGGTCCCTACACTCAACATTCTTCATTAAAATACACCATCTAAAGGGGGTTGCTAGAGTGTACAAGCATCTTATACACAATCGAATTTCTCCCAAACATCAATGGTTGGTATGACGATCCATTCCATATTCAGTTTTCATATATGCTACTTGGTTAAAAGTGTATATGTAAGTATAAAATATCATTGTGTCATATTTTATAAAGTCTAACATCTCATCGAAGTGACATACTCATGTTCGAATATCCGGCGAAAGAGGCTACCATATAATATGTTCGACGCGCCTTGAAAGATATTAAATCCAGTCTAAATTGCCGTCAAAAAACCAATAAATAAAGAGAGAATTTCAGTTTTGATACCATAATTCTACCTACTTTAGGGATTTGATGCCACAACTTTTTATACCGACACATTTGATATCATAACTCAAATCAATTTTGCACATTTAATACTTCCGTCAAATTAATGACGGAATTGCCACGAGAATGTCACGTGGCCGTTAAAACTTTACACATTTGATACCATAACCTATGTTGACTGATAATTTACCCATAACATTTCAGGTTACCAAAAAAGCCCCACATCTCCAAATTTAGTGACGATTTTAGTCCACATTGTTACCAAATTTCCAAATTGACTCAAATAAGACCACTTGCTGACCAATTTAGAAAATTTTACTTATTTTATTTAAATAACTAATTTAATTTATAAACAATATTAATAAATTAAATAATACATTAACATAAATATCACCAAAATAAAGAAAACATATCCTTTTTAAATATAATATTCATATAATAGAATTAATATATTTAATATTTATTAAAATAATAAATTATATAATTTAAAACTATTTAATATTTATTAAAATATTAAATGATAACTAATTTTAATTTTTTTAAAAATCCCACCCCACCCACCACCTCCCCACCCCTCCCCCCTACCACCCGATTCCCTGGTCGCCGGCGGCCTGGGTCTTCTGTCCCAGGCCACCGCCAGTGGCCTGGGATCGGAGAACCCAGGCCGACGGTGGCTAGGGACCGAAGACCCCGGCTGCCGGCCTGGTAATCGGAGTAGGGAAGGGGTGGGGTGGGGTGGGGAGGTGGTGGGTGGGTTGGGTTGGGTTGGGTGGGGTGGGGTGGGGAATTTTTTTAATTATAATTATTTATTATTTATTATTTTAATAAATATTAAATAGTTTTAAATTATATAATTTATTATTTTAATAAATATTAAATATATTAATTCTATTATATAAATTTTATATTTAAAAAGGATATGTTTTCTTAATTTTGGTGATATTTATGAATGTATTATTTAATTTATTAATATTGTTTATAAATTAAATTAGTTATTTAAATCAAATAAGTAAATTTTTTTAAATTGGTCAGCACATGGTCTAATTCGAGTCAATTTAGAAATTTGACAACAATGTGGACTAAAATCGTCACTAAATTTGGAGATGTGGGGCTTTTTTGGTAACCTGAAATGTTATGGGGTAAAATCATCAGTCAACCAAAATTGTAATTCTCCCCCCAAATTTAGATTTAAAATTTTCTAAATTGGTCAGCACGTGGTCTTATTCGAGTCAATTTGGAAATTTGGCAACAATGTGGACTAAAATCGTCACTAAATTTGGAGATGTGGGGCTTTTTTGGTAACCTGAAATATTATGGGGTAAAATTATCAGTCAACATAAGTTATGGTATCAAATGTGTAAAGTTTTAATGGTCACGTGACATTCTCGTGACAATTCCGTCATTAATTTGACGGATGTATTAAATGTGCAAAGTTGATTTGAGTTATGGTATCAAATGTGTCGGTATAAAAAGTTGTGGTATCAAATCCCTAAAATAGGTAGAATTATGGTATCAAAAGTAAAATTCTCTCAATAAATAAACGTTCATTATTCCCAACATATTAACCATTTGTTTTTTTTTTTTTTTTGATAACCCAGGTGTACAAGCTTACACTTGACTAATCCTGGACCCTCAGAACCCTTGCCCTAGAACCCTGAAGGATGTAAATCGCAGGATGTGCCTCCACCAAGCCCCGGGTTCCCACCATACTGCTATACACTCTGCGCACAAAGGGGTCTTCACCACAAATGACCCTTAGATAGACCCATAGAAATGCTTCCATCCAAGTTCCAAATGGGATTCGAACCCCCACCCTTGCCGCTGGAGCAAGCCTTATGAATCATTGGTCGACCAGTTGGAGATATGCCCTGGGGGCAATGAAATATGCAAATTGGATTAACCATTTGTTGACACAAGGTAAAAGTGGAAGCAAGAAACCATTGAAAAAAAAATTGCTAATTTTTCTCAGGGTTCTTTATCTCGCTTTAAATATTTTACAATGAACAAATAGGAAAAATATAAACAACAATTTTAAAAGAAAACATTCTAGACCAAACTGAGTATTTTAGTACAGAATTTCTGAAACATTGTAAAGAGATCAGCTTTGGTTGAAGACAAGATTGAAGAGCAGGTACGCCATGGAGTTTAAAAAATTTAAATGAACGAATATCTTCACATTTATTACGGACATTAGGGCGTAAAATTGAATTACAGAAAGAAGAAGATTATAGGATTGGAAATGAGAAATTTCCTTTTTCCGCATTTCTAATGGAAAATATTTTGATTCAAGCCTTCCTTGAGATAGATTGCCACAAAGCAACACGTGGCTTAATGCAGTTTTATTTTTAATAGTTTAGGTTGTGAATTACAAGTTTACCCTTATTAGTAAAAAAATATATCTAGTTTTACTTTTAATTAATTCATATGATTAGTTCCCTTCATGATCTCAAGTTCTCAACTCTTTCTCTCAACTGATACTAGAGTGAAAAACTGACTACACCGAGAGTTAAACACCACCATTGGTAATAAAATTAAACACGCCGCCGCGCTGGAGTAACATCTACTGAAGAAAAAAATGTGCTGAGAGGAACATGAGATTTGTTTTGAAGAAAAATTAATTTCACCCTAATATTTATTTTATATATAAGGGTATTATTATCATTGTGACTGTGCAACATTTTGTTGCACATGTGCAAAATTATCATGATTATTTGTACAGTTGTACAAATAGTAACAATCTAGATCTATTTTTTTTTTATTTAAAGCTTGACATATCTCAAGAAAGCCACCTATCATGGAATCTTATTTAAGAATGGGGGTTCCTTTTTTTTTTTTAACTGAAAAGTAATTGGGATTGTTGTTGATGAAATTGAACATCCTGGGTGTCTTAGGGCATCTCCATTGAGGTGGGGGGAGGGGAAATCCATGGGAGAAGGGGTGAAGAAATAAACTTTGGTGAGGAGGGGGGTGGGAGAGAGGGGAGTCTTTGGGAGGTGGATAACCACCTCCGGGGGGGTGGGGAGGTGGGTGGCCAGACTTTCCCACCCACCTCTGTCGTTGCCCTACACATACTTTTCTTTCTTTTTTTAAATTTTCTTTTAGTTAAATTAAGAAAATTTATATAATTTTTTTTAATCCTAAACTTAATATTAATTTATTTTATTACTTGTAATGTTATTATTAATGTCAATGTTAAATTATTTATGATTAATGTTAGTGTTCAATTACTATTAGTATAATTATTATAAATTTATTATCATTAAATTAAGTGAGAGTGGGGAATTATCAGAATTCAATTTAAATAAAATGGAAAGACTGAATCATTGAAGATGATTCAGTAGGAAGGGGAGTCTGAAGGAAATGGGAGTCTGAAGGAAATGGGAGTCCATACTCACTAGAATTATGAGAATTCAATTTAAATAAAATGGAAAGACTGAATCATTGAAGATGACTATAAAAAGAGAGTCTGAAGGGGAAGGGGAGTCTGAATGAAATGGGAGTCTGAGGGGAAGGGGAGTCCATACTCACTAGAGATGGCCTTATAAAGGGAGAGGCGTCATCGTGAGGCAGTTTATGTTTCAGCGGTTTGGGCGGCAGAGCAGTAGAAGGGCGGTGAAGGAGAAGTGACCGTGACTTTGGGTCCCCTTTAATAGTTATGTTTTATACCATGATAAATTACGAATTAGTTCCCACAAATTCGAACTTATACACTGTGTAATATCGGATACGTATTTGATATTCGTATACTATACCATTGTGACATTTTTTTAAAATAAGATAATAAAAAGTAAAAAAGTATTTGGTATCAAATACACCAGATGACATATTGGACACGCTCAGAATATTTAAGGCCTTGAATTTCTACAAATAATTTTTAAATTATGTATATTATCAAAGTAATTGTCCCGAATTTCAGTAAAAAAATGATCTTCATGAACCATTTGAAACTTTTCAAAAGGCCAAATGTATATCGTGTTAATCCTGTAGCTTTACTTGAACTCCTATTTTTCTTTTTTTGTTTTTTAGAGACTCGAACACCTAATTGAGAAGAAAGAAATATTGTTCCCTTCAGAACTTTCTAAAAATTGAACTAAGTTTACATTTCATCATTCTTATTATACATTTTTCAAAACAAAAAAAAAAATTAATATACACACATATCTTAGCCGTATTGTATTTTATGATTTTTAAAAATTCGTATCGTCGTATTTGTATCTTATTCAGTTGTATCGCCGTATTTATATTTGTGCAACATAGATTACGAATACCCATTTGATAAGGTTTAATTACAATAATTTATCTCACATATTGGCAAAATTTACAAATAAACCCCAGGGATAAATTGAAATTTTTCTAAGGTAAGAGGCTAATTGTAAGACAATGACAAGCCCCAAGGAGAATTTTTGTAATATTCAATATGTGATGGAGAGTTTTGTATTTAGGTCTTACCTCATGGGATATCCCTAATTAATATTCCATTTTTACTAATACAATAAGGGGCCGTTTGGTAGGGTATATGGGATTAAGGTGGATTAGATTGGAGCCGGATCGAAGACCATATTAAAAATACGTTTGTTAGATTTGATGGAGTTATATTACATTAAAACAATCAACCGTAATACGTTTTGTAGAGTTATGAGTTTAGGCATATATTTATATATTTTCACTACTTAATTGAACATATTAAGTTAGTTAAGATATATCAATTCATCGAAGCCATTTGTTTATTATGTATAAAAGTATGAGTTGATCAATGTTTGTTCAATATTTTAGTTTGAATGCCTCCATGTTAATTGTAAATTGATATAGATTTTAATTGTGATTTATTTATGTAGCATGTGTTTCCATTTTCAGAGATTAGAGAATAATTTATGATATTTAATGATACGGTAACAAGAAAATATGTAAACTTGAGGTTATAAGTGACATTTCACCTAATCCAAATTCACCCAGATTAACTAATTCATCCATGCCTAGGTGGATTATAATCTATTCTTAATATCGGATCGTAAGGATTTAAATTATTTGACCCGATATTAGAGCAATGCCACAAAATATTGTATTAACTCATATTAAGTCAAATAATATGATTTAATACCTCTATTAGGTCCTACCAAACGGTCCATAAGTCTATAACTGGTTTTATAAATAATTGTGCAAAGACTTAATTCCACTTTGAACCCTACAAGAAAAAAATATTCCACTTTGCACCCTACAAACCACTATTTCATTTTAGATTGCTTCCGCAACCATTTTCAACCCATTTTAGTTGTCGGGGTAAAGGTAAATTCGTCTCATACATATTATTAACCACCCCAATTTTCCCCAAAAAATTGACATATCTCCATAATAACTTTACCAAAAAAAAAAAAAAAACTGAAAAATAGAAAACAAGTATTACGAGGACTTAGGGTTTACTTAATTTTTCATCTTTCTTCTTCAAGTCAAGTCCAGTGCTGCCTTTTTCTTTTTCAATTTACATATAATTATTGAAACTAACCTAGAGTAATTTTGAGGATTTACATGTAGTTATTCCTCATTGTCCCTAATTACTAATTCTACAAACAAGCATAATAGAGATATTAATGAAAATGAGAATCAAAACGTAAATAAGATAAGAATTTGAGAATATGAATATGGTAACCACAATTCATTCTCTTTTCTTAGCACCCAACACATTTTTCTTCAAACATTAAAAAGAAAAGACAACATTGACTAGATTTGAAGAAGAAAGAGGAGAAATTGAGAATATGGTACCCATAAAACTTGTTTTCTATTGAAATTTTGGACTGAACTATGAAGATCTGAAATTTTAATGTTCAAATTACGTACATATTTCGAATATTTTGGGATCAATTTGCAGTTTACCTAAAGAATTGATAATTCTTTCTTATGAGTTTTACCTGATCTTTTTGGTGAACCTATGAGTTTTTTTTTTTTTTTTTTCCGATGCAAGAGAATCTTTTTTAATAATTATTTCAGTCCAAAAGAAAACACATTCTCATGAATTTATAATTGCCAAAAATTATTCAATGTCAGTTATGATTTTCCAGATTGTTTTTTATGGCTAGATAGTAGAAAGTTAAAAGAAAAGACAATGAAAAACAAGAAAATGAAGGTCCCACCGAGACTTGAACTCGGGTTACTGGATTCAGAGTCCAATGTCCTGACCACTAGACCATGGGACCATCTTGCATTTTCATTTCATTTTTATTTTATTTCAATGTTTGAGTTTCTTTACGCAATATAATAAAAACATTGGGAAATTATAGCTAGAAACTTTGGAACTCTTTGTCTGGTATTTGAGATAGTAGTTTTTGAGAATTTGTGAAATATTCTTGATTTATGTAATATTGTTTATTTGAATTTTGGGAGAGTAGTTTGAGATGTAGTTTTTTTTTAAGAGTTTAAGTTGTAGGCGTTAGATGTAAGATATGTAAGATTTTATGTCAAATCATGTTTATTATGTGTGATAAGTTACGTGAGAGAAGATAACTTTATCTTAAATCAAAGTAGAGTTTGTGTAGGCTTTTTCACACATAAGAAAATTGTTGTTAGTTTGACTTTTGAAATAGTAGTTTGTGAAAATTGAGAGAGGATTAATTTATTTCAAAAAGTACAATGGTGTTTGTTCCGCATTTTGCATACAATTTTAAAGTAAACAAATTTCGATTGAAAGTTCAATTTTTTCTAGTAGTGTTATTTATGCTTATCTATCGAATTTTCTAGAGAATCTAGTCAAATTATATTTCCTAGTAAAATCTACACTCGATATCTTATAATTATTTGATATTCTTCTAGATTACTCTACCATGTAACTCTTTCAACTACATGTAATATCTGGGTTTATGTAGGACTTTCCAGAAACTTAAACAAAATATCTCACATTTCAACAAATGACATAAATCAAACATATACCAATAAGAGGCCTGTAAATAATTTGTTCAACCTCCAATCCTTAACGTCGCAGCCCTTAGTCATATCCTCAACCCCCTCTCGGCACATCTCAAACTTATTAGGTTTCTTATTTGCAGTATAATGGCACCTATAACTCCTACTAGATAAAGATAGAAATAAAAAAGCCTCTATCATGAAAAAGACGGAAGACTTGTCAGTCTCCAAATGATCCACATAAGCTACTCTCCCTATCCTCCCCTGAATTATCATAATTTGTCAAAAAGTAATGAAACACATTCCTTACTCGGACATCAATGTCGCATTGTTCCTTATAAATCTCCGTCTTCACTTTTTCCAATTCTTTTAGAGCAGACATATTATCTTCAGTGATAAAGGCTATATGCAGCCTATGCGGATCATGAGGTTGTTCCTGAACCTCGTGAGGTTGAATCTTTCCCGCCCCAGGCATAGGCAGCCCATGCGGGCTGCTGAACCTCCTCAGGCTGAATCTCTACCGCCCCATTTCTTAGCAGACGCGTCCCTTTTATGTAGTGTAATACAATCGTCCCTCTTAAATTTTTTCAGTTATTACACAGCGGAAATGGTCTCACGCAGGGCCGGCTCTATAGTTAGACAATTTAGGCCCTCGCCTAGGGCCCTGACTATAGAGGGACCTTAATTTTTTTTCTATTTGACAATTTTTTTTGTCAAATAAGATGTAAAAATAAATGTTTTCAAATAAGGTCTTGTCCTATTTATATAACCACGTTCTTAAACAGACGGTGAAAATCAACTTGATATAGTGGCTAAAACTAATGCTTTAGAGACTTTTCATATATATTTATCTAGAATGTTTTACTCCTTAATCTGGAACCATTTGTATGCAAAAAAAATATCCTCGATATCTTTATGAGCTATCTATTTATGCTATGTCTGCCCCCCTTCACCTGCATCATACTATATTAACATTAATGAGTCATGTATTGGTTAAGATGTGGTGGACAATGATTGTAGCGCGACATTAAAATAGATTTAACCTATCAAATTAACTTTTCGATCAACATTACACATTCTATTGAAATCCTTCTTATGTTTGTTATGTAAGATTTGTTGATCTAATTTATGTAAAAATGATTATTTTATATTTTGGTGTCAAATGATAATGATTACTCCATCCCTTTTTTTATTTATCGTTTTAGAATTTCAAAGTAGAATTAAAATTTTTATACCAATTTTACCATTCTTATTAATGCTATGATTATTTGATTAAAATGGTGTTTTGGGATTTTTACTTCAAAAAGCGAAGAAAAAAAGAGAAGAACAAAATAAAGGAAAAAGCCCAAATAGAGAGAGCAGAAGCTTGGGATACCCTTCCATTTGCGCAAAAAAGTGGTTATTTATTATAATTCTTAATCCGTATTCAATCTTCCAAAGCGAATAAATAAAACGGAGGGAGAATATGCTAATTAATAGTACCAGTGTTTTTGTTTTCATGTCTTAGTATTATGGAATAATATATATATATATATATATATATATATATATATATATATATATATATATATATATATATATTGCTTTTGTTAAGAGAAAGTTTAAGAATGAAATGTCATAAAAATATATAACAATTGTATCTATAAAGTATCATCTAATTTGTAAAAGAGAGGCCCAATTTTAAATATCGCCTAGGACCCCGTAATATGTTCGTTCGTCCTTGCCTAAACCCTTTCAAGTAGACTAACACAAACCTTATTACTCAAACCACTTTTTCAAAACTCGAATAAATACCATTACAAATATCGAGAAATTTTATCAAACCACCCCATGTGCCCACTCCGGAAAAATCATGACAAACATGCACATTATTCCTATGCAAGTACACGAACAGACATTTGCTTTTCACATTTCCTTTTCCTTTCGATATTCTTTTACACTTTACAATGTTTTGATGAGTTTTCAGAAAAGTCTGGGGTGTGACAAGTTGGTGGGGTAGCCTAAAGGTCTATTTGTTTGGTGTTTGGGAAAGTAGTTTGTGAGACAGTGAAGGTTTGTAAAATAATCTAAATTTGCGTAATGTTGTTTGTTTGAATTTTGGGAGAGTGGTTTGAGAAATAAAGTAGATATATGTTTTTTTTTTTAAGAATTAGGCTGTATGTATAAGATGTATAAGACCTTATGTCATATCATGTTTGTTGTGAGATAAATTGAGTAAGAGATAAATTAATTTATGTCAAATTAGAGTAGAATGTGTATATGTTTTGTTTAGAGATAAGAAAATTGTTGTTTGGATTTTGAGAAAATTGAGAAATAAAAAATTTATTTCAAAAAATAAAAAATAAGTTTGTTGGCATTTCCCAAACACGAGATTTTTTTTGGAAACACCAAACAAACAGGCCCTAAAAGTTTAGTTAATTTGACTTTTTTCCAACTTTAATAATATTTGAGTTTGATTATAATATTGAAAAAATCTCACTATCCCTCTTAAATCTACAGTTACATTACACTTTTTCTCTACATTTCTCCTCCCACAAAAAAAAAAATTCCGAGCACTTTTTTAGCCAAAATAGGTCATGCAAGAGGCACATGTCATTTTTGTAAAATATTTTCGTCAACTAGAATAAGGGAAAAGTGCGACACAGAAGTTCAGGGTGGAAAGTACAACAATAGTATATTTTTAGGGGGAAAAGTGCAATTTAATGTAAATTTAGGGGAAAAACTTAAATTTGTGCAATCGATTATAATTCAAAAGTACATTCTAAAAAAATATGTATAATTGTAACATGATATGTAATACATAAATAACAAATAAATAAGTAAAAAATTAACAAATATAAAATAGATAAAAATATATTAGCTGGACATTACATGGTAGAAGATGGGTATAAAATCGAGCATATATTTATCTTCATCTTGCAAATTTTGCATTACATTCTTCAAATAAAGCTTGAAGAAGTTAAAATTTATCAAAAAAAAAAATTGGCAAATTGAAATTGTGGATTTTCTAGTTGATAATTGACATTCGAAGAATAAAGAGATAAATTTATTAATTAATAAAGCAAAATAATACCTTCAATCAGAAAATCGCACTTTTTCTCCTGAACTTATATCATTGTTACACTTTTCAACCTGAACTTATGTGATGCATTTTCCCTCTAACTCTAAATGACAAAAATACTCTACAA
This sequence comes from Penstemon barbatus, assembly GCA_003313485.2. Taxonomy (NCBI): domain Eukaryota; kingdom Viridiplantae; phylum Streptophyta; class Magnoliopsida; order Lamiales; family Plantaginaceae; genus Penstemon; species Penstemon barbatus. The sequence goes on along the minus strand of CM064883.1, from coordinate 86,307,564 downwards.
AAATGGAATGTGTTTCTCACGACCTACTTTTGCCGGAAAAGTGCTCGAAAAAGAGTTGAGTGGGTAAGTGCAACATTAGGATAAGTTCAACATAGATAGTGCAAAAAAATAAAATTAAATTCAGGAGGAAAAGTGCAACTTGACCGTAAGCTTAACAAAAAAGTCCGATATTTTCTCTATAATATTAAATGATACAAAATAAGAGTCACAATCAAATAACTTGATACTATTATACATATATAATTATTTTAGCTTTTTGATTGGAGCTCGACTGAATAAACAATATCCCACAATAAATATTATTCAAATTTAATTGATATTTACTGAATTGAATCTAAAATATGTCATAAAACATGTTTGAATCGAATATCAAATAGTTCAACAAAAATATGCTATTATTCTTTTCAAACGCGGTTCTTGATAAGTATGACAAATTTTCTGAAAAATGCCAAACGAGGCGTTATACTCTCTCCTCGTTGATATCATAGATTCCTCATTTCCATCAGAACGAACATGGCGTTGTGAAGAGTGAAGACTTGAATATTATTTTCTACAGAGAGTACCTTTATTATTTAATTTAAAATTTTCACTTTTTAGTAAGCACTAGTGAAAATGTGGCGACGGCATGTTCGGCACCTGACCACATCTACAGAGAAGAAATGGGACGCAATCGTCATTGGCGGAGGCCACAACGGCCTCACCGCCGCCGCATACCTCTCCCGCTCCGGCCTCTCCGTCGCCGTCCTTGAGCGCCGCCACATCGTAGGCGGCGCCGCCGTGACAGAGGAAATTATCCCCGGCTTCAAGTTCTCGCGCTGTAGTTACCTCCAAAGCCTACTTCGCCCCGCCGTTATCAAGTATTTTACATATCTTTAACTATCTATCTATCTATCTCTTAATTGAGGCTTATTAGTACTGACTGATTTTAAATTTAAATGCAGTGAATTGGAGTTGGCGAGGCATGGGTTGAAGTTGTTGAAGAGAAGTCCATCGTCGTTCACTCCATGTGTAGATGGACGGTACCTTCTGCTTGGATCTGATAAGGAGCTTAATTATTCGCAAATTTCAAAGTTCTCTAAACGCGATGCCGAGGCTTACCCTAGGTACCTCCTGCTCTTCACTAGTCTTTCCTCTATCTGTCAATTACCAAAAAAAAAAAAAAAATTGAGGATATGTGTAATTTTCCAGTAGAGTTGCATGTTGAAGCACTGATTTTTTATATATATGTTGATTGGGAATAGGTAACAGGACAAATGATAAATGAAGTTTTAATACATTTTAAAATGAAATGCAAGGGATTAATGTATTAACTCTAAGTTATACTCCTTATTACTGGACTTGGTACTTTTTGTAGGTATGAGAGTCTTTTGGAGAGCTTCTGTAAATTCATGGATCCACTTTTGGATTCATCTCCTCCTGAAAAATTACCTGAAGTTGCATCTTTTAACGTGCGGATGAAGGATAATTTACATAAGTCAATTTTTTGGGCTCATTTTCTGCAACGAACTGTTGCCATGGGGCAAAAGGAGCTACTGTAAGAGTTCGCTTCATCTTCTGCATTTTTTTGTCTCATTTCTTTCCTTAATTTACTCAAATGTATTGTACTTTTCAGGGATTTTGTGGACCTTTTACTGTCTCCTGCATCAAAGGTTTTGAATAACTGGTTTGAGGTAATCTTAAGATTACCTGTAATATTAACTTATAGTGCTCTGGTTCTTGTGTGTCTAAGGTGTAATATGTATCTAGCTTATGTTGGTGGACAATTATGCTCCTATCTTTCAGTTTCTTGTAAATTTATTTGATATTTAATTTTCATCTGTGAAAATAATTAGAAACCTGAAATTCACTTTTCATACCACATATTTCAGTGATGAACCAACTTTCTTTTTCTTCCTTTTTCCTTTAAATAATTAGTGTTTAGTTGAGAAGTGAAATTACTCCTTTGGTGTATTGTTTTTCCTACTACTTCATCAAATCACCAGATATTCTCTCTTAGTGATTACAACAATGAGCCTTTCTCACAAAGACTGAAAACTTTTGCGTGTTTACTTTTGTTTGTCATAAATCTCTTTCATGTAAAAGAGTTTTTGTGAATGAATTTCCACTGTGGCCTAATTTGTATATTTGGGGCCATAAATTATTCTTAAAGGCAAGTTCTGATTTATCATATTACTCTCTCAACCGTAAGGATTAATAAATCTGAACTTACTATTGTACATCTTACCCAACATTGGTGTGAATAAGATACTACTGGTTGTACATTCTACTTGGATTCAATTTAATCAAGACTGATGCCAAAATTAGAATTGACAAATCTGCATGACTTTCAATATTTTCAGTGCCTATAGAATTAAAGAAACGTGATGGATTAGTCTCCACTAAATTCAGATCAAGAGTTTCCTAATCTCTGAGCTTCATAACATTCTAATTAAGCTGGAGAAAGTAGTCAGAAAATGAAAGGACTGATTCGTGATCTTACGTCATATGAAGGTCCAAATGTGTTTTTTTGGGTAGTTGACAATATGTCAATTGGCTAGCGAGCCCCAAGCCCTGGGTTGGAGCTGCTTTACATGGGTGTTCTTGATCTATGATTCTGGGTTGGAGCTGCTTTACATGGGTGTTCTTGATCTATGATTCTGGGTTGGAGCTGCTTTACATGGGTGTTCTTGATCTATGATTTTTCCCAGTGATCCTTTTCCCCTAGGATAAATATTAGCTACCTTTAATGTTCATTGAGCTAAGCTGTCAAAAAAAAAAAATGTTCATTGAGCTAGTCGTTTTTTTTCTTCATATATTGTTGTTCTAACTGAATATTGATGTGCCAGTTACACTGCTTACATGTTGTGACCCTACCAATTGATTCAATGTCTTAAATTTTTTCAACAGCTTTCTTCTAACTAATTCGCCATATTGTTTCCCAAATACTGAACTTACTATCCTTGACTTCATAATTCCAGACTGATGTGTTGAAGGCAACACTTGCTACAGATGCGGTTATAGGAACTACGGTAAGATTTATTTGCAATCTGCAGCTCATGGAATGTATTTAATGCTGACACATTCAGTATGGTGTTATGAAATGAAATAATCATTTATAGGATTACAGTACTGCTTATCTTGTAATTTAACCTAAATTTTCTCATTGCATAATATGCCATCCCAATTTTTTATTTTTTATATATATATGATTATAAGAAAACAATATTTCAGGATAAGTGCCTTTTGCATCCAAATAGAAAGGTGGATATCTTCTTAAAAATGAAATTTCGTAGATGTGGTTACTATGTATTAACGACTCTGTTTTTTCTTTTCTTTTTCTCACTTATTTGTATTATTACACTACCATCACCGTGCTTTTTGTAGTATTTATTTAGAAGCCCATGAAGCTAAAGTTACTATGTGAAATTTATTTGCTTGAGCTTTTTCCTTTTGTTTTGTATCCTAGGGTAGCGTCAATACACCTGGTAGTGGATATGTTTTGCTACATCATGTGATGGGAGAAACTGATGGTGATCGTGGAATTTGGTCGTGAGTATCTCTTTAAAGATGGGGCAAGGTCACTGGAAAGTGCTTGAAATTTGTTTCTGCAGATGAGAAATTTTTGTTCTTTTCTTTTCTTTTTGTATGTCTATATGTTGAAGAGTTTGTTGCTTCTTGTTTTTTCAGAAAGTAAAGTGTATCCATCTTTAAGTTTTCCTGATTTTATTGTCAGACAATATAAAAATGTATATACGATGTTAAAGTTGATCCTCTGAACGAGCATTATGAAGTACTTATAATTTTGATCTCTGAATAACATAGATTATGTTGACATGCCCAGAGAGGAAAAGAAGAATGAAAATTTTAAACTCATATTTCTTACAGTCAGCTGCATTGTTCTCTTCTTAAATGATGAAAACTTTCAGGTTTGTAGAAGGGGGAATGGGCTCTGTGTCCATGGCCATTAGTAATGCTGCTACAGAAGCTGGAGCTACCATTATAACAGAAGCTGAAGTAAGTTTGTTGAGATTAGTTATCACTTCTCTCTTTATCGAAAGCTAGATACCAGATACACAAACACTATTATATTTTTTAAAAGGAATATGTATTTTGTTTCATTGATATTGTATCTTGGCGAGAAGTCCAGAAGAGGAATTTCATAATCATGTAAGCTCTGTGTGTCATTCCATATTCCCAGACCTGGCTTTGCTAGTTGAAATTTGAAAATCTAATATATGGTCTAGATAATAAGTGGATGAGCTTATATTCTGCCACTTTAAACTATTTTAGACCATGTAAGCTTGAAGCTTGTGCTTCTATTCTTATGTGTTAATTGATGAACATTTAACAATTGATTGGTGGACAATTCTTTGAGAGCTCAACTCATTTCAATTAGAGCTGTAACAAAAGCACATCAAAGGCGAACTTGGGCTTAGATCATCACTAAAATGACATAGTTGAACAATAAGAGGATTTTTCCTGGTCATGAGAGAATGAGTCAGGGTCAAAATTAAGAGATGAAATAAATGTATATAGATATAGATATTGATTAATAATATAAAATAGATGTAGCATTGCTGTATTGATAATTACTATTCATCATACAATATAAAAATAAGTAATCTACATATTATTTTTATGCATTAACACACTGAGTTTGAGTATGCTTTCTTCATTAAAGATGTTGTGTAGTTGGGTATATAATGCATGGTTCTTCAATGGACTTGGCTGCTGTTTGCACCTTTCCTGCTTCTTAGTCCAATTGAAGAACTTGTGGTTTCTTTACTCAGCATTTTCTTGGTCTTTCCGACTCAAACTGATTTTTCATTCATATGGTTAGTGGGTCAATGTTATATAGTATGTACAGTTTACTATTCAACTATATCCCATGATCAGTATGTCTTTGAGTTTTGTCAAAAACTGAATAACCAATATGATTGTCTACCATCTAAAGAGAAGGTCACAGTCTCTACTCCCAGTGATTATCATTTCGCTTCAACTTTCAGCCTCTGTATTCTGTTTAGATTTGAACGTGAATTTCTGAGTTCACTTTATTAACCTCTACCACTGACCCAGGAATAAGGAATGAGTTAAACCCCAGCTGTTAATTACAAACTTATTTGCTGGTTCACTAGTTAGGATGATTATGCTGCTTGTCAGGCTAAATATTATTTGTTATAGTAAAACAGTTTCCTATCTGCTGTATAGGTATCGGAATTGATGATTGATGAGTCAGGCAAAGTTTGTGGGGTAAGTGTGCTAAATGAGCTTTTTAGTTGACTGATTATAGATCTCTATTCTACTAATTAAGATATATGGTATCTGGATTGAGTTGATTAGGTTGTGCTGGCCGATGGTAAGCAGATGCACTCTTCTGTTGTTCTATCAAATGCAACCCCATACAAAACATTCATGGTGAAGTTTTTATTCTATTCATCTTTGGCATGTGCTGCTGCATGTATCTTATTATTGCAGAGAGTGAATTATACATTCTTCATATCATCACGATGTATCATATTGAGTTATAATACGAATAGCTGTATAATGACACAGGAATTTGTCCCTCGCGATGTACTTCCTGATGATTTTCTTCGTGCCGTGAAGAACTCTGATTACAGTTCTGTAAGTTTGCCATGCCTATTACTCAATAACTTTCCAATGAAAGAATATATTTAATAACATGCATGCTATTTTATACTATTAGCAATTACGCATCAGATTTTTCTACACCAAAAGTATATGCCTAGTTGCCTTCTCTAAAGATCTCCCATTTTTAAGTTATTTCTCTTGTATGTTTTATAGAATGTAAAAAGTAAAAACCTTTCTGCAGGAATCCTATTTGTCAACTTCTTTTATTTCTGGAAATCATTTTGTCATGCAAATCTTGCTTTATTCATTCTGAATTTCATTTAAGTTCTTGAAACTGAACTGTAATTCAAGATCATTACTTCGTGGACAGGCAACTACCAAAATCAATTTGGCTGTTGACCAATTGCCTCAGTTTCATTGCTGCAGCAGTCCTGATGCCGGTCCTCAGCATATGGGTACTATTCACATTGGTTCTGAGAGGTATTTCATTATTTCTCTTTCCAAATCTTCTGCCTTTTGAGATTTATATCTTATAGTTCCACTCTTAGTTTATATCATGTCTTTAAAAGTTTTAAATCGAAAGGATAAGGGCTCATTCAAACACCAAGTTGAACACACTTGATTGACATCGCACCCTAATGTCTTAAGGTTTAAGCCAGCCATGTCGCGTTTAACTCATAAGAAGAGGCTTTGCCCATTGGGATATTGCCTGTGTGCTAGACTATCTCCCAGTCATTCCTGAATGAAGTGAAATTTGTCACCATGAAGGGCAGAGCGACAACTCTTTAGATAATGATGCTAATTGTTTTTTTCATTATGTTATTGTGACGACCATTATTCATAAGTAGAATTGCTTCTCCTCATATTTTGTAAAGGTTTGTAAACACTTTTATCATTCCCTGACAAAATTGTTTTTGTAGTATCGAAACAAGGATCTTCCTGCTGTAATATTATCAAATCTTTGGAAGTAAATATCCAGTGGTTTGTCAATAACATTACGTCTCCTTTTTTTTCTTTCCTTGTCTCCATCAGAATGGAGGAAATCGACTCTGCCTGTCAGGATTCAATAAATGGTTTACCATCTCGAAGACCTATAATTGAGATGACAATTCCTTCAGTATTGGACAAGACAATTTCTCCACCGGGTAACAATTTTGATTAAGGGGTTTCTTCGGTTTCATTTGTCACTCCATTATTTTGTATAGAAGTGGGGAGCAACTATATCACAAGTGTATGGAATGGAGAAAGTAGAAAGAAATTAAAAATTAGAAGTTAATCATGACAATGTGGGTAAATTTTTTCTAGAACTCTAATGCCCAATGGGTTTGGTTTGTCAGATTTGATGTTAGAGGGCTCATAACACATCGACTTTGCTGCAATTTAAAAAGAACACGAACTTAATTATGCAGTATTTTAGAGGATGTGGATTTAATAATGCATAGTTTTTTAGTCAGTTATGTTTGCTCATTGTAAACAACAGCAGCATATATTTCCTATTAGAAAAAGTTAAATCTTATTTTCTTCTAATGTTAGTTTTACCCATTTTCTCTAGTCTCTTCTCTTTGTGGCTAGCAGCATTGCAGTAATGTCTTTTAAGTGATTCTCTACAGGGAAGCATGTCATTAACCTATTTATTCAGTACACACCCTATAAACCCACTGACGGCAGCTGGGAAGATCCTGCATACAGAGTGAGTGTATTTTCTATAGTTGTACACAAATGCCTATCATCTGCTTCAGTTGTCTTACTTTGAAATTCGCTATATTCTGACCTATTAGTGACTTTTTGGTACAGCAATCATTTGCTCAAAGATGTTTTAACTTAATTGAGGAATATGCCCCGGGCTTTAATTCATCAATTATTGGTTATGACATGTTGACTCCACCAGACCTTGAGAGAGAAATTGGTTTGACAGGTAAAATCATACCAGTATTTCGTTAAAGAGTAAGACTTAATAGACAAAATATGTATACATTCAAATGCAGTAGTTTCTAATAGGGATTAACATGCTGTATATTTGTTTCAAATTTGTAATTTGAGAATTCTGCGTGATGTTATACTAATTTGAAAACCGACTCTAATCGTCATTTAGACATCACAATGATCTTATACTCCCTTACCTTAAATCATGAAATCTTTTCTTAGAAGCTGAACCTAGTCTTCATGAAGTAGCAATAAAACATTGACACTCCATTCTTTTAAATATATTGTACATATTCCATATAACTGCTGTTAAGTTCTTGCAATTGTTAAGCTCTTTAAGATTATATAATGAGCTACATAATGGACTTGATGTACCATGCAAGGTCACATATCCAATTTGCTGTCCATTTTAGATAATGGGCACTATTTGTTTGTAGTGAAATATAGTATCCAAATGAATTAAATATGTTTTGATTCATGCTATTTTGTACAACTATTATAAATGGTGTATTTTCCAAATTCCGACAGGAGGAAATATCTTCCATGGTGCTATGGGATTGGATTCATTGTTTCTAATGCGGCCTGTGAAAGGATGGTATTGAGGATTCCCCATATACCGATTATATTATTATTTTTTTTACTTAAAATGAATGCTAATATCTCTTTTTGGTTGTTGATGTAGGTCCAATTACAGGACTCCATTACAAGGTTTGTATCTGTGCGGAAGTGGCGCTCATCCAGGTGGTGGGGTAATGGGTGCTCCGGGACGCAATGCTGCTCAAGTGGTCATTCAAGACATAAAGGACCAACTTTAATTTTTCTTCTTGTATTCAAGTCACGGTTTTCTGCAAAATCATAATCTTATCAATATTCTAGTCCTTTGTACTACAGAAGCATACCAGTATTATTCTGGCTGCAGAAGCTCTAATTTCAGATGTTATGTATGTAGTATTGTCACTGCATGATCAGTTTTAGTTCATTTCTAAGATAGGCTATGAATGTAACCAAAACATTATTTGTCGCTAATCAGATTTGTTTTTCTCTTAATCAGGTTAAGTAATTCTTGAGATTTATGGTTTTATGCCCTTTCTGTGGAGAATTCACAGCTTGGACTTGACGTGTGTTAATTTTCCAAGAAGTAAAAGAACTCAAATAATCAATACCTGGTAAAATGGAGAAATCTTAATTTGAAATCCGCTTTTGGTAAGAGTAAAATCCAGTAAAATAGATAAACTGCAGCTCAAACAGAATTAGAACAAATCTTGGGTTTTTTGGAACTTGGCACCCCCGAAACATGGGAAATAGGCACTTCGTATACCCGAAACTTAGATTTAGTACTTTGCACCCTCGAAATATGAAAAATACAGCACTTTGCACCCTCGTTTATTTTCAAGCAAAAATTCAAGGGCAAAATAGGTAATTCAATAGTATTGGCACTTTGCACCCTCAAAACTTGAGAATTTCGCACTTTGTACCCCTAAAATAAAATTAGCACTTAACACCCTCTATTTAAGAACAAATCAGCAACTTTCACCCCCGAAACACAATAAATAGGCACTTTGCACCCCAAAACACGAAATTAACACTTAATACCCTCAAATTTAAACACAAACCCCTCCTCTTTTTTTGGTCAAAGTTGACTATTGGGGTGAAAAAAATTTAAGGCAAAATAGAAAATTCAATTTTTTACTTAAATTTTGCAAAATAAAATTATAAATACTCGAATACTCATTTCTCTCTACATATTTCTTTTCAACAATATAACCATAAATAACTAAGTAAATTACAATTAAACTTTTCGAAGACCCATTGTCTACTTCAACATATCAAAGACCCATAAATAATTACCTATTTTGCCTTAAAACAAATTCACCTTAATGGTCAACTTTGCCGGGAAAAATGAGGGGTTTGAGTTTTTTTTTAATTGAGGATGTTAAGGGTTAATTTTGTATTTTGGGGTGCAAAGTGTCCATTTATTGTGTTTCGGGGGTGCAAGTTGTTAATTTGTTCTTATTAGGGAGTGTTAAGTGCTAATTTTATTTTGGGAGTGCAAAGTGCCAAAGTTTACAATAGAATTATCTATTTTGCCCTTGAGTTTTTGCTTGAAAATAAAAGAGGGTGCAAAGTACTGTATTTTTCATATTTCGAGGGTGCAAATTGCTAAATCTAAGTTTCGGGGGTGCAAAGTGCCTATTTCTCATATTTCGGGGGTGCAAAGTGCAAAAAACCCCAAATCTTGCTTATATTTTCTTGCTAGAAAGTGAGAAAAATGTGGGGCATGTTCAAACTCTACTATGATTTGACATAAAGTAATTTATCTCTTACATAATTTATCTTACAACAAACATGATTTGACGTAAAATCTTACACATCTTACGCCTACAACCTAACTCTTCCAAAAAAAACCTATAACTACTTTATTTCTCAAACCACTCTCTCAAAATCCAAACAAACAACATTACGCAAATCAAGATTATTTCACAAACCTCCACTACTCTCCCAAACTACTTTTCGAAACGTCAAACAAACAGGCCCATGGTGTTCTTGATTGATCATTTGAATTTAAAAAGGAGGAAGGGAATCAACATTATTCAAGAAATCTTACAGATTTTTTACTTTTTAGGTCCAAATTTGATGGGTCAGAAAATGAAATACTTGATCATGTACAAATTGGAAAGAGAGCTGGAATGAGTCGTACGCATTGTGCACCATTTTTCTTCTTCTTCTTCTTTTGATTGTTTATTTGAGTTTTTATTTTGGAAATTTGCAGGAGTAAAGATTGAGGCACGACGTCGTATTATCTGTTATTTATTTTCGGGTAGTTGTTACTGTTCACTGATGGGAGAGTTCGTCCCGCGCTTCTTAACTTTCTATTTTGGTCGTATTCGTTTTGAAACTTTAGGAACATTTTTAGTGCTTCTTGAACTTTTCCTTCCTATTTTGTTTTTGAATAAAGACTTAATTTTAAAAAAAAATCATAAATGCACTTATAGTTCCCGACAAACAAAATTTTGCGAGTTTAATTTTAGTGCTCATTATATGTTTAGCTTGTACAAATGAATGAAATACTATTTCTTATTATATTATAGAAGTAGTTTGGCTGAAATTTGTCTCGATTTTGTTTCAAAAAGTGAATTGAGAAATTTTGGTATTAAAACTTGATTAAAATAATGGTTTCAATTGAATATTGAAATATTAAAATATTAATAATATTTAATGAGTTTTAAGAACTTGAGATTTAATTTGGATTGAGATTTAGTTGTTGGGGTTTAGAGAGAAAAATAGATGGTAATATCAAATTAATTACTTTTATATGTGTGTAAAAGAGATGATAAATATCAAATCAAAATAGAATATGTTGGGTTTCGATGTGAGTTGAAATTGAATTTGGACTTAGAACTCTTTAACTTTTTACCTAATGAGGTTTGAATCGGTTTGAGAGCCTATAAGTTTTCATGATCCGTTTCCCGAGACTATTTTCCTGCTTCAAATAATGTATGTGATGTTTGCAATTAAAAAAAAAAGTATGTCATGTTTAAATGAAACAACTAAATTTCAAAATTTAAATGTTATAAACATACTCTTATATATTTAAAAAAAGTACAAATTTTAAATATTATTCGAGCAACTGCAGAGGAGCCATCAAACCTGAAAACTGCCATTTTCATGGTTTTAAATGGAAAAACAAGCTCCAACCTAGCCATATTAGGTCAATGGAGATTTACATCAAATTTACGTAAGAAACAATTTCAGTCTTCAACAGACAATTTTTTGAAAAAAAGCTACTTTTTGAATCAACGGACAAAATATTCAAGAAAAAATCCACACCACAAAAATAAAATAAAATAAAAATTAAGTTTTACAAAAATCAAATCGTAAGGAAAGAAGAAAAAGAAAAGTTATTTCATTTTCAGATCACCGGGATAAACCGTAGAGGGCGAGAGATAGTCGGAGGCGGCGACTAGCTCTAATCCGGTGGCGAATGGCTCAATCTGGTGGTGGGTGGACAGAGGCAGCAACGGGAGGAGGGAGGGGCAGTGATTGAAATCTGGTGGCTGGAATATGTATAAGACATACGATATGGTTAAAGTTTTAATTCTATAATTAATTGATTTAGTCTCATTTTACATTTTATTACACTTTTAATATGATTTAAATTTTATTTTGATTTCAAGTTGATTCAAATTAACTTGAAAATTGAATTAATCTTAAAATTGGTGTCCACAGTTGATGATTGTACATTGAAGTAAAAAGCTTCTACCATACAACTTCACCATTGAGATTTTATCTACAGACATTTTAACTTTCCAAGACTCATTTATTTTATTAATTTTACATACACATTTTGGTTTTGGAAAATCCAACCAAGCCCAAAAATAATAAAAAAAATCTCGAAAACCCCAATCAAGCACCAAAAACACCCAAAAATATTAAAAACTTCACCCAAACGAGTCCTTAATTAGTTTTTTTACTACACCCAAATCCTCAATCATTTGCTAGTAATCTTTAAAACCTTACTCCAACTGGTGATATTGTGCAGTCTGTAATCCTAGCTCCTATATTTTACCAAGAGTGGGAATACAACAAAAGAAAATATCAAATTTCCCAGTTTCTATAGAAAAGAAGACTCCTCTTTTTCTTTTATAAAATAAATAAATCAGTCAGACAGTTCAGAATATGCGGAAGGTGAGGTGAAATCGGACACTTTAGGAGCGCAATGAAATGAGAAAATAGCTTTAATGGAAGCAGTGAAGGAGCAAAGGCTAATCGAGCATGTAAATTCTCGAGGCAATGTCTTGAACTAACCAATCAAAACCTTCAAGCAACCCTTCCCCAGTATATGCACTACATCCAACGATTCTCCAATGTCGGCTTTTATCCATTGCTTCCAAGTTCAGCACCTACAACAATCAAAATACTCGGAACATATTTCACATGGCACCGAAAATATTGGCATAAAAGTATAACATTCTCGAATCCTTACCTTAGCTATCTCATCGGGTGAGAGAGAACCTTGTATGTCCTGTTTATTAGCAAAGATTAACAATGATGCTCCTGAAAGCCTCTGTAAAGAAAATTTAAACCATATATGTTAATGACAACCTATACGAAAAAGGAAAACAAATCAAACATGAAAAGTAAGCAGTTTTTTCTTTCAAGTTTTTCTCGACTTCATACATCTTTGCCTCTTTGTGAAAATAAAAAGACCTCAGTATACATCAAATTAAGTTTATATTTGTTGAATTGGTGGCTTTTCTCAGATATGGTATGGGGAATACTAAAGAAGTTAATCAAGTCCTTTATATAGTATCGCCAATTCCATACCATATTGAAATCCTAGATTGGAGAAAAAGAGGGAATACCCTTTCCTTATGTTAATATATTTTACTCAGAAGTATGATTCTTCCAATCCAAATACTCTTAACTAATAAACAAGCATTCTGCAGCAATATATGATCAAATCTTAAAAAACTAATAGACGCCTGACTTTATAGTGATTTCAGGTACCGGAACATTGAAATTGATAACAAGCAAGTAGCAAGTAAATGATCATTCCTGTTTCACCTGAACGTTTCTAGATGATTAGCAAAAGATATCGTATCTACACACTTCAGATTTTTGCCTGATGCTCCAAGCTTGCACTTAAGGCCCTATTTGGATGCATTCTAGCTCAGCCTTCTCGAGTTTTCAAGTTTTTAAAATTCTAAAATTCAAATTCTACCTTTTCATGAAAGAGCATGTGTTCCACATGTTCCCAAATGCCAACATTTACAAATATCCCACTACATTCCATTTTTTAAATTCTAAAGAACTCTAATGGCCTCACATGTTTCCCAAAATCCCTACAAAGTGAATACATATAAAACCTATTTTATCATTTTCAAAAAATGAAACACGTCAATTGACCGAACATTTTTCTCCAAGACACTACACTTGTACCTTATAATTCAAAGTGAGTTTCAATGTTTATTCTCACACCAAAATTCTAGAACCATGACATACTTTGGCTTCCTTAACAGGACATGGAAATTTTATATATTCAACTAGTATAAAATCCCAATTCACCCTTTTCTGTACACAGGACATGGAAACAAGACAAAGCACTATCAGCAAGTTGATTAACAAGGTTCGACATGTTAACATTAAAAATTTCAACTCTCCATCTTGTGACCACAAAAATGAAAATACCCAACATGGAGCAAACCAAAAATCTTCGATATCAACTTTGAAATGAGTGTAATGCAACCTTGGAAACACTAAAGTAACATTAGTACCACCACTTCAGTAGACAAACATAAAACATGATATTCACTTGCAAACAATTCTCATAAGTTGAAGCTCGCTCAAAATCCAGAACATGTAATTACACTCGGTGCTTTTTCATAGCAAAGTACGTCAAACTAGAGTGAACATGGAATCTCATCACAAACCAGACAAATGATAAAACAAGAACCAAATCAAAGAGGCACAACTATACACACAGAGATGTACCTCTTGTTTAAGAAGATTATCCAGCTCATACTTGCAATCATCTAGTCTTCTAAGATCTGAACTATCAACAACCCAAACTAGCCCATCGGTTTGCTCAAAGTAGTTCCTCCAATACGACCTTATCGTTTTTTGCCCACCAACATCCCATATATTCAAATTGTACCTTCAAGAATGACCTAGTTGATTATAAAATACTTGTATATGCTTAGCTTCAACAGTAACAGAAAAAGAGACATACTTTTGGTATGAAATGGTTTTGATATTGAAACCAAGTGTGGGGCTGATTATACTGGTATCTTCACCATTCAACTTCATCACTATTGTAGTCTTCCCCGAATTATCAAGACCCCTTTAGCGATAAAATGCAGAAAATACGTGAAATACTGAACTTAAACCTAATTATGAATATACAGAAAAGAAAAATAGAAATTAGAGCAATAGGTGTTCATAGGACATACACCATGAGAATGCGCATCTCCTTCTCTTTGCGCTTGATTTTCCGGATGATGCTGAGAAGACCCATTTCGACAAAATTGTAGGAAGCTTTGGATTCTTTCAGGGCCGGCCGGACATATTACGGGGACCTAGGCGATATTTAAATTAGGGGCCCTCTTTTACAAATTAGATGATACTTTATAGATTCAACTGTTATATATTTTTATGACATTTCATTCTTAAACTTTCTCTTTAACAAAAGCAATATATATATATATATATATAGTTAAAATTCAAGTATCGAGAATGTAGTTAACAAATGTAAGTTAACAAATATAATATTTTACTTGTCATAATCAGTAAATAGGTAGAATATGAAAGCTAAATATTTCTGCTCACACTACTATCTTAGGTAGGCTTGTACAAACTGTAAAACCGAACCTTACCAAATTTCGTTATACCCGCTGGTTCGGTATTTAGAAATCTCGTACCGTTAGCCAAACCGAAAAATTTGGTTTGGTTCAGTAAATTACGGATTCAGTAAGCTTCGATTTGATTCAGTACAAAAAAAAAAAAGAAAAATTACTGAATCAAAACTATTTTGTATTGAACACATAGGTAAATAATAATATGCTTCCTAAACTTGAATAGAAATTATAAAGAATAACCCCCTAGCCTCACTCAGTCCCCTCTCCAAAAATTACTTTAGCATCATACAAGTTTTGGGTTTTAAATGCAATTAGAACCCAATTAATTAAGAGAAAATCAGAAAAAGAATAAAGTTGCGCATTTAGAATTTGGATTGTACCTCTGTAAATTAAAAATCTGGGCCGAGAGAGAGATGGTGGAGGCGCGATGGGTAGGTGGTGCGGCGGCGCGGTGGGATTTTGAATTGAAGAAGAAGAATATTTGGGTTTTGCTCTGGGGCACCGTAGAAGAAGTGAGAAGAGTGAAGTGAAGGATTGGAAATTTGGAACTGCCTTTACCTTGTTCGAATTGGGATTAAAAAAAAATTGGGTATATCGGTTAAATTATGGAGCATAAGGTAAATCTATGGTTAATATCGAAAATTGAAATTATATAGTTGAAATTTATAATGACTCGGTTATGAAACTCACTCTGTATATTAAATTAAAATTTTAATTTCATATACGGTTTATCGAATCGTGCACAACCATAATATTAGGGGTTTGATATCATTGCATTCAATATAGTTGAATCGTACCAATTTTTTGATGCGATAATTTCAAAATTTGTACAGTACATCAAACCAAATTATTCAGTTTGATTATCAAATAGTTCAATCCGTTACAAATAAATGAGACGTATATGTAATTTGAGGGGAAAATTGCTTTTTTGGTACCGTAGGATAGGCTGACTTGCACTTTTGGTACCATTGGATACGAAAATGCAAATTTGGTACCATAGGATATATTTTCATTGCAATTTTGGTACCAAACCCAATTTTTCTACAAAGTTAATGGCAATTTATCCCCTATGAAATGCATAATATTCAATTTATCCCTCTATAATTTGAAAAAAATCAATTTACCCCCTGTAAAATTTTAATGAAGCAATTTACCTCCTTCAGCCGGAGATTTTAACTCACTTGCCGAAATTGAAAGTATGCATGCAAACTATTTTATTTAACATAGAGGGATAAATTGCCACATTTATCATAACACAATGGGTAAAAAATCACATTATCATAATAAAAGTGGATTAAGTGCCGCCTATAAAAAAAATCAGGGAGGCGATATGAAATGTTTACAAAATTTCAAGGGGTAAAATGCTATTTTTTAAACCACAAGGGGTTTAATTGAACATTATGCATTTAGTAGGGGGTAAATTGCCATTAACTTTGTAGAAAAAATTGGGTTTGGTACCAAAATTGCAATAAAAACCTATCCTATGGTACCAAATTTGCATTTTCATATCCAATGGTACAAAAAGTGCAAGTCACCTATCCTATGGTACCAAAAAAGCAATTTTTCCGTAATTTGAGTATTCTTTATAATAAATTAATATTACATTAAATTCTAAATTTTATTAATTAATACAAAACAACAATATCATAACATATATATACCAGTGTAGTTAATATCGTACCATTCGCGATACAATTCGATTCCGACACAAAACGATACGACTCGGACTCCGTATCGTTTTGGGTCTTGTTTCGTAATGTACCGGTCCGTATCGCATGTATCGCTTTATCGCGATACGAAAGCGATACATGCGATACAAGTAAAAAATGGATTTTTTATTCTGAAGGTCGGACCGGCAGGATCCGACCAGATCCGGTTCATGACCCCTTTTTTTTTTAAATGAAAAAACTGAAAGTAATAGACGTGAAAAAACAGAGCAATCAACAATCCATTAGACCCTAAATTATAATTAGGATTCTTTTAAAACCTTAAATCTCTACTTCATTTTTCTCTTCAATTTTGTGTAAAATCTCTAACGAAACAACTCAAGCAACCTAAACTCGGAATTATTATTCTCTTTTTCAATTCATAAAAGCTAGAATATCAAACCTGTTCTTCATATTCTGTACAATTTTATTGGGTTCTAAAAAATATGTATGTAAATATATTGAATTTTACACCGATGGTTTTTGGTAGTTAATTGGGTTTTGATAATTTCCTATTTTTAGTGTGTGGTTGACTTTTTTTTTCAAGAAAAAAACAGTTGAGGATTTTGAACTAATTATGCTTTCTTGCTGAATTGTTCTCACATGTCCCATATGTTTTCTTTTAAAATAAAAATTAATTGATGTATATCTTGATAATTCTTGTGTTTTATGATATGGTGTGTTGAAATTACTACGGTGAATTGTAGAAACTAATTGCATGTATGATGCGAACTAATTAATTTAAGTTAAATGTTTGATTATAAGTCTAAGCATTCAATGAAACTCTTTTGAGTGCATAATATGTATTCACAAGCATACTACTGTCTGATCAATTTACAAATTGATTAATTGTTTAACTTGGAACCGATTGAAGAGGTTGATGAAAATAAGGAGCAAAACTTTGAGCCGATTGAAGAGGGTGTTGGGAATATATTTTATATTATTTCTAACATTTGATCATGTATCTTACGATATACGATACGTATCTCGATACGATCCGGTACGAATGGAAAACAATACGCGATACGATTCACGGTTTGATAACCTTGATATATACCAAAATACTAAGACATAATAAAACAAAAACACTTGTACTATCAATTAGCATATTCTCCATCCGTTTTGTTTATTCGCTTTGGAGGATTGAACACGGATTAAGAATTATAATAATTAACCACTTTTTTGTGCAAATGGAAGGGTATCCCAGACTTTTGCTCTCTCTATTTGTGTTTTTTCCTTTATTTTGTTCTTCTCTTTTTTTTTTCTTCGCTTTTTGACGTAAAAATCCCAAAACACCATTTCAGTCAAATAGTCTCTTTTCGGATGTGCACAGTTGCAACATGGAGAATAAGTGCCAATGTCATAATTTTGTTAACCACCGAGAATGCGACGTGCCTTTTAGATGCATCCATATTCTTAGCAAGATCACAAATGCCTTTTAAATTAGAAAAGTCATTACTTGATCGAACATCTCTAATATAATTTTCAAGTTGATTGGGCAATACTAAGAGTTCAAGAAAAGAGAAATCATTAGCATAAAGTTCGGTAAGGCGAACAAGTTTTCCTTTGTTAAAGACCTCGAAGAGATCGAATAAGTTTAAGCATGCAACAACAACTGTTTAACTTTTGCATTTGTCTATCTATAATCGAATTGGATCTCTCAACGGTGTTCGATGGTCACTTTTGGTTGTGATTAGTAAGGAATTAGGATTTTCAGTGGGTCAAGTTTTTAAGTGGTTGGATAAAATGAATTTGTGCTTTTTTACCCAATATTTATTATCTACTCTAATTAAAAAACATATATACATCCAAGGGGGTCAGCCCTTATGTAGATCCGCCCAATTATGTCCCGATCGTTTTACTTCTTCATTTTTGGAATGCCCTAAAAGGCTGAAACAATAATATTTTTCTGTAATGAATTTTTTCACTTCAATTTCATTATTTGGGATATCTCGAAATAATACCTTTTTTTTCTATAAAGAAATTTTTTTTTTTCAAATCTACTTTCCAACATAAATCAATGATTTGACATTATATCTCAACTACTTTTAAGGACATAATAACTATAAAAATATCTGAAAAATTACGGCAAAATAGCAATTTATGTCCCCTAACTTTCACTAGTCCGCAGAATTAGGACACTTAATTTTTCAGCAAGCAATTTATGTCCCTTAACTTTCACTAGTTCGCAGAATTAGGACACTTAATTTTTTAGCAAGCAATTTACGTCCCTTAACTTTCATTGGTATGCAGAATCAGGACACTTAATTTTTCAGCAAGCATATTAGGTCCATTAACTTTCACTGGTCCGAAAAATCAGGACACTTAATTTTTCGACAAGCAAAATACATCCTAACTTTTCTATACCCGCAATTTTCTTCCACTTGACAAAACAAACACCCACTTGACAATCACTTAACAAACCGTCTACAACTATTTAACAACATCAATATTAAGTCAAATCCTCAAATTAATTTGTTGGTCCCAAGTGGTCAGATGAGGTCTAGAGGGGGAGGGGGGTGAATAGACCTCTAAACTTTTTACAATTTTTAACTTTAAAACCTTTTTGTTAACTTAAACAGACTAAGCTGTTATCAACAGTAGGTTCCTCGGCTGATCGCGAACAAATCTTTGAACAGCTTTGTAGACCACTAAACTGACAGTTTCTTAGCTGATTTTGTCAAAATCAGTTTTAATACTTAGAGTACTTGCAGCGGATTTTCAAAGTGTTTTTCACAAGTATTCTCAGCAGTTTGAAAAATGCTTCCCCAGTTTTATAAACTCCTTTTAGATTCTTTTCAAACAGTTAAGTAAAGTGTTTTATGCAATCTTGAAATATGCAAGTAAAAATGCAAATAAAAACACAAGTAATTTTTATAGTGGTTATATGGATGTAAATATCCTTTAATCCACTCGTCCAAGTCACAAAGATCTTGGGTTATACTAGAAACACAAAGTAACCAGTACACTCTGCTTACGCCTAACAACAAATGAACAGGCCGTAAGTGCGCAGTAAGAAATCACAAAGAAATCCTACTCTCTGAAGTAATATCACTCACTAAGATGGATATCTACTTCTCACAACACTCTGTTTTACAAATTCACTCAGAAGATGTATTTAGCTTTGTTCTTCAACTTCGCTTTTCGTCAACAAATGACTAAGCTGATGAGTGAGCTGTTCTTGAGACTTAAAGAGTTCTGCTTCGAAAATTCTCTCAGAAAGTGTGTTGTATTTCTTCTCTTCGTCTCTTTCAGCTATTTATACTTGAGGTTTGAAAAATATCCGTTGAAGAGAGACAAGGTTCAAATTCCTCGAGTACTGGTCCTTAAAATCGGCGAACGGCTCTTTTGCAGTCTGACCGTACTGTCAACAGTACTATTCTGCAGGCAGCATTAAATGCACCCAGCTGATGCGAAACATTTCTTCAATCATTTGTCTTTAATAACCTTGTACTTCAGCATTTATTACTTCCAGGGGCATTTATTACCGTTGGGAAGACTTTATGATCCTTTCCACTTGGCTGACGGAAGTGCAAGTCTGATGGCGAACTAAGCTGATCTCAAACTTGAACAAATCTGATTTGAGTCGACTGATCTTCATCAGTCTGATAACTTTCCTTCAGCAGATCAGAAGTCTTGGACCTTGAAATTTTGACTCTTCTGATATCTTCTTATACTTAGTCAAAATTCCTTCTAAAGGGATTATCAGCTAAGTTACTCCATACTTAGCAGATTTTGAAGTTTTGGAATGCATCAAAACCTCCCTTCTAATTTTGTCTTCAGTGCCTTCATCTTCATCCTTATCCAACAATTTCCCCCTTTTTGATGATGACAAAACTTCAGCCAAGTACCTGTTAAAAACTTAAGCTAAAGATTGTGATCCTCAAAATTTTCTGAGATAGAAAAGATATGTTGGATTGAACTTGTCTTTTTATTGATATTGAAAAGTATTACAATGCAAGTTCATCAGATGAGATGTCTAAAGAATAGATAAAGTAAACTGATTACAAGATTTTACAAGTCCTAACTACCAGCTTCTTCATCAGATGCTTCAAGCACTTCTTCATATTCATAAGATGACTCTTCATCATCTTCTTCTTCATCATCTTCATCAGCTTCTTCACCTTGAAGGATAACTTCTTTGGCAGCTTCCATCTTCTCTTTAAGTTGCTGTTCTTTTAGAAGTTCCATCGCCTTCCTGGCTGATTCTGTATTCTTGTACTTGGTCAACGGCTCTGATTGATCAGCAGCAGAATCTTTGGATTCAGCCATTACTTCATCAGTTTTGGCTTTTCAGACTTTCCTTCGCCTTGTATCTTTCCAAGTTCTTCTTCAGCAGTCTTGGTCTGTTCAGTAGCTTCATCAGTCTTCTTGGCTTCAACAGCAGCAGAAGTTTCCTTGGTTGTTTCTTCCCCCTTTATCTTCCCCCTTTTTGTCATCATCAGACTTGATGACTTCTTCAGGTTTAGCAGCAGGGTTGAGTGCAACTGTTGGAACTTTCAGTGCAGCACCTAAAGTCTTCAGATTTTGATTCACTACATCATGACTTGCTGTTAGGTGATGAAGAGTTGTACTGATGTTGTCAGTCTGATCATTGAAGCAGTCAATGTTGAGTTGCATGGTTGAAAGTTCTTCGTGAATAACATCTCCAGCTTTCTGAAGTTCCTGCAACAAGCCATCATTGATAAACTTCTCTTCTTCACTGACTTTGATGAAGGTTGCAGTTAAATCAGCTATCTTGTGCTCAACTCTTTGTAAGGCAGCATGAAGGTGATTTACATCAGCCTTCACATCTTCCACATTCCTGTTCATGTCATTTAAGCTGTGCACTAACTGCAAAGAGTTGTCTTGAGGAATAGGAAAACTATCAACTTCTTTCTTGATGATTTTCTCTGTTGACTGTTGCATAGTTTCCAGCTGAAGTTTGTTGGACTCTGCCAACTCTGCTTTGAGTTCATTCTTCAGCTCCTCTTTCAACTTCATCAGCTGCTGGTTATGCTTCTCTTCCAGTTCCTTCACTGAATTCTCCATCAGCATCTGGAAAGCTTCCATCAGTGATGAGTGTTCATCACCCGATGAAGCAGAAGAAGCAGCTTCCTTTTCTTCAGTCTCCTGGTGGACAGGAACGTCTTCCATTTTAGTCTCCTGATGATCTTCAGAAGCCTTAGCATTCCACTCAATGGGTAAGGTCTTGTCAGCTGTTTTGTGTTCATCAGTGACGTCATCATATAACAGATTAGTGATGGTGCCATCATCATTGAAGCAGGTTGTTTGTCTTATCTGCCTCACAATGATCCAAGGGTTTACAAAGGCATTATTCCCCTTGGGCACTTCACTGTACTCCTTTACTTCCTTGCCAAAAATAATTTGCTGAATATTTGGCAGCTGAGGCAACTCACTTGAGTGACCCTGCTGATATCTTGACCTTTCTGCCCATCTCTTCAGGGCGGTCATAACAGCAATATTAACTGCTCTCTCTTCAGCATTATCAGCTTTTCTTCTCTTGGCTGGCAGGGAGTTATCAATTTTCTTGGCCTCCTCCAGTGTAAACTCTTATGCATAATGATGCATGACATCTCTGACATAACTGGGATCCAGGGCCTTTTGAATGGAGTCTGTTCTTAGCCAATTAAGAACCCATTGTTCTTCATCAGCTAACTCCTTCAGATTCTGAAGTTCTGTTATAGACTTGTTCAGCCTGTTGTCTCTCCATCTGATGTATCTTGGCTTTTCTTGCGTGAACAGGGTCTTTAACATTAACTTCTGATCATAATAAGCTAAAGACTTTTCAAACCTTCGGAAGAGTTCTTTATCAGCATATACTATGTTGAATGCTCTCCTTACTTCAAACTTTTCCTTGGGCTTGGGCTTGGCCTCAGCAGCAGGCATTTTTGCCTTTTTCTTCTTGTCTTCATCTTTGCCTTCGCCAATTTTGATGCCCTCTCCATGAACAGGTCCATGAGCATCAGTCTTGCTGAGCTCAATGACCAGGGCCAATTCTGCATCTTCAGCAGCTTTTCTTTCTGCCTCAGACATCTTTCTTCTTGCCACATCCTTTGCTACTTGAACTTTGCTTAGTTCAAGTGCCTTCTTCTCCTCCAACTCATCTTGTTTCCTCTGTTCAGCTTCTTCCCTCTTCTTCTTGTCAGCTTTGGAAACCTTCTTTCTTTTAAGAACAATCTTTCTCTTTCCTTTATCAGCTGGAGCAGGGGCTGGACCAGCATATGAGATTGGTGCAGCAGCAATAGGATTGATGATCATGACATCTGGATCATCTTGAGGTTGGGTGGCCTCAACTGTTGGTGCAGCTTGAATCAACTGTTGCTCATCAGCTTTGTTAGCAACAGAAGCCCCAACATCTTCAATGGGTCTTTCAGCAGATTCAGGACTTTGTCTCACTAAGTTTTCCAACTCAGTATCATTTTCTATGTATGTCATCTGCTTTCTAACTGACTTCTTTGATAAACCCAGAGTGGGTCTTGAAGCAGCAGTGTCCCTTTGTTGGCTCCTTGTCCTGTGAGAAACATTCTCAGCAGGCATTTCAGCAGATGGAGTCCTGGAAGGTGATGCAGGGGATGCATTCCTGACATCAGCAGTGACTTGATCTATTATTTTTGCAACTTCAGCAGCAGCAGTCACTGTTCCTGTTTTCTTAGGAGCCTTCTCCTTTGGTTGATCAGCAACCTTCTTCTTCTTAGTCTCAACAGCTACGTCAGCTGTTTTGACTAGTCTTCTTTGCCTTTTGGCAGGAACCTCCTTTGGTTCCTCATCTTCATCTTCCTCAGGCTCACCAGCCTTTCTCTTCATAACAGGCAAGTACTTGGACATTGCCTTTGACTTGTGGATCTCCTTTCCATTTGTCATAACACAGCCCAGTTTTGACAGCAAATAACTGAGTGTGATTCTGTGGTTGGTGTAAGGGCATTTTCCTTTCTTCACTTCAAGGAAATCAGCGAAGATGTACCAAACTATGATGGACCAGTTGACTTCTAGCCCATAGTAGATAGCAGCCATGATGCTGAACCTTTTCATGGTAACAACATCCAGAGAAAAAGTACAGTTCTCTATCAGCTTCGAGATCATATCAGCCATCCGCTGATATTCATCCTTCAGTTGTCTCTTTTTGATGTTGCCAGACATCATCTCTCATTCCTTGGCGCAGATCGTCCAGAATTGTTGGTGCTTTTCCTCAGTCAGCACAATGACGTCGTGTCGACCTCTGTTAGGAAGACCAAACGTTTCGTGAAGAACAGTGGGCGTAATGACCACAGACTTGTCTCCGACTGTAGCCTTGATTTCCATGGAGTTGTAGTCAGCAGTTGCAGTTCTGTAGTACTCCATAACCTGGTCAGTCCAGATTATGCCTTCGTTGTACTCCATGAAGTTCACCAACAGAGCAGATTTGAACTTTTCCAACAGTTCCTTCATCAAATCCGTACCAGATTGGTAGTAGAATTCATAAACTAAGAACATACCTTCAGTGGCCATTGTGATCTGTTGAAAGTTAGAGAAATAGAAGGAATTTTGCAGAAAATTTGCAAGTAATTTTTCTCACAAGTATGCTTTGAATATTTAGGGTGCGTAAAGAACTACACGGCTGATCAGATTGGGATTTATAGAGTTAGGGTATCTTGGTTTCCGTGATACCATCTAACCGTTAGATCCGTTTCTTGTCAGTGCTGATCGTGCGGCGTCAGTTACGACCTTTCAAATTCAAATCGCATTAAATGAGGAGCGGGAATTTGTACCGCCCTTCTGTCACTTGTAAAAGCGTGTTTTAAAATAAAACGTTTTAAACAGTAAGCTTTTACACAAGCGATCAGATGAGTAAAATAAATACTTATCTGATGGACAAATGTCCTGATGACACAGTTGTTATCAGTGAAAGCCAATAGCTGATAACCTTCCTCAGCTGTTTGTCAATCCAGCTAGATAATAAATCTTCATTCTTCAAGACTTTGATCTTCTGTTGAAAACATAACTTCAACTAACTGACATTAACAGATTTCATCTTTTAATCAGAAGTACCGCTAGTCTTACCACGTTCCCCCTGACTTTAAGAATTCATAAGTTAACTAGTCTGTTGAAAGTTAATCCTTGAAGATAAATAAGATGAGTAGGCTGTTGAACTTTAGTCTTCTGATAAGTTCCCCCTCAGCTTATGCATCCAATTTTAATAAACCTAGTTCGGCTCTTAGAGTTGAAAACCTTGTCTCATTTAAAGGTTTTGTGAAGATGTCAGCAATCTGACTTTCAGTAAACACATATTCTATTATGACATTTCCTTTCTCCACATGATATCTAATAAAGTGATGCTTGATCTCAATATGCTTAGTCCTTGAATGACTTGTAGTATTCTGAGTAAGGCTGATAGCACTTGTATTGTCACAGTAGATTGGTATTCCACTGATTTTGATATTGTAGTCTTCCAGTTGATGCTTCAACCATAAGATTTGTGCACAGCAAGCTCCGACAGCTATGTATTCAGCTTCCGCAGTAGATATGGATACTGAAGTCTGTTTCTTACTCATCCATGAGATCAGACGACTACCTAAGAATTGACAGGCACCTGTTGTGCTTTTTCTATCAATCTTGCAGCCAGCAAGGTCAGAATCTGAATATCCAATAAGTTCAAATCCAGATTCCCTAGGGTACCACAATCCCAATTCTTGAGTGCCCTTAATATATTTCAGTATTCTCTTGGCAGCTAAGAGATGAGATTCCTTGGGATTTGATTGGAATCTTGCACAGACTCCAACTGGGTACATAATATCAGGTCTGCTTGCTGTTAGATATAACAGTGACCCAATAATGCCTCTGTATTTGGTGATGTCCACTGATTTGCCATCTTCATCTTTATCCAAGCGAAGACTTGTGGACATTGGAATAGTAGCAGTAGAGCTAGTTTCCATACCAAATTTCTTGAACAGATCCTTTGTGTATTTTGCTTGGCTGATGAAAATTCCATCAGGCAACTGTCTAACTTGCAAACCAAGAAAATAATTAAGTTCTCCCATCATGCTCATTTCAAACTTGTTCTGCATCAGCTTTGAGAACTTGTCACACATCTGTTGGTTAGTTGAACCAAAAATAATATCGTCCACATAAATTTGCACAAGCAAAATATGTTCTTCCCATTCAATAGTGAACAAGGTCTTGTCAACTTTACCTTTGCGAAATCCTTTAATTAAAAGAAAATCAGATAAGGTATCATACCATGCTCTTGGAGCCTGTTTCAGTCCATAGAGGGCTTTCTTTAGACGATACACCTTGTCTCCTTCTTGATAAGCTTCAAATCCAGGTGGTTGTTCAACATATACTTCTTCTTGCAGTTCTCCATTGAGAAATGCAGACTTCACATCCATCTGATAGACAGTGAAGTTCTTATAAGCAGCATAGGCTAGAAACAGTCTGATTGCTTCAAGTCTTGCTACTGGTGCAAATGTTTCATCAAAGTCAATGCCTTTTTCTTGGCAGTAACCCTTGGCCACTAATCTTGCTTTGTTTCTGGTGACTTCACCATCTTCATTCATCTTATTCCTGAATACCCATTTAGTGCCAATGACTCTTTGATGACTTGGTCTAGGAACTAAGTACCAGACTTCATTCCTTTCAAATTGATTCAACTCTTCTTGCATAGCTTCAATCCAGTTGGAATCACTAAGAGCTTCTTCAATCTGTTTGGGCTCAACTTGAGACAGAAAGCTGACAAACATTGCTTCACTTGCAGCAGCTCTTCTAGTCTTCACTTTATCCAAAGGATCACCAATCACCAGCTCTGGTGGGTGATTCTTGAGCCATCTAAGACCAGGTTGCAAATCATAATGTTGTCCTTTGTTTTATCTTGCAACACTACTGTTGGAGTTCCAGTAGTAGTCTGTTGAACTTCTCTTGTCTGTTGAACAGTATCTGGTCTATCAGCTGTTTGCAACTCGTCTGTTAGACAATCAGCACTGTGATTTTGAACAGCACTTGAGTTATCAGCTGGGTTGAGATCAGGTAGTATGATGGGAACATATTCTTCATTCTTTCCAACATTCAACTTCTGTAAATCAGTAGACAGATCTTAAAGTAATGAATGTTTGGCTTCCTGTTGTTCCAAACTTCATATGGAGTCTTGTTTTGGTGCTTGTTGATCATGCATCTGTTTTGGGTAAAATATATGCTGTTTTTGTTGCTTCTGCCCAAAATCTTTGTGGCAGCTTAGCTTCAGCTATCATGGTTCTGACAGCTTCCTTTAGTGTTCTGTTTCTCCTTTCAGCAACACCATTCTGTTGAGGGGTTCTAGCAGCTGAATACTCATGATGTATTCCTTTGATATTACAATACTCTTCAACAGTAGAGTTTGTAAACTCTGTCCCTCTATCTGATCTGATCTTCAATATCTTTATGCTTTTCTCATTCTGGATCAGTTCCATCAGATTAGTAAGATGTTCCTTGGTTTCACTTTTCTTCTTCATGAATATCACCCAAGTATATCTTGAAAAATCATCCACAACAGCTAGGCAGTATTTCTTTCCACCATTGCTGATAGGATCAATGGGTCCAAATAAGTCCATATGTAGCAGCTCCAATATTCTTCCAGAAGATTGATGCTTCTTGCTTTTGAACGATGACTTGATTTGTTTACCCTTCTGACAGGCGTCACATAGCTTATCTTTGCTCATGACTGTTTTAGGAATCCCTTCTACCAAATCATTCTTTATTAATCTGTTGATGGTCTTGAAGTTTAAATGATTCATTCTTTTGTGCCACAGCCAACTAACTTCACTTGGTGTTGATGCCACCAAACAAATGTTTGAATTCTTGTCAGCAGAATTCCAGTCGACTATGTAGAAATTTCCTTGCCGTCTTCCAGATAAAATTACCTTCTTTGTACCAATCTGTTCAACGTAGCACTTATCTGTTGAGAAGATGACTGAATATCCTTTGTCACAAAATTGACTTATGCTCAGCAGATTATACTTGAGGCCTTTAACATATGAGACGTCAGATATCTCTATGTTTCCCTTGATTAAGCTTCCTTTTGCTACAATCTTGCCTTCTTTACTGTCTCCAAAAGTAACTTTTGGACCATCCACAGCAACATCATTAGTCAGCTCATGTATGTTTCCACACATGTGTCTTGAACATCCACTGTCCAAGTACCAAATTTTCTCTACTTTACTCCTACTCCTAATCCTAACCTACAAAACAAAATAAATTGTTTTAGGTACCCTTATTGAGAGGGTCCTGAAGGATTAGTTCCACCTTTGACAACCCAAGATGATGAAGTCTTAGGCTTCTTAGGTTTCTGAGTTTCAACAGGAGTATGAACAACTTTGCCTTTACCACGTTCATCAGATTTGTCATAATGTTGATGATCAGCATGATAAGGATAATGTTCAAATGCAAAGTAAGATGCATGATAAGCAGGATATGCATGCATTGGATGAGCAGGATATGGTGCATAGTAAGTTGGAAATTGAGGTGCATGATACATAGGATGATATGCAGCAGGTTGTACATAATAAGACTCATTTCCATACCAAGAATTTTGATTTTTCTTGATTTTATGCTTCTTTGGTTTACTAGATGCTTGCTCATTAACAGACGACTTAGTTTTATCACTAGTCTGATTAGTTTTAGCCTTATCAGAGGACTTCCTAGGACTCTTCTCTTTAGGCTTACTAGTCTGTTTTCCTACACTAGGCTCTTTGCTCTTTTTAGCCTTAGGAGTTTTCGTCTCCTTTAATACTTTCTCAGGTGAAGCAGGTTTAGTAGTCTGAACATACAGTATGACCTTACTATTGTCAGCTGACATAAATTTTTCAGTATGGTTCAGTTCTAACTTGTCCTGATCTAAAGGTGTCTTCTGTTTACTAGACATATGAGTGGATGCAACAGATGACTTCTCATGAGACTCAATGACTTTCTCAAGCTCAATGATTTTACCCTTATAGACTTCACATTCTGCTTTCAGAGATTCATGTTCTTGCTCAAGCTGTTTGTATTCAGCTGATTCTCTTGGCTTTTCAGCTGTGAGTTTCAGTGAACTATTTTGCTCTTTTAGCAATATCATCTCTTCCTTAAGCTTTTTATATGCTTCAGCAATAGTAGTATTGTTAAGCATCATTTGTTCAAATGAATTAAACAATTCATTATCAAGAGGAGTTACCTCATCCTCAGAGTTATCAGATTCCTTAACCATCAGGCATAGAAGAGCAGGACTCTCTTCATCAGAAGTGTCTGAATCTGAATCAGATGAGTAGACAGCAGCTGGCTTTTCCGCTTCTGCTACCATCGCCTTTCCTTTCTGATGCTTTCTTTCTTTTCTGATTCTCTTTTCTTCTTCCGTGTACTTCTCAGCTTTAGGATATGGGCAGTCTTTGATGAAATGACCCAGTTTCCTGCAGTTATAGCACATCATTTTGGATTTATAAGAATCATTTTCCCGAGAAGAAGAAGTAGGGTTAGAAGTAGAAGCATTGTTATATTTGTTCTTCATTTTTCGTCTGTAGAACTTTTTAAAGTTGTTCATCAGCAATGCAACGTCTCCAGCAGTGTACTCCTTTTTGTTGAGCAGTGTGGCTTCATCAGATGAGTCCACATCTTTGCTTTTGTGCGCTGGTCTTCTTGGATTTTCAGCAGCAACCAATGCAGCTGTGGGACTTGAAGTTGAGGTTTCTTCAACACCCATTCTTGGCAGTTTATACTCATACGCCTTGAGTACGGAGAACAGCTCTGTAAGAGAAATCTTCCCCAGATCTCTTGATTCTTCCATTGATGTCACCTTCATGTTGAACTTGGGAGGCAGAGCCTTCAGTACTCTGACGGTGATCTCTTTGTCAGTGAAGGTCTTTCCCAGCTTTAGAACTTCATTCAATGTTCTGGTGAACCTGGTATCCATCTGATCAATGGTCTCTCCAGACTTCATTTTGAAGTTGTCCAACTTTTCAAGAGCAACACTTAGCTGATGCTCCTTAATGGCGTCGTTTCCTTCACTCATGTCACGAACCTTGTCCCACATCTCCTTTGCAGTTTTGCAATGTTTGACTTTATCAAACCGATCATTATCCAGGGCTTTGGTCATGATGAAACGGCCAACTTTATTCAGATTGAACAGCTTTATTTCTTCGGCTGTCATCTCTGTTAGATCTTTTTCCACCACTAGTTCTGCTTAATCAACTATTATAGTCTTGGTGAATTTGAATGGACCTTTTATGATACATGTGTACATGTTATCATTATAAGCAGCCAGGAAAATCTCCATCCTGATTTTCCAGTCTTCAAACGACATACCAACAATGTGGGGAACATGGCTGATACTAGGGCTGGGTAAATGGGATCAGGTTTCGGGTACCCGTCCCGTCCCGATCGGGTTTTTCCCATTTGGGACGGGACAAAACGGGTATTTTTCCATTTGGGACGGGACAAAACCCGGTCAAGAAAAATTGGGACGAATTTCGGGTATTGATCCCCACCCGATCAGAAAATCCGGTCCCGATTACATAGTTTAATTAAAATAATATATATATATATATATATATATATATATATATATATATATATATATATATATATATATATATATATGTATGTATGTATAAAATCAAAATACCTAATTTAAATCAAAATTCAATTATTCACATCTCCCTCTATGCATTCTTCTTCTATAAAATCCAATCTTAACTCCACAACTCAACTCCCGTCGTCCGCCAATGATCCGTTACTCACCAACGTCCGAGTTTTCAACATATATCATGGCAAGAGGATTACAATTTTCAAGTTTCTCCAATAATTTTTCAATCAGATCTTACAGTTTTGAGATCTTTTCTAAGTCTAAATGTGGTGCATAACTTCAAGTGGCACGTGAGTCAAAAGGGTGAAATGGCACACCAATATTGACAAAGAAGATCCGAGACGGTTTAAAGTTGCATTAAACTAAAAGAAAAAAAAATTGTTTATCGGGACACCCGGTCCCGTCCCGAAATCCCGAGATTTAATCGGGTACCCGAAACTCTCGGGACCTTGGTTGATCTACCGGGTTTCGGGATTTGAATTTGGAAACCCGAAACCCGATATCCCGTCCCGAAATACCCGAATTCCCGAAAACCCGTCCCGATCCCACCCCTAGCTGATACAGTCCATTTTTCAAAAAGTTTTAATTTTTCAAAAAGATGCTCTTTTGAAAAGTTTTGAAAACCTTTGACAAACACTTGGATCAAGCTCGTTGATCAGGCAGCTGATTCAAATGAACCACCTGCTCTGATACCACTTGTTGGTCCCAAGTGGTCAGATGAGGTCTAGAGGGGGGGGGGGTGAATAGACCTCTAAACTTTTTACAATTTTTAACTTTAAAACCTTTTTGTTAACTTAAACAAACTAAGCTGTTATCAACAGTAGGTTCCTCGGCTGATAGCGAACAAATCTTTGAACAGCTTTGTAGACCACTAAACTGACAGTAATTTAGCTGATTTTGTCAAAATCAGTTTTAATACTTAGAGTACTTGCAGCGGATTTTCAAAGTGTTTTTCACAAGTATTCTCAGCAGTTTGAAAAATGCTTCCCCAGTTTTATAAACTCCTTTTAGATTCTTTTCAAACAGTTAAGTAAAGTGTTTTATGCAATCTTGAAATATGCAAGTAAAAATGCAAATAAAAACACAAGTAATTTTTATAGTGGTTATATGGATGTAAATATCATTTAATCCACTCGTCCAAGTCACAAAGATCTTGGGTTATACTAGAAACACAAAGTAACCAGTACACTCTGCTTACGCCTAACAACAAATGAACAGGCCGTAAGTGCGCAGTAAGAAATCACAAAGAAATCCTACTCTCTGAAGTAATATCACTCACTAAGATGGATATATACTTCTCACAACACTCTGTTTTACAAATTCACTCAGAAGATGTATTTAGCTTTGTTCTTCAACTTCGCTTTTCGTCAACAAATGACTAAGCTGATGAGTGAGCTGTTCTTGAGACTTAAAGAGTTCTGGCTTCGAAAATTCTCTCAGAAAGTGTGTTGTATTTCTTCTCTTCGTCTCTTTCAGCTATTTATACTTGAGGTTTGAAAAATGTCCGTTGAAGAGAGACAAGATTCAAATTCCTCGAGTACTGGTCCTTAAAATCCGCGAACGGCTCTTTTGCAGTCTGACCGTACTGTCAACAGTACTGTTCTGCAGGCAGCATTAAATGCACCCAGCTGATGCGAAGCATTTCTTCAATCATTTGTCTTTAATAACCTTGTACTTCAGCATTTATTACTTTCAGGGGCATTTATTACCGTTGGGAAGACTTTATGATCCTTTCTACTTGGCTGACAGAAGTGCAAGTCTGATGGCGAACTAAGCTGATCTCAAACTTGAACAAATCTGATTTGAGTCGGCTGATCTTTATCAGTCTGATAACTTTCCTTCAGCAGATCAGAAGTCTTGGACCTTGAAATTTTGACTCTTCTGATATCTTCTTATACTTAGTCAAAATTCCTTCTAAAGAGATTATCAGCTAAGTTACTCCATACTAAGCAGATTTTGAAGTTTTGGAATGCATCAAAACCTCCCTTCTAATTTTGTCTTCAGTGCCTTCATCTTCATCCTTATCCAACATAATTGTCCAGTTGGCAATTATGGAATTTTCTGCGAGTTGTGGACTAAAATTGCGGTCAAGTAGACTAAAATTGTAGGTATAAAAAAGTTATAGATTTTGCAAACCAGTGAAAGTTAAGGGATGTAAAATGCTTGCTGAAAAATTAAGTATCTTGATTTTTCGGACCAATGAAAGTTAAGGGATGTAAAATGCTTGATGAAAAATTAAGTGTCCTAATTCTGCGGACCAGTGAAAATTAAGGGACCTAAAATGCTTGCTGAAAATTTAAGAGCATGTTTGTCTCGCTTTTCCGAAAAAAAATTCGGTTTTCGGAAAGGCCAAACAAACAATCCAACTACTTTCCCAATTAATTAGCTACAGTAATTGTTTTTCTCAAACCACTCTCCGAAAGGCCAAACAAACAGGCCACTTTTCTACTCTATTTCTATTTCTCTCTATATTAGAAAAGTCAAAAATTGCGGCTACTTTCCCAAACAAACAACATTACGCAAATCGAGATTATTTCTCAAACCTCTACCACTTTCCCAAACCACTCTCCGAAAGGCGAGACAAACAGGCCCTAAGTGTCCTGATTCTGCGGACCACTGAATGTTAAGGGACGTAAATTGCTTGCTGCAAAATTAAGTGTCCTGATTCTGCATACCAGTGAAAGTTAAGGGACGTAAATTGCTTGCTGAAAAATTAAGTGTCATAATTCTGCGGACTAGTGAAAGTTAGGGAACGTAAATTGCTATTTTGCCGAAAAATTACATTTTCAACTCTAACAAAACTTTTTACCAAAAAAAAAAAAAAAGGAAACCTCTAACAAAACTCCAGCCATAACTAAATGGAGCAAGAAATATGGGACTTTTAGGTAAATTGAACAATTTGTTCACGCCAAAAAAAAAAAAAGAATTGTTTATAAGTTTGTGCTCATCTGCCACCTTTTCCCATAATTGAAGGAGGAAAATTTTAGCTGAAATTTAGTTTAGCTCAAATTAGTTTGGTTCGTTTGTTTGGCTTTTCTCAAAATTATTTTGTGCAAGAAAAAAACGAAACAAACATATTCTATCTTCTGAAATAAATTTATATCTTTTAATTTTCTCAAATTAATATCCCAAAAGGCAAACAAAAATCTATCTATAAAAAAAAACATATTCAAACTTTAATTTGATTTGACATAAAAAAACTCATTTCTTATACAATTTATATCACATAACAAATATGATTTGACATAAACTCTTATACTATTTACATCCAGGGGCTGATCCATAAATTTTATCTAGGGGGATTAAAGTAGTTACAAAAAAAAAAAATTCAATCAAAACACTCAAACTTATATTTTATATACAAGAATATATATGACGAGATTAAAAAATGAGGTAAAGTTTGACAAAAATGGCCCCATAAGTTACTTTAATTACATATGATACCTCGTTACAAATTTGTTATATGTGACCAAAAAAAAGGGTAATGTGAAAACATATTCATCACATTTGACTACCTTATGTGAGAAAATTCAATTTATGTGAGGAAAACAATTTTATTCTTCTCGCGAGGGACCTTTTTTTTTTGTGTGTGCGCGACGATTTTTTTTGCAAGATATATCACGAAATTCATCGACAAGAATAGCAAATAACTCATTACCGAGCTCTCTAATAATAGTATTGATAGTTTCAATTAAGGAATCATTGAAAAATGTCTTTTTGAATTGATGGAGCCTTCAACTTAAAATTTTTCGGGACATTCCGTAAAACAACGGTTTTAGCAACCTAATTTTGATCCGTTATAAAACCTAAAAGCCCGAGGAAGTTTCCATGATTGCTTGAAAATTTCAATTCATCGTGTACATGAAATGCAAGTACGTGCTTGGGAAAAAATCGAATGCAATTGATTGATGCAATCAATCAAATTCGATAGTCATTGAGCAAGGGTTTTTGAGATGATTATGGACTTATGAATTATGATGGATCAAGATTTTTTGTTTAACTAAAATTCGTTCCAAGTATTTTATTTGGCTGAGATGGGCAAATTTTCTGTATTAAATTAGCATATTTAAGCTTATATTTTGAAACCTACAAAAATATTACAACTATGTTAAAAAAAATTGAGGGGGGAGACCCCCTAGTCTTGATGTGCGTCAACCAGTGTTACTCCTGCAACCTAACTCTTTTAAAAAAATCTACATCTACTTTATTTCGAAACTCAAACAAACAACATTATTTCACAAACCCCTCTACTCTTTCAAACTGTTCTCCCAAATGTCAAAACAAACAGGTTCGTCGTATTTTATCCAATCACAACTCAAATTTAAATCACATTTTTTTTATGAATTCCCGAGGATTTAATCCCTTTTGAGGGACCTCAAATATAATATATAGAAACCTCTTCCAACGAGAATTCAAACTTAAGAATACTAGTCTCTTCCACTAAATCACACTTAATGTGAATTTACACATCTTAACTTTCTTGTGTTACTGATTACACAATAGATTTAGGTTCATCGAAATCAATTAAACTGAAATTATCTGAAAGTTAGTCTAAAAAAACGAGAGAAATTATCTCAATGAAATTGCAAGAGTTAACCTCTAGTTACAAGATACCCTTCGACAGTGTTAGGGTAACATTTGAGGTTGTATTAACCAAAGATAACCATAAATGGTTGTTCTATTCCCATTTCCCTAAATAATTAAAAATAGGTTGGTTCATTCATGACAAAAGATAAATAATACATTCATAACACAGCAAAGAGAATATCCAAGTGAACATTAAAAATAAGTTCAACCTTCTTTATCATAACAATGTTACATAGAGTAACCTAATAATGATACACTTGTAACCTATATCACTCTCATCCCCCCACCTCTAAGTGGCAAGGGCAATCTTGTAAATACACGAAAAAAATGTAAAAATAAAATAGATGCAAAGTTAGAGCTTTGAATGGACCACATACGTAGTCCTCTAAATGATCAATGTAAAAATCTCTGGATTCTGCATTTTGAGTGTGGTCTTTCTTCTACATAGGTAGGAAGATAAGATGAACAGCTTAGTTTACTTTTGGTGCCTTGAGGAGATGAACGCTTTTAACGAATCCTTTGCCAAGTTGACCCACAGTTTTTAGTGCATCAACTAGATCAATATCCTCATCACCGTCATCTCTTCCTCGCTTCTGAAACACCATAACGCAAGGGTCAAGAATGTAATTGCAGCATACTACTAAATAAATGGTCGGGAATGACACTACACTTATACCTTTGAACTTTTATCTCCGAATGTAAGACCAATAGCATCACCTCCCAAAGAATCGTACCATACCTTAAACATGTGCGGGAACTCTTTCTGCGTAAACGATAGAAGAAATTGCTAACAGTATTAAATATGATATCAATCGAAATTGTTATATGCTATTCGGAATGTTAGTTGATTGTATTTCAGCAGTTTTAGTTTTAGGTGTGCTTATTTCAGTAATTTGTTCTCAAGGGTTGATGAAACGAAATGAACATTATTGCATACTAATCAAATAATAGCAAAAAGATGTTTTACCCCTTTCTCATAATCTATGAAAGAAATTTGCTAACGTCTAAACATTAAAATCAATGGAAGCTTTAGTCAATAAATTATGTAAAATATTTTGTTCTTTTTTCTGAATCTATTCTTACTTTTTCAAAATAAAGAAAGGTATCCATTCTATTTTTCTGCAGAAATATATAGAGATGAGTCATGCTATACTTGCCTCCATGTCAGCAACAAAATATCTTAGTGGATCAAAGTTGACCATCAGCTTATTCTTCAGTTCCTCTAAGTCTCCTTTCATGTCCCCAGGCAAGAAAAAGGGCTGGAAAGTCTTGCTAGCATTTCCACGAATCACGTGTCTTCCTGCAGAGGGGGTTGATTGGATGTCATTGTCAAGTAAATATAAATGGAAAGTAAGATCTTAACATGTGTGCCAATGCACAGAAAGAGTGGGGAAAATCAACCTTGATTGACTTCAGAGGGGAAGAGAAGATGTTGTGGATAAGGCAGTTTATCCCTGTGAAGAAGAATGACGGCGTTGTAGTTGTTCAGTGGTGTACGGAAAAGGCACTGCAATATAAACAAATGTCAATTGTAACAAAAGCTGAACAGTAAACCAAATCATAGGATGGAGAAGTAGAGGATCACTCACTTCCCATCCGTAAGAATCAATCTGATTCTGCATGATGGTTTTAGCCAAAAGATTTGCACTGCTGGTTGCATATGCCACCAACCTCCTGAGCTCCTGATACATCAAGATTCATGTGAAAACCAAGTAATATACTATCTTATCAAGTGCATTTTCTTTCTCATAAGATTTCTGATGAAGTCTGAAATTCGTTTTCAGAGATGAGTGATTGACATTAAAGCGTGTCTTTTTAAAAAAAAATAGTGACTGGCCTAATAGTCTAATACTATACCAAGACTCCTAATACCAGACCAGTTTTCAACTTCCAAGTAAGAATATAGATTAAACAAATCCACTTCACAAGAGCTACTCACTGCTGTAGTTGGAGATCGCCCTGTCCAAGCTTCAGATGCCTTATCATAAACGGTTGCGACAAACATTGCAGGGCTAACGTTCTGCAGATTTTCTTCAAAATCTTTTCTATTTGACATGAAATTCTCCTACAAACACAATATGCACAGAGCTTCATCAATACAAAATTCTGTTGTAGGAAAAGTGACTAAAAATAATAAATCACCAAGTTTTAAATAATAGTTAAAAAAAATAACAACACTACTTGCAGCACTTACATTAATTTCTTTATCATCATCAGGAGTCAAATCACCATTGATGTCTACAACTAAGGGAGAAAAACTCCAATCATACTCTGACAGTAATCTTAGGAATCTGCAAACAATCAAATTTTCTTAAAGGTGAAAAATGACAAGTTGATAAAGAAAGGTCGCAACTTGTAAAAGTCAGAGAAAGACCAAGCAAAATTTGGGTAACTGAACTATAATTCAGATTCTATTAGACAACGAGGGATTGAAGTTCAAATTTTCATTTGTTAAACTACTCACGAATGGAAAACGAAGATGTCACAATTTCTTTGCATCCATAATTAACTTCAAATGCCAATTATTTGAAACTTATAATAGGAAACGGAAGAGATACAGACCACAGCAACAAGGAATTCAGTGAGGAATGGAAATTGATGTTGTTAGGTTGTTTTATTTTCTCTAAAAAGTTAATATCTCAGTAGTTTATCATCTAGAATTCTTGACATCTGTTAGTAGATAGTTTTATGTCTATTGGTTTAGGCTTTCGAGATCTCGAGTCATTTAACTCGGCTCTACTCACAAAGCAGCTTTGGCGACTTCTTGAGAATTCTGAGAGTCTCTTGAGCCAAATTCTGAAGGCGCGTCATTATCCAAGTACAGATGTCAAGGGGGCCACCCTTGGGTCTAATCCCTCATATACTTGGCGATGTATTTATGGAGCTAGGCATTTACTTGAAGCGGGTCTTAGGTGGAGAGTCGGTTATGGCACAAAAATATCGGTGTGGGCTGATAAATAGCTTCCTCGCGAATCTACTTTTCAGCCAACTACTCGTGGCAATCATTCAATCAATATGAAGGTTGTGAACTTTTGAATCCAGTTTTAAGTCAATGGGATGAAGGCCGAATTAAAATCATATTTAATGATTACGATGCTAGGTATATTTTCTTTCGATTCCGTTGACGATCAGCACCAATCCTGACAGTAGAATCTGGCACTATAACAAGAATGGGACATTTTCGGTAAGGAGTGCATACCATCTTGCGGTTAAAATTGCCCCAGAAAATCAGAGTGCAGCTGAAAGTAGTACGAGTTCAAGCTCTTCGGGCGAGTGGAAGTGGCTTTGGAAGGTTAATCTGCCAAGTATGATCAAGATATTTGTATGGCGGGCTTGTAAGGATTTTCTTCCAACTCCTACCAATTTGGCTAAATGTAAAATGACAGATAGATGTGTTTTCTGTAACAATGACGCCGAAGATGTTCTTCATTGCCTTGCTTTGTGCTGTTTTTCGAGGCAGGTGTGGGCTGTTAGTAATATATCATGGTTACTTATGTCTGCTCTGAGAATATCGTGTTTGACTGGTTCTGGAAAATGCAGTCAAAATCAGATGTGCCAAAGTTTGAGTGCTGTGTATTAATGTGTTGGGCTATTTGGCATTGCAGAAACAAAGTCATCTTCGAGGGGACTGATCCTTGTGCAATGGATTTGGCTAATTTCGTGCACAATTATTGGTCTAAATTAAAGGAAGCCACAACAAGAGTGTTGAATTCAGAGATCAGCACCACTAGAAGTCCGACTAGATGGGCAGCCGCCTAATGCAAACAGTGTGAAGATTAACTTTGATGCTTCAGTCAATTCAGAATAGGGAGTTTGTGGATTGGGAGTTGTTGCAAGATCAGCAACGGGAGTTTGTATTGCTTGCTCTTCTATTTGCGTGCGACAACTTTTTGATCCCCTTACAGCCGAAGCTAAGGCTGCCCTTTACGTGATGGAGTTTATTGAGGGTGACTCGAGCGGAGTGATTGGAGCAACCAAAGAGAATTCAGAATCTTGTGCGAATTACGGTAATATTATTTCTGATTTAAAAGCTTTGGCTGGGACCTTCAGACAGTTTAGAGCACAACATGTAGGCAGAGAAGGGACTAGAGTGGCACACGAAATTGCTAGATTATGTTGCCTCTTATTCGTCTAATGTTTTACCTTATTCTATTTCAAATATTGTTACCTTTTGAGCTTGTTTGAATAAAATTTAGTCTTGTTTCTCAAAAAAAAAAAAAAGGTTCTCCACTGGACTGTTTCAGTTCAAGAAACTCTTACATATGCAACCGTGGGTCACATTCTAGACTACTTAGAAGGCATAAGGGTGTTGTAGGCTTGTGGCAATTCAATTTCGGGTCTGTATGTTGTCATATGACTTCTCAATGAAGAAAGTTTTTGCATGGTTATCTTGGCTTAATTTGGTATTTACAATCAAAGTCTAATTATAATTTCATCTTTATAATGGGACGGAGGGAGTACATGTTTGTTATGGAATTAACAAGTGATCAAATTTAAGACACCACTACTAGTAGTTTGAAATAAATTAAAAAAAAAAAAAGATGTCGACACAAATCAGCAATATGGCAATAAAACATCAAGTAAAGCAAAGACTAGGTCATGAATGAACAAGATTCCATAGTAAGATAACTGCCTCAGTATGTGTGTGTGTGTGTGAGAGAGAGAGAGAGAGAGGGGGGGGGGGGGGGAGAGAGAGAGAGTAGTAGTAAGATGAACAAGAACTTAACCTTAGAAATCCAGTTATCCGGGAGCAAGGGGTTCTGAATGGTGAAGGCTTCAAAAAGAGGTGTGCAACCAACAGCTCAATGGCCTCTTCTGTTAATGACTTAGAAAACAAATGTGCAGCTACCCAGCGTTTGGCAAGCCTTGGGAATGAACCAAAATAGAAATTTAAGTTAGAAATGGGCGTGTTCGAAGGTGTTCTTTTGTTGTCCTTTTCACTGTGGATGTCAGAGAAAGTAAGAACTCAAATTCTCACCTAACAACCGGCCCATATACGGGATAACGACCCCGTAAACCGTTAATCATGCTAGAATGTTGACCGCGAAGAAAAAGTCTTTTGTCTGAAGATAGAACCCGCTTAGTTTGAGCACCACCTAAATAAAGAAAGAAGTTCACTCTTAAATATGATGTAGATAGTAAACATAATAACAGTTTATGTAACAAGATAATTTAGAGTAACTGGCTAGATGAAAAATCTATTACCATGTCTTTTCACCAAGCTCAAACCTCTCTCATGTAAAATTTTAAGACGGAATGCATATCCAGACATGAAAATATCTACATCATCCTCTGTAGCTGTAGATATAACCCCACATTTGTTGTGAAGGCTGCCAAGAAGGATGGTTAGATAACTCATTCAATCCTGGTAGTTTGACAAAATATCATAAAACCAACCTCTCTGCAATTTGGAGAAGAAATGCGGACTTAGTCTTTTCCATCGCAAGCTCATCCAGTGGCCAATTTCCAGAACCTTCCAGCTATAAGGAAGTAAGAAATGGCTCTCCAAAATAGTAGAAATAATGAAAAACAATGGCAAATGTTGTCAGCTGATCTTGCCTGAATCATAACTTCAAGCGGTTGAATACAAGTTGCAGTGAGTTTCTGTAGCTTTATTTTCATGCCCTCTTCATGAGCTAATGGATGTGGTGTAGGAGGAAAGACGGACGTCAACCTAAAAGCTGTACTATTGATTAGCATTATGCAATCACTCATATTACCGTTGCAATGATTGTGTGCTTACCACAGTTACTTTAAGGAGATGTATGCTTAATTTCATTACATTCAAGGCACATCATTTATTGTCCTAACAACTTCACCATTCCATTCAAGAAGTTTCTATAACTTTCACCTAAAAGTCATCTTCCGTTTATTTATTCTTTTATGTTGCTTAATCTTTATATTCATTTTCATTGTAGTGCAAATCGATATTGATCAGAATTCCAACTAATAGAAAGGGATATGAGGGAAAACTCTCATTTGTAAGCCTCATAAACAAAAAGTGGCCATTACAGTAGAGGAAAGAAAATGATGGCTATTAACCTATTACTGAGCAATTATCAGAAAATATAAGGCTAGTTTACATATTAAGTAAATATACTGTCTGACTTTTAGCTCCTTATGCAGGCAATAGTATGGACAAGAGGAAGATATGAATAACAATATGCTATTAAAGTTCAGAGGATGCAAATAGAAAATATTAGTTTAATTTGGAGTAAAAACTAGTTATATGGTAATTTCATTCAAAACCAAAATATGTAACAATACTCTGACTGTGAACACAGCTGAGCCGTCCTGAATCCAGACTATACATGATCTGTGGGGTATGAGGTGGTTTTGAGTGGAGGTTAGTTATAAGTTAAGCGAAAGCATCAAGCCAAGCTAGGCCCTAGTGGAAATGCCGGCCCCACTCCATATAAAGGATTTGTTTTTGTCTATAATAAAAAAATTAAAGAGGACCATGATAACTAACTTCTTTTAGTTTAGGCTTTAACAGATTCTTAATTTTATTTTTTGAGTCAACAAATTCTTGCTTGTGAACTTTTGCCTTAAATGTGAAAAGAAGAGTCTGATGAAAGGAAACAAATTTCATAAAGTGAGCCCACTTCAGTATAAAAGAAACCTGAGTCCAGAGGCTGCACACTGGAAATCCTCAGAGGAATGTCATCAAGAAGGCGCAATTTCTTTGACAAGTCATCATATGCATTCAACAATTTTTTTGACAAGGATATAGGATCTGAAGAAAATAACCATATCAGCGATTTTGATATGTCTTCAGGCTTTTATAACAGATTACAAAAATTAAAGTAAAACCGAACCTCTATTTCCATGGCGAAGCGCGAAATCAAGTTGATCTACTATCGAAGTAATATTATGTTTCGGAAGGGACAGATGACGCATTAGAACATGCTCAGTAATTTCCTTTATAATAAGATGTTTGTCCCATTCCGAATGCTCCCACACTATCAAACAAGGTAATGTATGACGTATAATCTTTCAATTAATACATAAAAGCAACAAGAGACACAAAAAGTAAGAATTCCTCACCAGCAACTTCTGCAATTTTACCATCGCGGAACCATCTTAGTGTAGACTTATCTCCCCAGAACTGTCGAAATTCTACAGCCTATTGCAATATACATAATGACTGAATTAGATTGAGTGCTATCAAAGAACACATATAATAACACGCCTAAAAATGTAATGTGAAAAACTAGACAACCTTATCTTTGTCTTCAGGACTTGGACCCATGATGGTCTGCTTAAAGGCTTCATCCATAGAGCCAATTGTGATACCAATGAACATAGATTCTCCATCCAGCATAGAAAAACCCTGAAATTTGAGATAACATGTTAAAGTTAAATATAACTTCTCATGGGATGATAATTAAACAATAACATACCAAAAACATGAGTAAATATCATACGTCTTCAAACTTGCATTCTGAAGCAGTGTTTCTCCAGATTGCTCGAACGATCTTAGTTCTCCCTGTCAATGCTTGATCAATGATACCCAATACTTTCTGCTCATATGACCTCCAACATTCATCATCCAAGCAAAATCCAGAAGCATGGAAATCATGGTTGTCCTTCAAGTTCAATCTAATAGGCCAATATATATGAGACAAGCAGCAAGCGCACTGGTGATAATGAAGCAACATTACCGCTAAAGAAACAAAGGTTATTCATAGGGGTATTCACTAATTTATGCATCTAAATTTAACATCAACTTTGCTTTTAGCTTTTTACTATCCCTTACGCACGATATGATGAAGATCCTATGAAGTTATGTCTAATCTTTCATCCTCATCCCTTGACAATGCATGTCTGATTTTCCAGTTTGCATATACATTTTTGCTATGAATTGTGTCTCTCTTTTGTTAGAAGAAATTTTTAGTCATTGAAATCATCGAAGAATACATTTGTAATCATTGTCTGAGGTCTGCCCATTCACTAAGATAAGCTATTTACATTCTGCATTTTATTTGCTTAAACAAATGATATCAGCCTGTGTAAATGTATGAATACACATCAGCAACCATAGTCTACAATCAACTAAATTACCCACAATATATTAGTCTAAAATATCAATTTGGAAACATCAGATCTCAAAATTTTAAAATTGAGATGTACCTTATGCAATAGTCATATTTGGCAGGACAATCATTCTTGGTCAGAAAGATTTCATCAAAACCACAGTCTTTACATTTATCCATGCAACTAAGAGCCAACGCAGCCTCGTCGCGGAGCTAAATACAGATTATTAACTATCGTATCAGAAAACATACGCTCTATCCAAATAAGACTAGTTACAGATCCATAACCATCATCACTGAACAAAAAATAGCATGATATATGGAGATCCTACCTCTTGGAAACCACTTGGTGACATTCGAAATGCCATATTGTAGTCAGCAAATGAATCACACATAATAATTGGAAATGACTGCAATTGTGCCTTCCTATCCTGCAACTCGAAACTTGGACATAAATAGCCAGACACAATAAAGTAAGAAACAATTAAGAGGAATATTGAAACCATTTACAGTACACAGAGGCCACAAACTCTATTAACAGCATTCGAGCTTAACAAAGAACAATGTTGTACAAGACAAAAATAATAGCTGTTATTCAAGTAAAGCAATGGAAGATAAGACACAGTAA
The DNA here is from genome assembly GCA_003313485.2 of Penstemon barbatus. Classification (NCBI taxonomy): domain Eukaryota; kingdom Viridiplantae; phylum Streptophyta; class Magnoliopsida; order Lamiales; family Plantaginaceae; genus Penstemon; species Penstemon barbatus. The sequence continues at coordinate 86,264,200 of CM064883.1, read as the reverse complement.
AATAGTAGGTGTCTATGAAAAACGGGGCTGCTGTATCTTTAGAGAGAAACTAATTAAACTCCTATAGATATGCATATCCACGACAGTCGACAGTTGATGTCTGCAGTACCATATTTTTGAAGATCAAAAGTTCACTGGCCTTGCTAATTTGGAAATTGTTGGAAGAAAGTAATATTGATTAATCTACTTTAGATATTATACTGGAATTCAGTGAATAAATCTTATTGAGGGAAATAGCTTAATGCAAAAAAAAAAAGATATAATTGGAAAAAAGGAATCCAATATCAATTGACTGAAGCTGAGAGATTGAGACAATGCATTATGAGCATTGAGTTAAATACCTTATTTGAAATGAATCTTGCACCTTCAGGTTGAAAGAAGAGTCCACTATCCCAAATCTTTGAGTTAGCTGCAAAAATTAACAGGCTTAGTTATTAATAGAAGTTGCTTTGCATGGATAACATTTGCTTAAGGTCGTGACTGGAGCTCTGGAAACACATTTCTTATCTCAATCAAAAAATTAGTAACCAAAGTTAGCAGTTAAATTATATTCATATGCATGTTTTGGATGACTTGGCAAGCCAGAAAAGTATATCAAAGGCTCTCGATAAGCCTTGAAAACAGAAGGATTATGTAAGCTGAGTTAAGAAAGTCGGGCAATTAAATAGCTGCAGAAACATTTTATCATCAAATCAAGTAAGAGAAAATATGTGCCTGACTATTTATGACTCAATGTGGTCAAGTAACCATATATGGATAAACTAATCATCTAATTAAATCGTAAAAGAATTTTATCATCTTCAGCTGACATCAAGTTAGTATTATGAAGTGGATACCATTTAACAGATTATCTGACTGTGGAACATTTTAATAGAAAGTTCTACAGTCAAAACAAACACATGCTAAAACATAAATCAGTAGATTAAGATAAACATGTGGATGAGATGACTAACCCAGTTAAGAAAGTCCCACACTTTTACCAACTAAATTAAGCAAAGTCCATTCACAAAATTTAATAATTTGTTGGGGAAAGTTAAAACTCATGTTTTAGTTATGAGGATGTTTAGCAACCCAGAGCCAATCACACCCATGAGATAATTGTTTTCAAGACCCTATGATAAAAGTATAATGGAACATCACTTTCAGTGAAAGAAATTCGTACCCATTGATTAACGTTACCATGCAAATGAGAAGCTATATCTGCAATAGCATTATCAATATACATGTATCATACAGGAGATAGGAGACAACAAAACCAAACATACCAATGAAGTCCAGGGTGATCCGCAAAATCTGAATTGGATTCATTGAGCTGGTGATACGATTTTTACCAGAATTAGATGTCAGATATGCCATTACGGCAGTGATCAAGAATCCACTTAAGCAGTCATGAACAAATAGAGAACTCTTCCGAGCCCAAACCTACACCATCAGACCAAATATGATTTCCTTTCCAAAAGAAGAGAGCTACTAGAAAGCAAGAATAATAAAATGATCCTGATTAGCATACTTTTAACAGTAATAAAGCCTCTCCCAGTTCCTTACGTCCCATAAACGTTCTCTTAATGAACTCTGCATTATCCTCGATAAACATGTCTTCCAGAATACTGCTGTTGTACTTCGGTGTAGCTTTAAAATACCCATTTGTGGAAATTCAATATTTCAGTATGTAAATTACAAAAATATTTGATAAGTTAACATAAGACTCAGTCCGGGAAAATATAATATAAAGGTGGCATATCATACCTTGACTTAAGGAGCGGACATTGTTCCTCTCACACTTCAATTTTGATACGGCAAACAAAGATGGTGCAGTGGGAATTATTTTCAGCGAAAATACAGAATTATTGGATAACCTCGCAACTGCAATGAAATCATTTGGTTTGTAAGTGACTTGGAGGATATCACCAACTAGAAGTAAGAACATTAGAACATATACTCTGAAGAAACTACACCTGGGAAAACAACCAATACAGGTTTACGTGCCTCATTGTGGAAAGTGGACCATCTTACGTCTTGAATCAAAGGAGAAAGTTTCAAATGATTTTTGATTATGCAAAGATAAAGGAATCTTTTTGCATGGTAACGATAATTTAGATAGTCTTTTTCGTGGAAGCACTCCTGCCAAGAATATTATGAGAATTATCTTAAATGCATGAGTTAAAAGCTCTATATAACATTAGTTCACAGTATAGGCCTACTCTAATCCTACAGTTAAGAGGAACATCAGCATGCAATCACAATTTTATTAACTTCACAGAACAAAGTTTCACATGTATGCCTGGCAACTCTTAGAGGCAATATTGAAATAAAACCTAAATGGTTGAAGCAATGAGAAAAAAATCCTGCCGAAATTTCTAAGAACTTTTGGTGAGACTATTATAGCTTGACCATGTAAACCAAAATCAAGACTATCATTGTTTCTACAAAGTCTCCTTATACTTTATATGTATGGAATTTGTGCTACTTTATATTCTTAATACTGATAATACACAATTATTTCCCTCAACTATCATCACAAAGACATGGGTCCCAAAAGGCTATGAAGCAATAAAATTCAGAAGATAATTAAAAAAGATGAACAAGATGTAATGACATAAATGAAAGAACAGTAATCAATCCTACACAATGTGAACATGTGGGAGAAATAGATCCTTAACAAATCTCATAAGGCCTAGCCCTACATTAAAACAATGTTCCTCAATATCTTCTTATAAATTAGGAGCAGGGTATTGAGAGATATCATGTTTTCTACTACATCAACAAAGCCACAGAGTTTTAAAGAGAGATGGTTTTCTATAACAAACTCTAAATTTTCAACACTCTCCAATTACAAAGAACAGCACCATGCACATGAAATGTGTAATCTCCACAAACTCTCTAACAATAATCCAATTAAAATCAAAACATATATACAGAACTGAAACAACAGCTTCATTACTACTATCGAAAAGCTAATTTCAAACAAAGCATCGAACAAATACCTTAGGCAATCTTAGAAAAAGATCTACATTCACATCCGGCCTCGCGACACATTGAAATGAATAACTTCCTCCAATTTCTATAGACTTAGGTTTCCTGAACTTAAATTCAACTTTATCCGCTGCAACATCTCGCACAAACCCCGCCGCAACATCAGCTGTAACCTATCAATAAAAACAGAAATAAAAAAGCCGATACATTTTCAGTTACCAGAATCTGTACAAAGTACCTGAAGGCCGTCTTCAATTTTGTCGATGGCTTCTCTGATACAGGAAACGACGTCGTTGATGGTTTTAGTATTTTCTGGAGAGTAATCTAGCTTCACCTCCTTTAAAAGCTCTGTTAACTTCAACTTCGTGGAGTCTGGGTAAACTTCTGCTGCGGAAGCCATACTTTAACTAACTCTATGAATTGTTTGTTGCGTGTCTGTGAGAAAGAGAAAAGAGGATGAAGGAGAAAGGAGAAAGGAGGGGATTTGAGAGTTTGCTAAAACCCCTGAAAGCGTTAATTTCATCAAACAATTACTAACGGTCAACAACTATGAAACAAACAGAAATGGGAAAACTTATTTAAGAACGAGTTTACAAAACACCATTAACATGAACATATTGCCACTAAGCATATAACCATTTAATTCAAGCCTCGTTTTTCTTTTCATTAATAGAAGAAAATTACCCATAACAATCATTTCATCATTTCAAGTAAACCATATAATTCAAGCCCCATCATTTCAAGTTACAATCATTTCACCATATACACAGCTATGAATTTGATAAGGACGCCCTAATTTTCCTAAAACCATACCAACAGTAACAATCCAAATACAGAATAAATAAGCCATTGAAATCGCATTAATGACAATACCATAGGCGTGAGATTGGAGTTATGACTGCTTGAAAAGAAAACTCAAAAGAAGTAGTAGTACCCCATAATTTAGCCTCAAGAACAAATTTAAACCCAAATATTGAAGAAAAATATAATACTCCTATAAACTAAATAATAAAGTAAAATAAACAATAAATTATGCAAAATGTTAATCTGCACTACTATAATTGAAGATACTCTTTTATCAGAAAATAAAGAACTTTATAGTACTATTTAATGCCCATATCTGATATGACTAGCAATTGATGGGACTTCTTATTTATCAAACAAAAACATATTGACCAACCAATTTCATAATGGCATTAATATATAAAAAAAAACCACCATAATCAGATAATCTAATTAACTCTAAACCCACATATAATCAGTAATCATTACCAATAATCGGCCAAATAATTAAGAAAACACCAAAAAAAAAAAAAAGTATCTTTGAATCATCATAAAAACTCATTCTTAATTGAAATTAATTCATACAACCAAATTAGCTATTTTTGTGTGTTTGTTCTTTTATCTAGGCTCACAGATAATAATCAATAAGAAACTTATAAAAACAGAGCAAAAAACAATTTAAAAAAAAAAAAAACAAACAAAAGGGTATCCAAAAATCAAATGAAAATGCAATCTTCAAAGAAATTAATTAAGAAAGAAGGGCATTACCAGAATGTAGTGTAACTATAGAACTCAACTTCCAGACACATAAAAAACAATGAAGCAACAACAAAAATAGCTTGTCCAAGGCTCAAAGCGAAATTCAAATTGAAATTTTTAGGGAGTAAAAAGGGATTTACCTCGTCAAAACTACCACTGAGGCGACGGCGCGGTGCGGTGCTGTGGTGAAATTTGCCGGAGTACTGACCGGAGAAAGGCAACTGAGAGAGAGAGGGAGGGAGGAGTAAGGGGGAGATAGCGCGTAAGAATGAGGGTTTAAGATTTAGGGTTTTAAATTTTTTCTTTTTCCACCGAAGAAAACCGGGCTAAAAAAATTCGGTACCCGGTAATGAGCGGGCCCGGACCCGATTCGAACTAGGCCTGTATATATTCTACTTGTTTTGGGAAAATAGTGATAAAATTAGTTCCAATTTTTCTTGGCCAGCTTTTAGTGGAAGGAAATATAAGATCAATTTATCAAGTAATGTATTTAACGTGAAAATAACTATGTGAGATTTAAGACATGAATATTTTTAGAAAAAAAATATGTCTACAAATCTCATCCCCTGATCAATTCGAATATAAAAATTAAAGAAAAGCTCAAGATACGGGTGCGCGCTTATCCTTCAACTATCTAATTACCCAATATATCAACAACTAATTTCATATAATTATTAAACAAATTCAATGTTGATCGAATTTTCTCCCCTAACATTCTTGAGCATTTTCAAGTTATATGATAATTAAAGATTGGGTAAATTACAAATGTCTTCTTTAGGTAAGGACTAACTACAAAAATCCCCCTCACGTATTGGGTATTACAAAAATCTCTCGCGGATTTGTCACATTCTTACAATTAACCACTTATCCCTAAAATATTCCAATTTTGTCCTAGGAAGTTATTTGTAATATTTATAATATATTATAAATTTTAAAATTTGGGTGTTAATTGTTATATCTTGTAAATTATAAAAATAATAATCTATATTTACCACCAAAATAATTGATATAATTTATAAATGCACATAAATTTCAATAAATATTTCAATTTATAATACAATATAAACTTTAATAATTTAGAATATCTTATTTACAATACAATATAATTTCATTAAATTTATTAATTTATAAAATAAATTCATTTCATATTTATAAAATATATTATTAAAATTCTATTTAATTTAATATTTTACAATTTAAATTGCTAATAAATATAAAAATACCTTTTTTTTGCAATATTTATTAAAACTTAAATTATAATTTTATCAACTATTTTGGTAGTAAATATATAATTATCTCTTTTTTAATTTATAAGATATAATAATTAGCACCCAAGTTTTAACACTTATAAGACATTAAAAACAATACAAATAACACATAAGGGTAAAATTGGAACATTTTAGGGATAAGAGATTAATTGTAAAAAAGTGACAAACCTGAAGAAAATTTTTATAATACCTAATACGTGAGGATGATTTTTGTAATTAGGTCTTACCTGAGGGGTATTCGTAATTTACCCTTAAAGATAATAATCAACATATGAAGTGTTCGTTGCGGTGTGAAAAAAAATGAAAAACAATGACAAATTTTAGAATTAGAGGAAGCACGTAGATGTTCTTACATTTTATTCAATAAGTTTTTATGGTGCTTCGTATCCTACTTCCTATCCTATCCTATCCTATCTTACTTATTATTATTTCAAGGGTGTCTTTTGGTCAAAATACTTAATTTTGACTCAAATTCTCTTTTCCTAGAATTTACAATTATTTTTTTAAAAAAAAAACTAGGATTTACTATTACTGGCAATAACTTCCACTCACATGTTTCCAACATAACCCACGTCTAATATGGTTTGTGGTCACATTAAAAAAAATTAAAAAGAAAAAACAAAATTTATTATGGAAAAAATCCATGCACCCACTATCTCTTTGTCTCCACTAACTCAACTGCTAAAACTTCTATCATCCACCATACCCAAACGACTTACATAAAGTTAAAATTACATTACATAAATTTAAAAAAAAAAAAAAAAAAAAAAACACTATGCTCTGACCCAATTTACATTAAATAGTTAAGGCCGTATACTTTCAGCTTCATATTCAACGCCTAGGTTGGTGTCATTAATCAAATATTTGCTTTCTAATTCTTTTAACATCATTTAATTACCACATCTTATTTTTTTCCAGATTTTACATTCCGGAGAAATTCACAAAACTTTAATTAATCACAGTTCATCGGGGCTCAAAAGCTGCATGTTCGTTCTACTTTTATCAATCCACTCAATTTTTTCATTCCATGATATATATTTTATTTGCATTACTTTGAGGTTTGACAAATATCACTAAATTCTTATAAACATGAGTTCTTTGGTTTCATTGAATACAAAGCTACATTGGAAACATTAGAATACGGACTTTCTGGAGAAATTGACAAAACTTACATCTGCTTAAGTCCATTTTCAGGTATTTTCTTTTCACGGATAAGTAATCTTTTTAGTTTATGTCAAAATCAGATGTTCAATATTGAAATTTTGCAGTCTGTCCAAATATTGATTTTCTCATAGAATTCGCAGCATCTTTTTACTTATTTTCATGTTCTAGGGAACTTATTTATTTTCCTCATATGTTCTTCTAGTTGCCTGCTTTTTTCTTTGTAAATTGTGTTGCTTTTAATTCCAATTAAATTAAATGATTAAAACAGGAAATTTGGGAGCAAATTACTTACCTTTTCACTTAACTAAATACATAGGAGTATTATTTTTCTGCATTAGATTTATTGTGGTATAGTGGAAAGTGGAGGATTGAAGTTAATTAAATATTTTGATTTGGCTGAATAACATGTTAGCTATATATGTTGCATAATTCCCTGAAAAACAAGTTCGTACTGTTAGTTGGGTAGGTCCTCAGTATTTTTGATTTTCTTGCTTTTCAGAATTGCACTTCGGTCTCAATTTTTAGAACGCTTTGCATTTTGATCACATCCTGGTTTTGTTTGGAGCTCCTTATCAATAAAATCATTGTCACCTCATTTTTTGGGTTCATTTTTGGTCTCAATCAAGTGTCGTCTTTCATTCACACGAATTTGAGCAATCCCCCACAAAATATGCATAATCAAAACAAAGATACAAATAACAATCCAAATGGTAGATATTTTATGTTATTTGATTTTTTAGTATTAATTCAACCATATGTAGATAGTAAAGTTATCGACGGCATAGTCCTAATATTGTAGGTCAATTGGTTGACACCGAATGCTCAGGCTCATTAAATCATACCACACTCTATTCTATTCCCATTATAGATGGTATACCAATTTTTTTAAACTTTTTTCAAGTATACATAATTTATATTCACAAAATTTAAAAATGTTGTAGGGGAGCTGAACAACAATGAATCTTCTGAGCTCTTAAATCTGACCTCACTTTATTTTGTTCCCATTGCAAATGGTATGTCGTAAATTGGTTAGTTTTCATAAAAATACAACGAAATTAATTATTACATGATTGTTATGTTTTAATTTTGTTTTAACTTTAAGATCATAAATATTTGTATTTTTTTGTCACATCAACAATTGTACTAAATATCTAATATGATCCCGTGCATAGCAAGGGTTTAGGCTAGTATTAAATTATATTAAAAAGATGTGGAAATGTGGCTAAGGCTGTGTTCGCTTCCCCTGATAAATTTATGGCCCAATTGCTAATCTTGTTGCATAAAATAATTTGGCAAATTGTTTTATTATCTGTTCGGGTAATAATCGGACTTATAAATTGATGCGGCCCAAAAACATGATACCTTGTTCGGTTGGCCCGATAACTGTGAAATTACACTTATACCCCCCACTTATCTCAAGATCTGATCGTTGATTGTTAACCAAATAATAGCCGTTGGATGAAGTCAAAACTCCCTAACCCTAGAATTGATGTTCATTTCGCGTCCATCTCCTTCTCCTCTAGGGTTCCCAATTGTTGGAAGCCATTTCCGCCGCCGCGTCTTTTTCCGTCGTTTCCAGTCAAATTTCTGAGGAATTTGTTCCACCGCTGCAAGGTATGCAATTTTGATGATAATTTTTCAAGTTTTCTTCGAATTTCATGGGTTTAATTTTTGTTTTTCGTTTAGGGTTTAGGGTTCCGCCGCCGCGTCTTTCTCCTAGGATTTCTCGTCCTTTTCAGTCAATTTTCCGAGGGCATAGCTTCCACCGCTGCAAGGTATGCAATTTTGATTACAAGTTTTCAACTTTTCTTTGAATTTCTAGGGTTTAATTTGTGTTTTTTGATTATGGTTTAGGGTTCCTCCGCCACGTCTTTCTCCGAGGTTTTCTCGTCGTTTCCAGTCAATTTTCTGAGGGCAGAGCTTCCACCGCTGCAAGGTATGTAATCTTGATGATATTTTCCAACATTTCTTCGATTTTCTCGGGTTTAATTTGTGTTTTCCGTTTTTCCACTCAAGCAAACCAGTTTCCTTGCCTTGGAGAACCATCAATCTAGTAGCAATAGTTCTGGTAGTGGCATTTCTGTGGGAGGCCGAATGTGTCAGTGTGGAGCTGCAGTTAAACTTTACACTTCGTACACGAAGATGAACAATGGACGGCGTTTTCTCCGGTGTGGTGGTGTTCCGGTGAGTATCAATATTTTGATTCTTTTTACTTTGATCATTTATTTTCATAAACCTATATCCCATGAATGAGGATGGTGTAGATTGTTCTTGATTTAGTTGTGCAATTTAGATTAAAATTCTTGTTCTCTTGTTGTCTCTCTCTTGTGTATATTTTGTGAGAATTTGGATTACTTTTTATATATAATATTATTGTTGGAGATCCTAGCAATGATGTAACATATTTCAATTATGAGAAGTTTTTAAATGAAAATTTGGCCTTGTTTCAATATGTTCATGTTTCAATTATGTTTCAATAAAACCCTGTTTCAAACATGGTGTAACATTTTCAAATGCTTGGCAGTGACAAATGTGTGACTTCTTTGAATGGGTAGACCATTACATGTGTGCCCAGGCACATTCAATAAACCCTGCACTAATGGTAAGGGTGAATCATCTAGATGATGAGAACCGGCGTATGGATACAGCCCTTGTGGCCATGGAGGCAGAAATAAGATCCTTGAATGCGAGCATTTTGGAATTAAAAGCAACAAATCTAACATTGCTTCAAAAGCTAAAGCTTGTGAAGATCTGTGTTGTGGTTTGCTTGCTCCGTCTTTATATTTTTGTCCTGTAGATTACCTATTTCCTTTGATGACCTCTAGTTGGTGTTTTTTGTGTGTAAATATGCTTGTGGTGCAATTCAGTAGAATGATGACATTTGTTGGAACTTTTGTTTGCATCATAAAGATGAAGCTTGTGACTAATTTTGATGTGGTGTAATTGCTATTTGTTATTATATTTGTTCTCTACTTAATTGTTTGTTTTGATGACATGTGGTGGATGTTTTTGGTGTATACATTTGAATGAGGATGTGGTGGTTGTTTATATATTAGAATGTTGAAAGTTTTGGAAAGTTTTGTTTGCATAATTAAGCTCAAACGATAATAAGTTTGATATGGTTTGCTTGCTATTACATATTTGTCCTGTACTAGTGCTTTTAAATGCTCTGCATTGGCTTTTCTGAAACAAATGTGTATACATTTGGTATGACTGAGTTCATTCAATTCTTGTCGTTTAATTGGGAATATTTAGGATGTTGACATTTAATTCATGTTTTTTGTTTGCATCTTTAACATGCATTACATACACATTTGGGATTTCATGTTGGATATTTGTGATACCTACTTCATGTAGCATATTTTTTACATGAACTAAAGTAGTCAGTTTCATGTTGCCATTAATGTTGTATTTAGGATGTTGTTTGTTCCTCGGTTATGATGAGCAGTTTTATTTGTACCAATATTGGATATGTGACCTTTCATTTGCCATAAATGAGTTGGTGGCGATTTAATATATGGAAGCTGACACACACAACTAAATTAACTGCAAGGAGATGTGTATTTGGAGTAAATATCATTTATTACATTCTTTCTAATACCAATAGAAAGTAGTAATAAATGCAAATCTACCCCTACTTAATGATTTCCTAGAATTTGAAGAGTTAACTCTTCTATATAATAGGAGAGTCTCAACCGAACACATCATTCACAATTTCAGATTGCTCTTCATTGCATAATCAGGTATAACTTCTCTCATATTTTGTTCAATTTTTAATATTTGTACATATTTATTTTTTTAATGTTTTTCTTATTTCATTACAGAAAATGCCTCTTACAAGGTCTCAAAGAGCAGAAATGGCAGCATGTTTCGATGCTTGGGCAGACCATGAAGAGGGTTACTTCATTGGCCGTCTCCAGGCTGCTGCCCGGGAGCATGACATACGGGATGTGGCCACTCTCACAGACGTATGTCGTCGTATTGCTATTCAGATGAGCGCATGCTTAGGACGTAGATTCAGCCTCCCCTCGTTGAAATACAAGCTGGCACGTATTAGGAAGGATTACCACCGGTTTAATGGCTTCTTATCTCTATCGGGAGTTAACTACGACCAGGCAAACAACATTGTCCAAATATTTCCAAACATCGACTGGAGTGAGATCAATCCACACGTAAGTAGTAGTGATAATATTTTGTACTCTTCAGTTTAATATTTATGTACATATAACCTTCAATGCTTTAACATTTTGTACTTTGTGATGACAGAGTGAACCCGGGTGTTACCGGCGTTTCAGGACGAATGGCATGGCCACTTACGGGAAGCTGAGGTACATTTTCAAGTTTAAGAAATGTGCCAATTTCCCCCTGATATTGTTGGTAGCCCTGAGTGGCCGATTCATGTGTGTGGCGATGAGGAGGATTTACGTGCTATTGTCCCTATCCGTTTGGATATGTATGACTCTGATGATGCTGATGTAGATACCCTCCCTGTTAGTGTGGAGGAAAATGTTTCTGTTGATGCCCTTGCAATAGTCCTGTATGTTCCTGTGGTTGCTCCTGAGGTTGTTCCTGACAATGAGACTGTTGGTGGTGGTGATGGTGAAAATGGTAGGACGTAGGAAATGTGCCAAGTAACAAAAGGATGCTTTCTGGGGTCGTTTTTATGTGTTTTTTGTTTCAAGGATCATATGTGTTTATGTTTAAACAAATTCTCTGTTTGGATGTACTTGGTTAGCTTGTTTATGCATATTTTGCTGGTTTTGCATAAACAAGCTTAGGATGGTTTTTTCTTTTTTTGTTTAAGTATGTCAACTGATCCCTATTTTCCTAGTATTAATGAAGACATTCTTATTATGTGTTAATTACATTCTGATACTGTTGTCCTTATTTAAATTCACTCTAGATCATGCACAGTAAAAATTCACGTGAAGTAGTGTGTATATTGGTTTGTCTTTCTGAATTGACTAGAAATTGCAGATTTTATTTCCTCTATCTTATTGACAAAAAATTATGGACAAGTTTGTACTAAAAAAAGGAATATATTCCTGATATTGAAAAAGTAGTCTAGTTGATGTTCAGATATGTTTGGAGTGTAAAACTGGAAGAGAGTAAGAGCATCTCCAACAATAGGCATTAAAGCCATTTTTGATGCCCCAATTCAAAAAATGAAGAAAAAACTTGCTCCAGCAAAGGCATTATCCAAGAACCTATTTTTAAGTCCATCCAATTTTGGCATCAAAAGTAATGCCTTTGGAAAGGGCTTTTTACTTTTTGCTGAAAGTTTCCAACGGCTCTATTTTGAAAAAGTTGCCAATAGTTAAAAAAAAATTACTTTAAAATTAGCCACAATGTTGAAATTAATCCACACAACTTCTAGAATCTGAAATAAAATTAAAAATCAAAAAGAGGTAATTTTGTTCATACATCAAAGGAAAAGTAATTTTGTTAATACCTCTTCAATTTTGATATCAATTTCTTCAATTTCTTGCTTCAATCTTGCTTCTATGGAGAGGGATGAGTGAGTTTTAGGTGGCTTGATCTTCAATTTTTTGCTTCAATTTCTTTTCTGTGAAGAGGCAGAAAACGAACGTGAGGAAGAAAGAGAGAGAGAGATGGCCGCTGAATTTGGTCGTGTGTTTTGTATGTGTATATAGGTTTAATTATATTTAAATATGTTTAGGTTATCTTAAGTGTGGTTTCGGCTTTTTATAAGAATTGGGAGTGTGGTTTGGGCTTTTTATAAGAATTGGGCTTGATTTATTATTGACAATAATTGGTTTTGACTTGTTGTGCATTTTTGTTATTTAGTTATAATATTATTTTTAGTTTAATTTGATACTTATATTTATTGATCATGTTCCTTTTTTTGTTAGATGGATTATAATATGTACGGCACGTTCACTAGTTTTCTTAATGGTGAGCCACAGTTCGACGAAAATCGGCATGTAGGCGATAATTCTACGCCTATTCAAAGCCCAGTTGTAGATGTTCCACGCAAAAAAAAAAAGGACGAAAAAATTTTCTCCCGCTGAGGAAATTTATATCGCCTCGGCATGGCTCAATACAAGTAAAGATCCAATTCAAGGAAACGAACAAAGTGCTTCTAGATTTTTGGAAGAGGATTTACGATGAAGTTATTAGAAATGGTGGTGAAAAGTAACGAACCGAACATAGCATAAAACATCGTTGGGTTGAAATTAACTAACAATGTGCAAGATTTGTCGGCATTGTTAAACAAATCGATAATAGACATCAATCCGGCCAAACAAGTCATGATAGGGTAAACATTTGTGCTTTCACTAGTTATTTAGAACTTATATCATTTATTTAATTCAACATATTTTATTTACAGTTGAAAGAAGCAAGGGAATTATATGCTTCCATCGAGAAAAAAATTCCAACTTGAACATTGCTATGAAATTATTGAAAAGAAGAGAAAATTGCAAGATTCAATCAAACCAAAGAAGCAAGTAGATGAGTCTTTTGCCAATTTTGACAATGATCCAGTCTTATTGGATGATCTTAGTGAACCTTCTCCTAATCAAAATCGACCTTTGGGTAGAAAAGCAGCGAAAGAACAAAAGAAAAAGCAAAAATCAAACTTTGAAAGTGGAAACTCGTCTACAAAATCAATTATGGACGAGCGTTGGGAAAGGAAGTGGAAAATGGATCAAGAAAGATTGGATCAACGTAAGAAAATATTAGCTTTGCGTGCACACACTAATGAGATGAAAATTATGAGCAAAGATACTAGCGGGATGGATACAGTTATGACAAACTATTGGCAAGAAATGAAAAATGAAAAAAAGGTCATATATGACTAAGGTTGTGAGTTAGAGTTGTACTAGTATTATTTAACTATTATGCATTGTATTTTGAGTTTACTATAATTATCTATCTATTTAACAACGTAATTTCATTCAACTTTATTAATGTAATTTCATTTGGCTTTACTATATTAATAAGATTGATGAATCTACATTGATAAAAGAAACATAGTAATTCATTGATATAGTGGAAATGTTACATAATAACTTATAAATTAGGAAATACTAAAGTACCATTGCTTAATAACTAATAATAGTTAGCTTTACTATACAAATTTGACCACAACTAAGAATTATTAGCTTCACCATACAAATTCCAAATATGCTCAACAAGATCGCGTTTGAGTTGGGAATGAGTTGCACGGTTTAGAATATTGTGATGAGTTTGAATAAACTCAGCAAACTCATTTGTATGCTCATGTGACGGGATACTATTTTCAATCCCTCGGAAAAAGTCAGTAGGACTTGCCCATTTTCATCTTCAATGATCATATTATGCATATAATGCATGCTTTCATTATATCAGCTAAGGTTTCTTCATCCCAAAATCTGGCTCCTCCACGCACTATATTAAAACGAGCTTGAAGCACTCCAAATGCTCGTTCCACATATTTTCTAGCAGCTTCTTGTGCCTATGCAAACGTTGTGATTTTCTGCCTTGTGGTGTCGGTATTGTCTTCACCAAAGTAGCCCAAGATGGATATATGCCATCTGCTAGATAATAGCCCATAGAATAATTAATTCCATTGACTGTGAAATTGACTGAAGGAGCACGACCATTGGCTAATGCTGAGAATACAGGAGATCTTTCTAAAACATTTATATCATTAAGTGACCCTGGCATTCCGAAAAAAGCATGCCAAATCCAAAGATCTTGAGAAGCAACCGCCTCTAATACGATTGTTGCTGCATCAGAATGGCCAGTGTACATACCTTGCCATGCAGTTGGACAATTTTCCACTCCCAGTGCATACAATCGATGCTTCCGAGCATTCCTGGGAATCCACGTCGTTCGTTGACTTGGAGCAATCGTGTCAAGTCATCTTGATTTGGTGCTCTTAAGTAATTCTCGCCAAAGACGCCAATAATTGCTTTGACGAAATGATGTAAGCTCTCAATTGCAGTGCTTTCGGCTATGCATAAGTTGTCATCTTGAGAGTCGGCTGAAGCTCCATAGGCCAATATTCTAAATGCTGCAATTACCTTTTGAAGAGATGATATACCGAGGACGCCTGCTGCATTTCTTTTTTGAACGAAGTAGGGATCATGTGATTCGACCCCAGATATAATACGGCAAAAAAGTGGCTTATGCATACGAAATCTTCTCCTAGAAAAACCTGCATGATAAATAGGATTATCACAGAAATAATTTCGATAAAACCTGGTGTAAGCTTCGGCTCTATCATGCTTGACGACGACTCGGCCTATGGTCGAACCACGATGAGGTCTTTGTGATTCTGCTTCTTCAATTTCAATTTCTCTTACGAGCATTTCAAACTCATCATCAGAATTTGAGTCGGTTATGTAACTCATTAACTCATAAGCATTCAAAGGCATGGTGAAAATATGAATGGGTATTATGATGTAAAGAAGTTGATATAGTTATGAAAATCTTATGCCACAAAGCTCTTTTAAATAGTCGTGTGAAGATGAGATCAATGTACTACATGGATAAAAATCCTCATCTAATATATCAATGTCGAATCACAAATTGACACATGGATATAGAATCTTATCGATAAAAATTCTTAACAGATATCTCAATGTCGAATCACAAATTGACACCTGGACATCAAATCTTATCGGTAATAGTTCTTATCAAATATCTCAATGTTAAATTACATACTGACACGTGAATATAAAATCTTATCGGTAAAAATTTTAACATTTTTTAACTTAATTATTTTTAATTTAATTTTCTTTACTTTTAGCTTAATTTGAAGTTAACTTAATTTTAATAAATTAAATTTAAATTAATTTGAAATGATGCTCCAATTTTAATGCTTATTGCTGGAGCAAAAAACCTTTTATGCAAGAGTGATTTGATGTAGCAGATATTAAAGAGTGATTTGATGCTGTTTTTTGATGCCGACTGCTGGAGATGCTTTAACAACTATAAATGCCAAACACCAAAATATAACACTGAAAAAAATGTCAAACACTAAAACATAACATTGGGATAAATTTACTTCTCAATTGTTCATAACAACTAGAAATTATGAGTTCATCTCGTCCTCAGTCCAAGTTTTTTTACACAAAATTTTGGAACAAGGAGATGGATGATAAATTCATTCAAAATCTTGTTCACGAGTTTACAAATAATTATGAAGACTATTTGCAAAACAAATCAAAAATTCTCAAACGAGCAATAGAAGGGATAAATGTTGAATTCGAAACCGAATTCACACTGAGGGAGGCATTGTCAAAGTTTCGCAAACTTAAAGAGCGGTACCATACGTTTGGAGCAATATTAGCAACGTCCGGGGTCTGTTATGATCGCACGTGTAACAGAGTTATTGTTGGAGATCGTTCATGTTGGGATTACATTATTAGTGTAAACATTCGAAATTTCTTATATATTATTGGATTTAATATATATATATATATATATATATATATATATATATATATATATATATATATATATATATATATATATATATATATATATATATATATATATATATATATATATATATATATATATATATATATATATATATATATATATATATATATATATATATATATATATATATATATATATATATATATATATATATATATATATATATATATATATATATATATGGGTTATTATATATCTAACCGGAGTAATAATTGGCTACGATAGTTTATTAAAAGTTTTGCTTTTTTTTTTCCCGTGTGTTAATATAAACAGGAATATAGGTTTGGAGAAGCGTATATGAGCCAAGGGGAGCCAGCTTGGGATGATTTGTGTTCAATAATGTTGAGGACGGTTTTAATGGTATTGAAGCCATACATGTTCCGGAGAATGAAGGCATAAACGATGGAAATGGGATGATTCTTCCGGCTCAACCAATTGATCCCCCCGCTATTATTGCGCCCCCCCGATATTATTCTGGCGCCGCGTGCAACCGGAAATAATCATGAGGATGTCGTATTTTGGGATGATCTTGCAAATAGGAATAATGGGAATTAAGGAATTATGTTTGTGGTTTTTTAATTGTTCTTTTCATGTTGTACGCTATCTTTGTTGTTGATTTATTACAAGAATTAAAAAGTGCACTTCGTTAATTTTCTGTCATTCCATCTGTTACAAAATATAATTCCAAAAACTATTGTGATTTCCATGTACTATTTCCTTCATAATCCAAAATGCCAAACACATACACCATAATAACATTCATAATTTCAACATAGTCAAACATATACAACATAATACAAAAAACAGCCATACAAAAGATCACACAAAATATATTTTCAAATTGATCCTAAAACAAACTTCACATTCCACAGAATCACATATTTTAAATAATTGTGATTTCCATGTTTCCAAAATTTAGCAAACTGGACAATTTCATACGAATAAATTGTTCCAAAATAAAGGATTGGCATACATTATTAATGCCCAAAAAAGAAAGATCCAAACTAACAGTTTTACCCCATTTTACCTTCGAGAATCAGTTTCGCTTGAATTTCCCTGTTGCGGGGGGTCGATCCAAGAAACAAACAAGTGTGCTTCGGGTTGTCCATGATCTTGTAGCATAGGAGATTCATGTTTTCTTCACTTAATCCCGGCAGATCCTGTAAGGCCGATATAACCTTGATCGCCTTTTCGTCATCCGTGTCTTGAACCTTGTTGAAAGCGGGACTAATATTAGAAAACGTAGACTTCGCCTCTTCAATGAATGAAGTCAGTAACGGAACATATGCCGCTGATTTGTCGGAAACAATAGGGCTTTTCTTCTTTTCTCTCTTGATCTTCATTTTTTTCTTCTTCTCAATCCCACCCATTTTGATCCCAAAATGTTTCAAACTTGCTTTTAAACCACCCGCGGATCCTTCGTCCATGCTATCTGTTGTCAATTCTACACACGGGCTACTCACTACACAGTTGTCAATTGTCAAGTCAACTCCAATGAAATCATCAATGGAGGATTTTCCCTTCCCCCCGACTTCACCTACATGCTTCCCAGCCAATAAGATGTCCTCAACCACATCTTGAAACCCTTCGGCACCCTCACCGTTTGCTCGGTCCTTTCCAAATATTTCACACTAGTCGTCATAGTAAATCCATGCTTTCCTCCTCATGTTATGCACTTCCCGGTCCACCTTAAACAAAAAGATACGAATTAGTAGTATTTAGGACGATTCAAAATGATCACACAACTACATTGAACAATCTCAACTTACCGCAACGTATTGAACCCATACATCATCATTAACCTCGATCAACTTGGAAACATCATTCCAACCAAGCCCACTTGTTCCCAACATAGCTAACAACAAGTAGTAGTGCTTCTTCCAAACAGTCAATTTGGAATTTATGTGCTTTTGACATATATTGCTCTAAGGCAACCGTTCGTTCATTGTTAATTCTAGTTGTTGTAAGTAGCCAGGCTTGAAACCGTTATCTGCTCTCCCACCATTTCCAATCAGCTCATGCAAACATGTAATCAACATTTGCTCTTCTAATGAACTCCAAACTCTAAGAGGTGGTTGAGTTTTCTTTGGTCCCCGAGTGCCGGACGTACCGCCGTACCTAGGAATATGTTCCATATTCAAAGGATGTGCATACAAATAGGGAAAAAAATTAAATAGTAGTAATATCAAAATTACACAATAATTTTTACATAACCATAACATCACACTCATAAAAATAAACAAATTCACACATAAATAACAAATGTCAACTCACTATTACATGTAACAACCGATACAAGTACTATCTTCACATAAAGCAATACAACTTTAGTTCTAAATTACATACTTAAATGGACATGTAAAATTTTCAGTTTAAAAAGACTCTCAAGGTTTAAACTACAAATTCAGTCCGCGCACGTAATCAAGTATGGCTGGCCATCCACTCTTCGTACATGTTACGGGCCATATTTTCCCGAAAATTGGTCCATGCTTGAGACGGTTCGATAACATTCACATAATCACCATTAGCACCACCTACAACCATTTCATCATCGTCATCACTTTCGGACTCACTAGATGAACAATCGGGAACCGACATATCGTTTGGCATGGTCGTCAATTGAAAATTGTGAATTAGGACCCATCTTTTTTTTAGAATTCCAAAGGAACGTTCAATCACATTTCTCGCTTGCGAATGTTTCATATTGAAATACTCTCTATGATTTTGTGGAGCATCTTGGGCCACACCCCATTCTTTTAAGTGATACTGGACTCCTCGATATGGCATTAGAAACCCTTCACCATTTGTGTATCCGTTATCACAGAGGTAGTAACTACCTATTAAAATAAAGGGAAAAAATTAGTCACTTTAATGACCAGTACGTGCAAATTGTTAACTAGAATGCAAAAATACCTATAGGAACTCGAAGTCCGTTAGGGCGGGTGATTGTATCTCTTAGGACTCGGCCATCCGCAGCTGAACCCTCCCACCCCGCAAGTGCGTATGGAATCTACCATTCACATCACACGCAACTAAGACATTTGTTGAAATTTCTCCCTTTCTTGATCTATATCGGGGTTTATCTATGGCTGAGACATTTAATTTTACATAACTCCCATAAAAAACCCCAATGCAACCCTATGGACCCAAGTACAAATGTTGTTATTAACAAATAGAAGATTCGTGAACCCGTAAAACCAGTCTCAAAATTTTAAATAACGATACAAAATATTACTTACCGGAAAACAACCCCACCTATCGCTCTCATCATTGTCTAATACTTGCTCGGGTTGAGATAATAGAATTGGATACAGTTTGAGCAAGCAATGCAATACACGATGGAAACACTTGCTCACAGTATCCCCCGACCGACGATAGTCAAAACTAATAATGCGGTTTTTCTTGTGATGAGCAAAGACAACAAAAAATATAGCTACTTGTTCATTGAGTGATACATATTTTGTGTCAACAAGACCTCCATCATTACGCAATAAGATACAGAATTTACTAAAGGCAGACATCGTGAATCGTAAGTTAAACTTACTCTTTACATCAGTTCGAAGGGTAACACGTTCTAAATACTTAACTTGTTTTGCTTTCTTACGAATAATATTGTATCGTTTTCTTTTCCTACCATTCATTCCGGAAGTTGACTCCATTTCGTGTGCAATAATACATAAACAAATTATAACGACAAATCTCCAAATGAATTGGTACAACATCTCAACTAAGAGTTCATTCCTCCTAGAATCCATTTGCAAGGTTTGTAATTAAATTCATTATTATATAGTTACCCAGTCGCAATATAGTCAATACTTGAGTAATATACACACAAAAATTACGAATAATAAAGTAGTAGGACAAAAATAAAAAATTCTGGAATTTATAAAAGCAAACTAAGAACAAAAATTGCATAAGGCAACTTATTAAATAATACAAAATAGGATTTCATCAGCAAAAATATAAAATACTAGAATTTATAAAAGCAAACTATCAAGAACAAAAATTGCATAAGGCAGCCTAAATAATACAAAATATGATTTCATCAAGTGAACTATGCTAAATTATTATGCCAGACTAGAAAACAAACTTCAATTTCACGAATTTTTTTACAAAATTGCAGAACCAATTTTCAACAAAAAAAAAAAATTCAGCTCACCTCGTTCCTTCTTGCTTGGGGTGCGATTCACGGCTTGAAAGTCCTATTTATGAAAATGTACATCAAAAGAAATTCAAAACTTAAAGATTGAAGAGAAAAAAATTCAACATTTGAAGATGAATAGAGCTAGGGCTCTCTTACCTGGACGAGCTGGAGAAGAAAGTGGGAAAGGAAATTTCATTTCTTTTTTTAATTCCTTATCTTGGAAGATAAATTAATGGCATTTGTGTGTAAATAAGTGGAACATTCAGGGACAAATTTAGATATTTAATTTTATTGGGGCCGAATTATATAATTTATGGGCTACATACCCAATTGTAATTGGATGAATTAATGGGCTGGCCCACACTTTCTCGAGATAATAACGGGCAGCCCGAATTTTTATCACACCAACCGAACTGAAAACTCTCTCCGATTAGCCCACAAATTCAGCCCACGATTAAGGCAATCTGGGCCTAATCAAGGGAAGCGAACACAGCCTAAGGCCCAGTTCGGTATGCCAAATTAGGCCTCAATTAGCTCAATTGGACTTTTTAATCGTGGGCTGATTTTTGTTCGGTTTGACAGATTAAAAAATGGGCAGCCCGTTATAATCTTGAGAAATGTGGGCCAGACCACGAGATTGGCCCGATTATAATTGCTGGTCCAACCCAACAATTATATTATATGGCCCAAATTGCAAAAAAAAAAAACTCTAGAATTGACCCTGGACTTTAATCAAAATTACTTGATTTTGCCACTCAATTATCGGACCTTATAAACAAAAAATCTCCAGCTTCCATCTTCTCACACCTTCTCCCGCGTGCTAACAGGTGAAATTTCCCAACCCTAGAACTCCATTTTTATCTCAATTTTAAGCTTCCATCTTCAATAATATCTCCATTATATACGATTTTGCAGGTTTCTTGCTTGAATTAATTGTTAGCTACCAACCACGTACGCCATCTACTTGGAGGTGATGAGCACATACGCCATCTACTAACTTGCAGGTTTCTCCATTTTTAAGCTTTCATCTTCAATAATAGCTCCATTATATACGATTTTGCAGATTTCTTGCTTGGATTAATTGTCAGCTACCAACCACGTAATTTTCAGCTAACTTGGAGGTGAGGAGCAAAATTTTTAAGTGGTTTGTTTGTTTACGTATTTTCACACAAGCTAAGGGTCTCATTTTGATATTTACCTTTTCAGGATTGAATTTTTTTTTTCATATATAGTTTATGTTGGCAGAAATTAATGGGCGTACAATTTGTTGGCAGTATAGTACCTTTGTATTTTGGAATGATTTTAGTTGTATTTTCCCTATATTAATTTTTTTGGAATTATTTTAGTTGTATTTTCTCTATATTGTTTTTTTTTGGAATGATTTTTGTTGTATTTTATCTAATATAGTTTGTACGGATTTATTTGTTAACATTTTTTATTTGTAACAAAACTCAAATACATGGGTAGTTTTTTTTATGGCATAAACCGAAAAATTGGAACTTTTTATAACAACTGTGAACAAAAATATGATTAAGTAGTGACAAAATAGGTACTAAAGTATTTTCATTGCAATTGCTTTAACTTGATATGTAATACAATAAACCCCCTGTAACTTGACTTTTATGTGATACAGACCTTGCGTATGGATCCTCGGAGGAAAGAACTCTTGCTATTTATGCTCCGTCAAATTTTTTGGAGATGTGTTTTTCTTATATGTATATGCATTATTGCACACGAAGCACATGTGTCTTCTAGGAAGAGGAAGAGATATAGCATGATTCGTAGGAAACCGAAACAAGATAAGTATTTATGTCGCGTAACTATGAAGAGTGATGTGAAATGCAAGGCTAATTTAAGGTTCACTATGAGTGCGTTTAGTAAGTTTTGTAACTTGCTACGGAATGTTGGAGGTCTTAAGGACACTAGGCATATCCCACACAATGAACAAGTTGCAATATTTTTGTCAGTCCTTGCACATCATAAGAAAAACCGCATAGTTGGATTTGACTATCGTCGATCTGGGGATACAGTGAGCAAGTGTTTCCACCGTGTCTTGAACTATGTACTCAAGCTTCATGCAATTCTACTATCCCAGCCTGAACCAATATCGTAAGACGAGGAGAGTGATCGTTGGAGATGTTTTCCGGTACATAAATATTTAATTATTCCTTGACGGGGCTTTTGTTTGTGTTTATATAGATATTAATAAACTTTTATGTTTAGGGTTGCATTGGTGCTCTTGATGGGAGTTATGTTAAAATTCAAGTTCCTTTGGTTGATAAACCGCGATATAGATTAAGAAAGGGTGAAATTGCCACTAATGTGCTAGTCGCATGTGATGTAAATGGGAGATTTACTTACGCTCTTTCGGGGTGGGAAGGTTCGGCGGCTGATGGGAGAGTTTTGAGAGATGCTATTCAACGACCTAACGGACTCCGAGTTCCAATTGGTGTGTATATTCGTTGCTTTTAAATTATGTTGTTTTGAAGTTGAATGTTTGTTCATGAGTTTCATTGTTATATAGGTACATACTACCTTTGTGATAACGGATACACAAATGGTGAAGGCTTCATCACACCGTACCGAGGCATACGATATCATCTAAAGGAATGGGGTGTTGGTCGGGACGCTCCTCAAAATTATAGGGAGTATATCAACATGAAACACTCAATGGCGAGAAACGTGATTGAGCGTTGTTTTGGGCAAGTAAAGAAGCGATGGTCCATCCTAAGAAGCAATTCATTTTACCCCGTGAAGATTCAAAATCGGATAATTATGGCGTGTATTCTTATACATAATTTCTAAATCATGACTATGCCAAATGACATGTCGGATTCGGATTTATCTAGTGACGAGGAAAGTGATGATAGTGATGATGATGGAAACGGGGTGGGGGATGAAGGTGATTACATCGAAGTAGTAGAGCCATCACAAGCATGGAATGCCTATTGAGATGGCATGGCTCGTCATATGTATAACGAGTGGTTATTGATGCGTTAATGAGTGTAACAAGGACTTGTAGGAGTAGTAGAGCCGTGACAAAAATAATTTGATGTGATTGTTTTTTCTTATATACTTTTATGTATTTCTCACTTCATGTTCGTGTGTTTCATTGATTTGTATGTTACATTGTAGTGTTGTTATTTCCTATTTGCAACCCCTTTGGATTGTGGTTAAATGGATTTACCTTGTATGAGTTTGTGTATTCGGATTATTATTTTGCTTTGAACCATGCTAATATCGGTTCATGTGAATGTTTCTTGAATAGAATGGACGCAGAACAAATCCCAAGGTACGGAAGCACATCTCGAGTACCCAAAAGAACACAAGGACCACGTAGGATTTTGACCACGTTGGAGGAGCAAACTTTGATATGTTGTTTGCATGAATTGGTGGCCAATGGTTGGAAAGCTGACAATGGGTTCAAAGCTGGGTACTTACAAGCTTTAGAAAAGGCAATGAATGCAAGACTACCTAATTGTAATATTGGAGTAAGAAACATCAACTCAAAACTTACCGTATGGAAAAAGCATTATTATTTGTTAGTAGCTATGTTAGGAACCAGTGGATTTGGTTGGAATGATAGTGCAAAAGTACTTGAGGTGAACGATGATGTATGGGCCGAATACGTGAAGGTAACTTCATGAATATGGTTTATTTTTTGTATCAATATTTGGCAAGAATGCGAAATTCCAGTAATAACAATTTGTTCTCATTGTAGGCAAACAAAGAGGTTTGTAACATGAGGACAAAATCATGGAGGTATTATGACGATTGGTATGAATTATTTGGGAAGGATTGAGCTACCGAGGATGATGCCGCGGGGTTTGTTGCAAGGAAAAAAATCTATGAGTTGGATGAAATTATATGCTCCCTTTTACGATTTATATAAAATTTTAGAGGAAGTTTGTGTCCAAAGAATTGCACGTGAAAAACAGCTTTAGTCACTTCAAATGAGTTTGTGTGGTTGAATACACATTATAACAAAGAAAATTTCCCGAGAATCTTTCCAGTGTATTGTCATTTCTAAAGTAGCTTTATATTATTTTACTAGCAATTATTTCGACCAAGATTGTATGATAAACAGTACACTTTTTGTTGGTATATTCAATTTTAAGTTATAGAAACAGTTTAAAGCTGACAATTGAAACACAATACTTTAGCAAGATAAATAATCAAAACCTTATCATGTGTATCCATGTGAATATCTGGAAACTTTTTGACTTTATGTCAATTGTGCTTTATAGGTCTTGTGTATGAATGTGAATAATTAAATACTGCACACATATAATAAAAAAACTGTAAAAACTTTGCATTTTGCACAATGGTAACATTTTATATATATTCTCAAAAAAAGTCACCCGTCATGTGCTTTTACAAATATTTGACAAATACACAACATAGTCTTCACTATTACATATAAAACAACCAAACTATAAAAACAAACTGCCAAACTTACATATTACTACATACATACCAACTTACACACTAACATACATACTAACATACATAATATCAAACTACTACATAACCAAATCCTTTGCAAACACAGCAGAACACCTAATCAACATTCCACAGTCCACTCCCAAACAACCTATTCACATTCTCCTCACCCCCACCAACATTGGCAGCATTACCACCAACACTACCTCCATTACCACCAGCATTACCAGGAGTTAAACCATTAACCACATCATTTTCACGCACGGGGGTGGGGGGGAGTAGCCTCAGGAACATTACCTGTACCAAGATTGAATGGGATGATTGCAAGGGCGTCCTCATCATCGGCCCGGATGTGAATAGGCCATTCGGGACTGCCAACCACTTCGGGAGGGAGGACTGCGCAACGCTTGATATCGAAAATGTATCTCAGCTTCATGTAATGTGGCTTCCATGCATCCTGAACCTCCTATAACTTGGAGGTTCATTCTGCATGCAAAATAGACGTAAAATTAGTACTTGGAGTTGATTAGATAATACGTAAATAAATGAAGTATAATACACAAAAATATGTACTTACAAGCGGGTCGACAGTCGTCCAATAGGGGGCAAGAACCATTACTTCGATATCATGTGGGTCATAGTCAACCCACGGGTTCTCAAGAAACTCACAAAAGTCCACATACTCGAGTCTTATGCGGGGAGCATGTCACGGAGCGCAGCCATGGTAAACCGGCGAGGTTGGAACATGGCATTCATTTGTGTTGCAATCCTTTGCATACTTCGACGAAGAGTCGCAACATCATGGATATCATTGTGTTGGGCAGATCCAAACAATCTTCCAATGAAATAGGCTCGTTCATGTGGAGACCAAGTACCAAACTGAGCCGTGTAGTCAGCGCGTTGTGACCGTGTCAATGGCTTAATTCACTGTCACAATAACAGAAAAAAAACAATGTAAGTTGTTAGTGTTACAAATTGAATTATTCATAGCAAATTGACTATGTTGCGAGATAGAATCAATAAGATTCGTATGGGACCTGTTACTAGAGATTCAAAAAGGGCAGAACAAAATATCACAATGGAACTTGAGGAGGTACTTGATAGAGAGGAAAAAATGTGGCAACAACGAGCTAAGGCCCATTGGATGAGGGATGGGGATCGTAATACGCGTTACTTTCATAGTAGGGCCTCGAACCGAAGAAAGAAAAACAAAATCGGGGGTCTCAAGAAAGAGGACGGTTCTATGTGTCGGAATGAGTTAGAGAAAGAGAAAGTGGTAGTTGATTATTTTCGAGATATTTTTACCTCTGATAAGCCTACGGATGAAGATTTAGAAGTGGTATTGGGTGCGTTGAGTCCGAAGGTGAGTGCCGACGACAATCAACTTCTCCTCCAGCCATTTTCTGCGGATGAGGTAACCCGTGCTATTTTTTCTATGCATCCCCTTAAATCTCCTGGGCCAGATGGCTTCCCCCCATTATTTTTTCACGAGTACTGGAATATTATTAAAACTGACATTATTACCTGGGTACTTAATTTCTTAAACAACGGGAGTTTTGATGAGAATTGCAATTTCACAACTATAGCTCTTATTCCTAAGTGCACCAAACCCGAACACATGACTCAATTCCGCCCCATCAGCCTCTGTAATGTTATCTACAAAATTGCCTCCAAAACCATAGCTAATCGCCTCAAACCCATAATGAGTTCCATCATCTCAGACACCCAATCAGCCTTTGTCCCTGGCCGCCAAATTACTGATAATGTTTTAGTTGCTTACGAAATATCCCATTATATGAAAAAGAAGACTAAGGGTGAAGTGGGCCAAATGGCCATAAAGTTGGATATGAGTAAAGCCTATGATAGAGTAGAGTGGGCATTTCTTAAAGCTGTGATGATCAGGTTAGGTTTTAACATTCGTTTTGTGAATCTGATTATGACTTGTGTGACTTCGGTTACATATTCTTTCATTCTGAATGGTTCGCAGTTTGGTTTCGTTAAACCGGAAAGGGGTATCCGACAAGAAGATCCCCTTTCCCCTTATCTGTTTCTTTTCTGTGCAGAAAGCCTTAGTGATAGAAATAGTGTCCTGCAAGCCAGCTGTATGGCTAGCATTAATTGTAATTAATGAGGAACTATTCAATTTAGATTAATAAATGCACTATTATTAAATGGTCAACTTTATCTTATGTAATATTTGTCTACGCATAAGGATAGAAGTCCTTAGATCACAGGGCTATGGGACAACCCGTGGACTGATCTCTAAGGCCGTGATCTAGAACATATTCAAGAGTCGTAGAATCCAATCGAGATAGGACATCGTTGGATTCGGTTAGACTCTCACTGTTGTGTATTCTCCGATGAACTGGAGAACGCTGGGGTCCACGAGCGTGACTGGGATAGTCGATACACATAAGTGGGTGGCTTGCTGGGATGGCAAGTGCACTGAATACCCCAATTAGGAAATAACTCACCATGGAAGCGGTAGTCGCATATCGGGGTTGAAGTTATTCCAATTTACAATAGTATACGAGGAACGATCCCTAACTACTTGAGATGATAGGGTTTATCTGGTGCGAGAACATCTATACTTTGATATGAGTTCCGACTGACTGGGGATAACCAGAAAGTCTCTGTGGACTCATGTTGGGTATAGAGGAACTCGTATGCAGATTCATATCATCAACAAAGGATCTATTGACCCGACTTGATAGGTTGGGAAATTCTCCTATGGATTACTGTGAGAAATTAATTCTGGTAAAAATCCTTGGCCAAGGTATCTGACGACTTTATGTAAGTAGCTCATAAAGATTAAGTCAAAGAGAATTTATTTCAAGACCAGAGTACATAAGGTCAAGACAAAAGAAAAGGGAATCCGATAAAATACCATACCCTTAAGTCTCGACTGGGAGATTGATCGATGGAGAGATTATGTCGTATATGGAAATTGTAAATGATAAAAGGTTCACTGAATTAATTCACCAGTGATTGGGCTCCATGGGCTTGTGACTGGACATCGACCGTGGAGTGTGGGAGAATTCCCAAATTAGCAGGGGTGCTAATTTTGGAATGATTAATCGACAGAGTGTTCGATTAATTTAGAGTATTAATTGCTCGAGTAATTAAATAATATTTAATTACAACCCACGGCCAATTATGTGGTGAACCTACGGGGGCATACACAATACACAAGTAGCGAAAGCGAGGAAACAGGAACGAACCAGTCGACTGGGTCAAAATCGACTGGGTCGATTAAATGGGTGGGTCGACTGGGTCGACCCATATGGAACGAAAATGGATCCAATTGGAATTGGATCAAGATTATAAATTAAATTGGAATTTAATTTATGAGTAAATTAATTAATTAGGATTTAATTGATTAATGGAATAATTAATTAATTAGACTTGGAGTTTAATTAATTAATTGGGAGATGATTTAATTAATTGGGCTATTTAATTGGGAGATTAAATAAAGCCCTGAATAATTAATTAATATGGGCCATGAATTAATTAGAAGACTTAGTCTTCTAATTAAAGAAGGCCATGGCCCATGTAGGAGAGAGAAGACCTAGTCCTAATAGGACTAGGATAGGAAGAAAACTATAAATAGCTTTCTTCTAGTTATTTTTCAAACAACTCCTTAAGCAAAAATTGAGCAAAGAAAAATTCTCTCTCCCTCTCCCTACCAGATCGGCCGAACTGTTCTTCCCTGTGGAAGAATTTTTCGTCTTCGTTTTTGTTCCCAAATCGTTCCTAAAACCTAGATATTAATATAGCCTATGTTCTAGTCGATTAGGTATATTAATTTTCGTGATATTGTGGTGTATCAACTCGTAGAGGCGCAACACGTGGGGCGCTACCAAAAGGTGTGGGTCGATCAACCGGGGTCAGAATTCAGAGCTCATATTGCTAGCCTAGGATTTGCAAGGAGACAGGTATAAACGAGAAAACTTATACTGTCATTAATTATGTTCATATATATATAACTAGAGAATATCCTGGCAAGATTCTTTAAGAGGCCCTAGAAATTTTTATATTCCGCTGTGCCTAGGGCTGTTTTTCTTACCGAATCCCAACAGTGGTATCAGAGCCAACTCTAGGCTTTGTATATATATGAATTTGCAAATTCTGTGTTTATTAAATCATATGTTTGATTTATGTGGCTAGTTCTATTACTTTGCATGTTTTAGGACTTTATAATTGACTTGGAGTTAATGTTTAATTTAGGATTCGAAAATTTTATCATGTTGATGTTATTTTGAATTAAGGATTTAATTGACTGGGTTTGTTGAATTAAATCTGTGGGTAATCGAAGAAACAAAAAAAAAAATTTTTTTTATTAGATCCGACTCGCGGTGGCACGCGGCGGTGCGCGGCAGCGCACCGCGGCTGGGCGGCCACCGCAAGCCGCTGCCAACGGCAGCGTGCTGGCAGCACGCTGGCCGCACACGCCGCACGCAGCAGCAGCCTTCTGGCTGCTGTTTGCGCGCTGCTGTGCGCGGCTGCTCGCTGCCGCACGCAGCCGCATGCAGCGGCTGCTGCTGCAGGCAGCTCACGCGCCGCCTTGGTGGTCGCGCGTGGGCTGTCCTACGTGGCAGTCCGAGATTGGCCTCGTCTGGTTGATTTCTGGTTGGATTCTAATTCTGCCTATTTTGGATGTCCTGAAAATCTTGGAGAATTTTAGAAGATTAGGAAACTTGGAGTTTTTGGATAAGGTAGTTATTCTGTTAGAATTAATCACTACCTTAATTAAACTAATCTAATCAAAATAGGATTATCTTGAGAATCTTGGAGATTTAGGAATATTGGGAAACTTAGAGTTTTGGATAAGGTAAGAATCTTAGAGATTTAGATTACCTTAATTAACCAATCTTAATCAAGATAGGATTTGTAGATTACTTGGAGCTCAAGTAAGAGCTAATTAATCTTAGAGGTTAATTGTTAATTCAAAATTAATTGACTTGGATAAATTTTATGAATTAAAATTAATGGAGCCGGTAAATTTACATTTTTGCCCTTATGTGAATTTATACATGTTCTTGAGTGAATATGTGGATTGGTCGATTTTGCCCTTAAGCCCTGTGTTGTTTTTGGTTTATTTAATTTATGGGTTGTAATTAAATGGGCCTGATTGGTGCCCTTGCTTGCGCAAACAAATGTAATAGAATAGGACCACTTAATTATGTAAGCTAGGCTTAGATTAGGCTTGGAGCCGAGAAGACCTCATGAAGACTTGGAGATCCACATGGAGGCCCATTTACCTTGAGGACATGGAGGCCCAATTCATTACATGGAGGCCCAATCAAGCTGGATATTACAAGAAGGCCCATGATGTATGGGTTTAAAATTGTAATAGTTAGGACATTTAATTTTCACCCTAGACTGACCAATTGATTCATCACATGGCTCGTGATGGATCGCATAGGATGGGCAATCGACCAATCAAATCTTGCTAGGTGATGAATGTTTACTTTTTCGCACACTATTCTTTGATGTATGAAATGCATGCTTAGGATAGAAAACGTAAACAAGATAAGCATAATCTGATGAGACCTCGCACACTTAGAAACCTCCAATTGAACTTAAAATTCAATTAGAATATTAAATCGAATAACGGGCGCATATGAATAGTGTCTATGGTCCGAGCCTATCCAATTACTAGGTCTTAGGCATATTGTACGAATATATCTCGATGTCTCACGAGTCGTGGGTCGAGCTATAGGAAGATAATATGTCTATTGCCTCGATGCACGAGTTTAGTGCCAAGGGAGGGGATAGCAAGGTTTTAGGCGCTGTCTCACGAGTCGTGGGGCGTCTAGGATTGAACTATTTCTCTTCACGAGTATTGGACATGATTTAACGCTAGTAAATATGGATGTCTCACGAGTCGTGGGTCCATATCGAAAAACGAGGCTAAATGAACTTAAGGGTTAGCTGCGATGGTTAACCGTTGACATAGTCGACCACCAAATGGATCAAATAGTATGGCCAACGAGTCGTGGGTACTAGGAGATTGCATTTGGGCCTTAAGCCCGCTAGGATATTTTAAATTCCCGAAACTTATGTGGG
>CM064883.1:86127133-86178464 GCA_003313485.2 Penstemon barbatus | reverse complement strand
ACCTTACTGCATTTCCAGAAAAGGCTGATGAAGCTGTCTTTGTAGGATACTCATATGTTAGTAAGGCTTATAGAGTTTTCAATAAAAGAACATTACTAATAGAAGAATCCATTCATGTAGTATTTGATGAGCCAAGTCAATCTTCTGAAAAGAATCAAAATGTTAATCATGATCTGTCTACTGATTTACAGAAGATGAATGATGGAAGGAATGAAGAATATGTACCCATCATACTACCTGATCTCAACTCAGCTGATAACTCAAGTGCTGTTCAAAATCACAGAGCTGATTGTCTAACAGACGAGTTGCAAACAGCTGATAGACCAGAGACTGTTCAACAGACGGAAAATGTTCAACAGACTACTACTGTATCTCCAACAGTAGTGTTGCAAGATCAAGACAAAGGACAACATTATGATTTGCAACCTGATCTCAGATGGCTCAGAAATCACCCACCAGAGTTAGTGATTGGTGATCCTTTAGACAGAGTGAAAACAAGAAGAGCTGCTGCACAAGATGTTATGTTTGCTAGTTTTCTATCTCAAATTGAGCCTAAACAGATTGAAGAAGCTCTCAGTGACTCCAACTGGATTGAAGCTATGCAGGAGGAGCTAAATCAATTTGAAAGGAATGAAGTCTGGTACTTAGTTCCTAGACCAAGTCATCAAAGAGTCATTGGCACTAAGTGGGTATTCAGGAATAAAATGAATGAAGATGGTGAAGTCACCAGAAACAAAGCAAGACTAGTGGCCAAAGGTTACTGCCAAGAAGAAGGTATTGACTTTGATGAAACTTTTGCACCTGTAGCAAGACTAGAGGCAATCAGACTCTTTCTTGCCTATGCTGCTCACAAGAATTTCACAGTCTATCAGATGGATGTGAAATCAGCTTTTCTCAATGGAGAATTGCAAGAAGAAGTTTATGTTGAACAACCTCCTGGATTTGAAGTTTATCAAGAAGAGGACAAAGTATATCGTCTGAAGAAAGCTCTTTATGGACTGAAACAGGCTCCAAGAGCATGGTATGATACTTTATCTGACTTTCTTTTAATTAAAGGATTTCGCAAAGGTAAAGTTGACAAGACCTTGTTCACTATTGAATGGGAAGAACATATTTTGCTTGTGCAAATTTATGTGGACGATATTATTTTTGGTTCAACTAATCAACAGATGTGTGATAAGTTCTCAAAGCTGATGCAGAACAAGTTTGAAATGAGCATGATGGGAGAACTTAACTATTTTCTTGGTTTGCAAGTTAGACAGTTGCCTGATGGAATTTTCATCAGCCAAGCAAAATACACAAAGGATCTGTTCAAGAAATTTGGTATGGAAACTAGCTCTACTGCTACAATTCCAATGTCTACAAGTCTTCGTTTGGATAAAGATGAAGATGGCAAATCAGTAGACATAACCAAATACAGAGGCATTATAGGGTCACTGTTATATCTAACAGCCAGCAGACCTGATATCATGTACTCTGTTGGGGTCTGTGCAAGATTCCAATCAAACCCCAAAGAATCTCATCTCTTAGCTGCCAAGAGGATACTGAAATATATTAAGGGCACTTAAGAATTGGGATTATGGTACCCTAGAGAGTCTGGATTTGAGCTTATTGGATATTCAGACTCTGACCTTGCAGGCTGCAAGATTGACAGAAAAAGCACAACAGGTGCCTGTCAATTCTTAGGTAGTCGTCTGATCTCATGGATGAGTAAGAAACAAACTTCAGTTTCTATATCTACTGCTGAAGCTGAGTATATAGCTGCTGAAGCTTGCTGTGCACAGATCTTATGGTTGAAACATCAACTAGAAGATTACAATATCAAAATCAGTGGAATACCAATCTACTGTGACAATACAAGTGCAATCAGTCTCACTCAGAATACTACAAGTCATTCAAGGACTAAACATATTGAGATCAAACATCATTTTATTAGAGATCATGTGGAGAAAGGAAATGTCATGATAGAATATGTGTTTACTGAAAATCAGATTGCTGACATCTTCACAAAACCTCTAAGTGAGACAAGGTTTTCAACTCTAAGAGCTGAACTGGGATTATTAAAATTAGATGCATAAGCTGAGGGGGAACTCATCAGAAGACTAGAGTTCAACAGCTTACTCATCTTTCTTATCTTCAAGGATTAACTTTCAACAGACTAGTTAACTTATGAATTCTTAAACTCAGGGGGAACGTGTAAGACTAGCGGTACTTCTGAATTAAAGATGAAATTTGTTAATGACAGTTAGTTGAAGTTATGCTTTCAACAGAAGACTCAACTATCGAAGATCAAGAGTATTTTATCTAGCTGGATTGACAAACAGCTGAGGAAGGTTATCAGCTATTGGCATTATCTGATAACAGCATTGTCATCAGGACAGTGGTCCATCAGATAAGTGTTTATTATACTCATCTGATTACTTAAATAAAAGCGAGCTACTTAAAACGTTTTATTCAAAACACGCTTTTATAAGTAAATGTCGGGCGGTATATATTCCCGCTCTTCATTAAAATATCTTTTGAATTTGAAAGGTCGTAACAGAAGCCGCACGATCATCACTGACAGAAAAACGAATCTAACGGTTGGCGGATATCACGGAAACCGACATACCCCAACCCTATAAATTCTCATCTGATCAGTCGAGTCGTTCTTTACGCACCCTAAATCTTCAAAAGTACTTGTGAGAATTTTCGAGCAATTTTCTGCAAAAACTTTCTTCGTTTTTTCTTTCTAACTCCTACAGATCTGAAATGGCTGCTGAAGGGATGTATCTCGTGTATGGTTCCTACTACCAATCCGGTACGGATCTGATGAAAGAACTGCTCGAAAAGTTCAAAGCTGCTTCGCTGGTGAACTTCATGGAATACCACGAAGGAGTTATCTGGACTGACCAAGTGATGGAGTACTACAACACAGCGAAAGCTGACTACAACTCACTGGAGATTAAGGCTACAGTGGGAGACAAATCTATCACCATCACTCTTGCTGTTCTTCATGAGAAGTTTGGGCTTCCTAACCATGGAAGACATGACGTCACTATACTGACGGAGGATAAGCACCAACAGTTCTGGGCGATCTGCGCCAAAGAGGGAGAAGTGTTTTCTGGAAACATAAGGAAGAAGCAACTGAGGGATGAATATCAACGGATGGCTGATATGGTATCAAAACTGATTGAAAATTGCACTTTTTCTCTGGATGCTGTTACGATGAAAAGATTCAGCATCATGGCTGCCATTTACTATGGAATGGAAGTCAACTGGTCCATCATAGTATGGTACATCTTAGCTGATTTCCTGGATGACAAGAAAGGAAAGGGTCCTCACACCAACCACAGGATTACGATCAGTTATCTGCTGTCCAAACTGGGGTGTACTATGACGAACGGCAAGGAGATTCACAAGTCTAAGGCCATGAACAAATACCTGCCAGTTCTGAAGAGGAAGGCTGATGAGCCTGAGGAAGCTGATGATGAGGGACAGAAGGAAGTCCCTGCCAAAAGACAACGAAGATTAGTCAAAACAGCTAGCCTGGCTATTGAGACTAAAAAGAAGAAGGCTGCTGATGCGCCTAAAAAGAAAGAAGCAAAGCAGATGGAGAAAGTGACTTCTGCTACTGAAGCCACTAAGATCATTGAGAACATAATCGCTGATGTAAGGACTGGATCCCCTGCATCACCATCAAGAACTCCATCAGCAGAGAAGCCTGCTGAAGGTATCTCTAAAAGAACAAGAAGCCAACAAAGAGATACAGCTGCTTCAAACTATCGTGAAGGAAGAACCAAGAAATCTGCAAGGAAGCAGATGTCCTTCATAGAGAAAGAGACTGAATTGGTGGACTTGGTGAGATCAAGTCCAGAATCTGCTGAAAGACCAGTTGAAGCTGTTGAAGCTTCTACTGCTGACAAAGCTGATGAGCAACAGATTACTCAATCTGCACCAACTGCTGAGGCTGCTCAACCTCAAGAAGATCCAGATGTTCAAATCATACATCCTATAGCTGCTGATCCTATATCATCTGTTGGACCAGCCCCTGCTGATAAAGGCAAAAGAAAATTTGTGCTAAGGAAAAAGAAAGTTTCCAAAGCTGACAAGAAAGCAAGGGAGGAAGCTGAACAGAGGAAACATGATGAATTGGAAGAAAAGAAAGCCCTAGAGCTAAGTAAGGCTCAAGCTGAAAAGGATGAGGCCAGGAGAAGAATGTCTGAAGCAGAGAGAAAAGCTGCTGAGGATGCTGAACTGGCTATGGTGATTGAAAAGAGCAAGACTGATGCCTATGGACCTGTCCATGGAGGTGGCATCAAGATTGGAGAAGGCAGGAATGAAGAAGAAGACAAGAAAAAGATCTTACTGCCTGCCCCCAAAGTCAAGTCCAAGGATAAATTTGAAGTCAGAAAAGCCTTTGAGATAGTATATGCTGATAAGGAGCTTTTCAAGAAGTTTGAGAAGTCCTTAGCTTACTATGATCAAAAGCTAATGCTAAGGACTCTGTTCAACCAGGAGAAACCAAGGTACATCAGTTGGAGAGACAACAGGTTGAATAAGTCAATAGCAGAACTTCAAGGCATGAAGGAGTTGGTTGATGAAGAACGTTGGGTTCTGACTTGGCTAAAGACAAACTCCATTCAAAAGGCCCTAGATCCCAGCTATGTAAGAGATGTGATGCATAGTTATGCAAAAGGCTTTGCATTGGAGGAGGCCAAGAAAATTAAAAGCACCCTGCCTGATAAAAAGAAAAAGTCTGAAGATGCTGAAGAAAGAGCAATTAAGTTTGCTTTTATGGCTGCCCTGAAGAGATGGGCTAAAAAGTCAAAGTATCAGCAAGGCTGTTCAAGTGACTTGCCACTGCTGCCAAGTATTCAGCAAATCATTTTCGGCAAGGAAGTGCAACCATTCTATGAAGTGCCAAAGGGGAATAATGCTTTTGTTAACCCCTGGATCATTGTGAGGCAAATCAGACAAACCACTTGCTTCAATGATGATGGCACCATCACAAACTTGGTCTATGATGATGTTACTGATGAACCTAAAACTGCGGACAAGCCTGAAGTCAAGTCTGCTGATCAGATTGAAGACAAGCTTGCTGATCAAACTGCTGATCAAACTGCTGATCAAACTGCTGATCAACCTGCTGATCAACCTGCTGATCAACCTGCTGACAAGCCTGCTGATCAAAATGCAGATAAGTCTACTGATCAAACTGAAGACAAGTCTGCTGAAAAGGCTACTGATGAACCCTTAGCCATTGAGTGGAAAGCTAAGGATTCTGAAGATCATCAAGACGACAAGATGGAAGATATTCCTGTCCACCAGGAAGTTGAAGAAAGGGATGAAGCTGCTGCTTCTGCTTCATCAGCTGATAAACATTCATCACTGATGGAAGCAATCCATATGCTGATGGAAAATCAACTAAAGGAACTGGAAGAGAAGCATCAACAGCAGCTGTTGAAGGTTAAAGAGGAGCTGAAGACAGAGCTTAAGGAAGAATTGACAGAATCAAATAAGCTTCAGCTGGAAACTGTGCAACAGTCTACAGAAAAGATCATCAAGACTGAAATCACAAGTATTCCTATTCCTCAAGATCATTCCTTGCAGTTAGTGAACAGCTTAACTGAAATGAACAGAAATGTGGAGGACGTGAAGAGTGATGTAAATCATCTTCATGCTGCACTTACAAGAGCTGAACACAAGATCGCTGATCTGACTGCAACCTTCATTAAAGTCAGTGAAGAGGAGAAGGAGGTCAATTCAGGGATGTTGCATGAAGTAGGAAGTGTTGTACAGGCCGTTCAAAATGAAATTGCAACTGTAAACCTGAATATTGACTACTTCAATGACAAGACTGACATCATCAGCACTGATATTCATCATCTTACAGCTAGTCACGATGTTGTCAATCAGAATCTCAAGGCTTTGTGTGCTGGAGTGAAGATTCCAACAGTTGCGCTCAACCCTGCTGTTGCACGTTCTGATGTCATCAAAACTGATGATGACAAAAAGGGGGAAGATAAAAGGGAAGAAACAGCTAAGGAACCTGCTGCTGAAGAAACAGCTAAGGAACCTGCTGCTGAAGAAACAGCTAAGGAAACTGCTGCTGCAACTATTGAAGCCAAGGAAACTGAAGACACGGCTGACAAGACTGAAGAAAATCTTGGAAAGGTAGAAGAAGAAGAAAAGATTGAAAAAGAAACTACCAAGTACAAGGAGACTGAATCTGCCAAGAAAGCAATGGAGCTGATCAGAGAACAGCAACTCAAAGAGAAAATGGAAGCTGCCAAAGCAATCTTGGAAGAAGAAGCTGATGAAGACGAAGATGACGAAGAGTCATCCTATGAGTATGTAGAAGAGCTTGAAGGATCAGATGAAGAAGCTGATAGTTAGAAATTTTAAATTCATTATAAACAGTTTACTTCTATCTATTCTTCAGAAATCTCATCTGATGAACTTGTACCCTGTAACTCTTTTTCAATATTAATGAAAAGTCAAGTTCAATCCAATAAACTTTTTCTATCTCAGAAAATTTTGAGGATTACACTCTTTAGCTTAGGTATTTAACAGGTACTTAGCTGAAGTTTTGTCATCATCAAAAAGGGGGAAATTGTTGGATAAGGATGAAGATGAAGGCTCTGAAGACAATTTGTAAAGGGAGGTTTTGAAGGATTCCAAAACTTCAAGATTGGCTAAGTATGGAGTAACTTAGCTGATGATCCCTTAGAAGAAATTTTGACTAAGTAAAGAAGACATCAGAAGAGTCAAAGTTTCAAGGTCCAAGACTTCTGATTTGCTGAAGTAAAGTTATCAGACTGATGAAGATCAGCCGACTCAAATCAGATTTGTTCAAGTTTGAGATCAGCCGAGTCCGCCATCAGATTTGTACTTTCGTCAGCCAAGTGAAGAAGATCATGAAGTGTTCCCAACGGTAATAAATGCCCCTTGGAGTAATAAATGCTGAAGTACAAGGTTATTAAAGACAAATGATTGAAGAAATGCTTCGCATCAGCTGGGTGCATTTAATGCTGCCTGCAGAATAGTACTGTTCATAGTACGGACAGACTGCAAAAGAGCCGTTCGCGGATTTTAAGGACCAGTACTCGAGGAATTTGAATTTTGTCTCTCTTCAACGGACATTTTTCTATCCTCAAGTATAAATAGCTGAAAGAGACGAAGAAGAAACAAGCAACACACTTTCTGAGAGAAATTTCCGAAGCAAAATTCTTTAAGTCTCAAGAACAGCTCACTCATCAGCTGAGTCATTTGTTGACGAAAGCAGAGTTGAAGAATCAAGAAAAATACATCTTCTGAGTGATTTTGAAAACAAGAGTGTTGTGCGGAGTTGTGATCCATCTTTGTGAGTGATCAAACTTCAGAGAATAGGTCTTCTGTGTGATTTCCTATTGCGAACTTGTGGTCGTTTCATCTGTTGTTCGACGCAAGCAGAGTATACTGTAAACTTTGTGATTATAGTATAACCCAAGATCTGTGTGACTTGGAAGAGTGGACTAAAGGATATTCAAATCCATATAACCACTATAAAAATTGCTTGTGTTTTTGTTTGCATTTTACTTGCATATTTTCTGTTTGCATAAAAACACATTTAAGTTAACTGTTTGAAAAAGAGTTAAAAAGGAGTTTATAAAACTGGGGAAACATTTTTCAAACTACTAAGACTACTTGTGAAAAACACTTTGAAAATCCGCTGCAAGTACTCTAAGTATTAAAACTGATTTTAGCAAAATCAGCTAAGTAATAATCAGACGAGTGGTCAACAAGGCTGTTCAAAGATTTGTTCGCGAACAGAACTGTTAATAACTAATCTGATCAGCTTAGTCTGTTCAGTTAAGAGCTAAAGTTTTAAAGTTAAAATTTGAAGAAAATTTTAAAGAGGTTTATTCACCCCCCCCCCCCCTCTCTAAACCTCTTCTGACCACTTGGGACCAACAGTGTCAATGCACGCGAGGGCATTTATAATCTTTTTTGCCTTTTCATCGTAAGTGTCCTCCTCTTTCGCAAATTGGTGACTAAGATCACCAAAAACGAATTTTGTGGCATCTACGAATTCCTCCACGTCGCCCCCATCGGATTCCGGCATAGGCGTCTTCTGTTTCCTTGCTAACTTTTCAGACTTGATTTTTTACTTTTTGATCTTCTTTGTTAATTTTTTTAACTTAGGACCCGTATCTTGTAATCCCATGTGATACGGTGGGGTTTCGGAGCCAAACTCCCCTCCGTCGAAAGCATCCGTCGTCAAATCGACACACGGACTACTATATACATAATCACTGCTATTTGGATATATCATAGGTTCCTTACCATTATTATTTGGCTGGTTCATCGCGTCGTTCCTTACCAAATCCTTCACAATATCGACAACGTCCTCCGCGCCGTCTCCGGTGGCCCTATCCTTTACGAATATCTCAACTCAGTCCTCATAATAGGGATACGTCTTAAAACACATATTGGCAATATCCGGATGTGCCTACGATTGAAAATGCATTGTTAAAGAACAATCGAGGAAAAATCGGATCATAGAGTTATTCCATGAAAAAAGTTAAGTAAGGTTACCTTAGCATAGAGTGCCCAAACATCATCATCAACCGTGATCATTTTACTAGTATCATTCCATCTGAAGCCACAAGTCCCTTGCATACCCAAAATTTGGTAATAAATTTTCCTCCAAACCTTAAGTTTGGAGTTAATATGCTTGACGGATAGTTTGGAGGCGGGTATCCTTGTATTAAGCGCAATTGCTAAGGCTTGCAAGTAGCCCGGACGAAAACCATTATCGGACTTGTACCCCTTTGAGATTAGTTCCTTCAAACAATCTAGCAAAGCTTGTTCTTCGGCATTGTTCATTGTCCTCCGAGTACCTTTTTCCTTCCGTTGGCTTGTTGCCGCTTCACCGTATTGGGAAATGGATGACATCTCAATCGGTGTACACCTACGTAAATGTACAATTCAAACATAATGTACGGTACACATGGTAATTGTAGATAACAATTCAAACATATTCATACAAGAAATTACAAAAAACATAACTTAAAAAATTCAATTCAAACAACAAATTCAATAAAAACAACAAATTAACCTAACAATACGGTATGAATTACGAAAAAAGTCAAGTCTTAGTGACACATACAACATCCATATCTTAAAAAATTAGAAACAATGAAAATTCACTCGCGCTCCGAGTTCCATTTCATGAACATTTCACGAGCTAAGTTGTCTCGGAAATTGTTCCATGCGTGTGACGTGTCAACAACTTCGACATAGTCATCTCCTTCAAAGTTATTATCATCCTCACGGTTTTCAAGTAAATCAAATAATGGATCAAACCCCACAACATCATCGGGTGACGTTTTTCGCAAGAAGTTATGAATCAATAACAATGTCATGATCATCCGGTTTTGCGTTTGCAAGGGATAGAAAGCAGGACTCCTCAATATTGCTCAACGCTTTTTGACTTGGCCAAAAGTGCGCTCAATGACATTTCTAGCTTGACTATGTTTCATGTTAAAATATTCTTTGTAATTTTGAGGGGCTTCCATACCAACTCCCCACTCTTTCAAATGATATCGCACTCCCCTATACGGCGTAAGAAAACCTTCACCGTTCGTATATCCATTGTCACACAAGTAGTATGTTCCTACAATTAGAAGCATTAATGAGTTGCTATGTCATAACCCTTGTAATTAAAAATTTCATAAACTAAAAACTAAGTTTTACCCGTAGGCACTTTCAGTCCATTTGGTCGATTAATTGCGTCCCTTAACATGCGTCCATCCGCCGCGGACCCCTCCCAACCGACAAGTGCATAGGTGAACAATTCGTTAATATCACATGCCGCAAGTACATTAGTTGTTAGATCACCTTTTCGGTTCCTATACCGTGATCTATCAACCGATGGAACATTAACATGAACATAGGTTCCGTCTAGTGCCCCAATGCAACCCTATACGTACACAAAATCTATATTGTAATGCACAAGTTGAAGAAAAGACCATATGCAAGTAGGAAAATTAAAGTTTGTTCCTTACAGGAAAACAACTCCACCTATCGTCGTCACAATCATTTGGTATTGGATCCGGTTGAGAAAATAATATTGGGTGGAGCTTCATCAAGCATGTCAACACACGGTAAAAACACTTGCTAACGGTGGCGCCGGATCAACGGTAATCGGTTCTTACGATACGATTCTTTTTGTGATGGGCAAAAACAGTAAAAAAACATGGCAACTTGTTCGCGCACGCTCACATACTTAGTGTCATTCAAACCCCCCACGTTAGCAAGGAAACAAACCAACTTATCAAATGAATTAATATTAAGACGTATATTATCAATACACCTTATTGGATCTTTTTCAGTAATTCGTCATAAGTTTTTCATCTACTTACGTCTCCTACGGATTAGGCTATACCGTACGGGTCTCCTACGATTGCGGAGTTGTTTAGAACGAAACCATAGAATAAACATACCGATCCAAAAAATCCGATGAAATGCTAACATAATCAATTGTTTCTTTCGGTCATCCATTGTATATCCTAATACAAGTCCCAACAATTTGGAACCAAACACCAATAAACAATGAACCATTTATTAAAACCAACCAAATTTTCTTTCAATGATAGTAAATAATAATATAGGACATGTCGAACAGTGATAAAATTTAACATTACCATGTATAACAAAATACACGAAATTGTAGTAAATACTCATCGATTCCACAAATATAAATATCATTTTTTACAATACTACTTATAAAAAATTACACAAAATTGGCAACAAATACACAAAATTTCACATCTCATTGTGAATTTGGATAATATTTTACAACATATCCATGAACATTATATCTACATTACCTTGTGTAACAAATTAAACAAAATTTTGTAGTAAACCCCAAAAAAATAAAAATTTTGTTAATAATTGTACAAGTTTTATGGAATTTACAAAGTTGAACAAAATGTACAAAATTGTACATTATCCACAAAATTCAACAAAATACACATACTAATTAATATAAAAACATGATAGCTCTAGTTTACCTCAATTTAAATGTACAAAATTGTACATTATCCACAAAATTCAACAAAATACACATACTAATTAATATAAAAACATGATAGCTCTAGTTTACCTCAATTTAAATTAGCTAGGAACTTCTTAAAAAAATATCCACAGGACACCCGTAGCCTTCCTCGTCCCCGTACAAGAAACAAATTTTGTTAGCCGTGAAAAATCTTGAATCTTGATTAAAAAAATGTGACTTAGTAGGGGAGAAATGTTTATAAAAATTCAACAAGAAATGATTCACAATCCTGCAGCTTGAGCTAACTCCAATCTTGAGTCCTGTGAAATTTTAATAAAAATTATAATTTTATATGAAGCTCAACACAATTTTTTATAAAATAGAACAATAGAAACACAACAATTCATAAAAAAATTATACTACGTAAAAAAACATAAGAATTTTTAATAAAAGGCCGAAAACGTAAAAAAAAACGTAAAAATTGTACTGCATACGAACAAAAAAGGTATAATACATTTCCAAAAATTGAAGCTCAACCTTTTCATGCTATTTTGGAAAAATTGGTGAAGTAGGAGAAAACTTAAGGTTCAGTTGTGCAATTTTCAGCTAATTTGGAAGAAATGTTGAGTTCTCACCTGGAAATGGCGTCGGCAATGGAGATGGGAAATGGGTAGATCTACTGTGCACAAGGGCGACTAGCTGGGAGTTTTGGGAAATGGGGGAAATTGTATTTTATGTTTTTTTTGCTCTCTCGTTTTGTTGTTATTAAACCGAAATCAAAGGGCATTTTGGTCTGAAAATAATTAGTTTGGCCCATTATATCTCAATTGGACCTAGGCCGAGCGAATTATAATTGGGCAAATAAGGGGGCCTGGCCCACCATTATAATTATATCCGGCCCAATTGATGGCTAATTGAAGGCCAATTGGGCAAACTGAACACAACCTTATTGAATTGCATTGTTTAGCCATTGTTAGTTTTCATATAACTTATCTTGATAGGTGTGATTTTGTGTGATATCATTCTATTTTATAATAAGCTTAATCATTCTATTTTATAATAAGCTTTTTATATATAGTATAATGTTGATCAAGACGATGCAAAGAAAAATTTGAAATGGAATGATGCCATGGATGATTGCTTAGTTGATTCACTTATGGAGCAAAACCTTAAAGGACAAAAGATTGGAGGAACTTTTACTAAAGCTGCCTATAGAGCTACATCAAGAGCGGTGTCCGATAAGTTTAACATATCTTGTGATCCAACCCATGTGAAGAATCGTGTAAGGACTTTGAAGAAATATCTTGCATTGCTTCGAGATATGCTAAAAAATGGTAATGGATTTGGATATAACGACTCAAACAAAATGATAGAAGCAGAACCTTCGGTATGGGCAGTTTATATTAAGGTAAACCTCTGACTGGTTATTTTTTTTGTTTACTATATGTGAATCATATCCAATCAACTTTTTTATTGACATCATATGAATTAAAATTGATGTTGCCCTATTGCTTGATAGCTCACATGTATGTTTATGATCTGTGCTGCAAAAATATTTCATTGTATATGGAGGTGTATATGATCAGGAACTTTTTTTTTTTACGAGTTTGCACTTTGTGTCTTACTTGCTACTTTTTCCTGGAATTCTTGGTCCAGGAGCTATGTACCTTGAACTATTGGTCTTGATCGTGCATCAACTTGTTTTCATTAGTAGCAATTGTGGTTAAGAGGTGTACATGATAAGATATTGTGTCATACTAATATTGAAATCCTTCTTTCTGATACAATTCTATTTCTGATGTTTATTGTATTATATGGTTTTACTGAAAAGAATTGGTAATCATTTTATTTTAAATAAATAATTTTATTGAAATCAGCATAATAAGACCTTGGAAATTGAGATTTAAAATGAATAGTTCAATGACTAAGTTGTAAATATGTATAAATTCAGCAGCAAAGTAGTAGAAAGCAAAATAGTAGACTACTTAAATACCAATGATTTTTTAGGTGTTCAAATTTTAGGTTGTAGTAGAAAGCAAAATAGTAGACTACTTAAATACCAATGACTTTTTAGGTGTTCAAATTTTAGGTTTTTTTCACAGAGGAACAACTGGATGTGGGCATGATATTGAGCTTGCTCATCAATTTTAATTCATTTCATCTCAAATACACAATGAGACTTTATATGATACCAAGATATTTTAATTCAAATGATATAGGCAAAGCCCCTTTCGAGTCAATATCGATTCACTCCTATTCCGAATTATAAAAAGCTAGATGAGCTTTTTGGAAAAGATCGTGCTACAGGAAGTAAGGCAGCTGGCCCAAAACAAAGGCAACTTAATTGGGCGAAAGAACAAAATAATGGGGCATGCGATAGTGATACTCTTGAGGAACAAATAGATAAGGATGATGATAATGTAGGACTAGATTTTTTTCCCATGAGAATGACATATCTTCCTCATCCAAAGTTCCAATAGACTACAAAAAAAGTTGATGAAGAGCCAAAGAGAAAAAAAACTAGGATGGTTGATGTGGTAAGTGAAGAACTTAAGTGGTTGAGAGGTGGGATGGATATGATTGCTGCTGCAATGGAACCAGGCTATACAGAAGATCAATTACTAGAGGAGATTGCCGGAGAAG
Source organism: Penstemon barbatus (assembly GCA_003313485.2). Lineage (NCBI taxonomy): Eukaryota > Viridiplantae > Streptophyta > Magnoliopsida > Lamiales > Plantaginaceae > Penstemon > Penstemon barbatus. The sequence goes on along the minus strand of CM064883.1, from coordinate 86,164,798 downwards.
GTGGTATGTCTGATATTTCACAAATGACTGTGTACTAAAGTCTTACGGAGGATAAAAAATCAGCCCGTGCGTTCCACAAGTGCCCAACAGAGAAAAATAAAATCTGGTTGTTGGTAAAATTTGGTTCAAACTTATTTGATGAGTAGTAATTCAAAATTTAAGAATTTGGTATTAGCTTGATGTCAATGACATGGATGAGTGTTAATGACATTGATTTTTGTTGTTGTTGCATATGGATATTGGATTTTATGCTTCATATTAGTTTCATGTTAATGGATATTGAGAATTTTGTATGATGTCCTTTGCATATTTGGCATGTTTTCCATTTTATATGATTTTCGATTCTTATAAGTCACTTTAAATGAAATTATTGATCTGTGTAAAGTGTATATGACATATATAGCTTGATGTTGTTTGACATGGATGGATCGATGTAAAAGCGATTAAGGATTCTAGTTGTGAATTTTGTTATCCTGTTAATACTGCACTTGATTTTTTGTTTTCATATTAATTTTGTAAAGTATAAATCATTTTAAATAAAATTATATATTGGTGTAAAAGAATATATATCATTTTGATAAGAAAAAAGATTTAAAAAAAAAAACATATGTTACAACTCATTTTTGTGTTTTTATTTGTTTTTCCTCTCTCTTTTCTCGGAAACCAAACAAACAAAGGAAAATTATTTTCAAGAAATTTATTTTACACATAAGTTTTCTTAGCAGCCAAACAAACTTGAAAATCCATGTTTTCTTTGATTCTATTTTTCATAGATTTTCATTTTCTACACTTCCTCAAACCAAACACAGCCTTAGTTTCCAACTTAGAATTGAGAATACAAAAATGTGCATAAGTTAATTATATAACTAGACAACTCCTTGTTCAATTAAACTATTGTAAATGCTATAACTCTAAAGTCAGCTAGACCATATTCATACTTCATAGATCTGGAGAGAGAAGAGAATAATAGTATCATATACATAAATAGTAGGAGTTGGCTAATAAGAGTTCAAGCTTGGGAAAACTCTTGAGAGTTCATCACTAATTTAATGACACCTGACAAAAGTTCCACCCTGAACTTGCTATACAGGTTGTATTATTTTTTACAAATTTTATTAAATGCACCTTCATTTATACACTTTCTTTATCACATATTTTAGTCTTCTTCTTCTTATTTTTCAGTCGACTTCTTACCCATTTTTTAGTCTTCTTCTTCTTATTTTTCAGTCGTCGCCGGGGAAACGGCTGTCGCAGTGGGCCTCACGCGCGGCACTGGCCACGCGTGGGAGTGGTTGGGCAGAGGTTGGGTCATCCCCAACCTCCAGCCGGGTCGTTTCTGACCCGAGTTTTCTGTAAATCGGGTTAGCGCGACCCGGTTACATTAATCTGCTATTTTTTTTTCCCTTTTTCGATTGTTTTAACACGATTAATGACAAGATATATGTGAAATTTAATGTTGAATACGATTTCATGCTCAATTTTCAGTTTCATCAATAAATTTGCAGATTTAATCAATTTGATTTAATTGATGAATAACCCTAAAATTCTATCACATCATCCAATTGAAATCTCGAAATTTTTAGAATTAATTCGTGGTTGGGTATTAGTATTTTAGAAATCTCGAACCCAGTTTTTAAGAAATAGCAATTGAAATCCCAACATCCAATTGAAATTTGGGGTTGGATATTAGTATTTTAGAATTAATTATGAAAAAATATTTTAATAAACAACTGAAACACAAGTTTAGTACAAGGGTGTTATGATAATTGAGAGATTTGCATTTGTGGTACCAAACAATATAGTGATTCCAACTTGTGGTACCACAGAAAATAAGGTTGATCAATTTGGTACCGCAATTTAAGAAATTGAATCACATTTGGTACTTCCGTTAAAATTGGCCGTTAACTGCTGACATGGCAGTTAAGTTTAATTGCAGAATTGACACCATTACTTATATTGACTGACAATTATACCCCTAACTTTTCAAGTTGTCAAAATAACCCATATCTTCAAATTTACTGATAATTTTAGTCCACATTGTTGCCCAATTTCAAAATTGGCTGGAATAAAACACTTGCGGACCAATTTAGAGATTTAACTTAATATATTTAGAGCATCTCCAGCAGTCACTTTTTTAGCTCCTCCAATAGCTAAAAACATAAATATACATAACCAAGATAATTTTTTGTCCTCCAGCAATGTCTTGTATTTATACAAGACTATGTAAAATACAAGTTTGGACTTGCATATATGGATGTCCATGTATATTTATACAGGACATCCATGTCAGCAAATTTATGTCTCAACTATAGTTTATTAAATTGATTTGAGTTAAATTTATTGGTTTGAGTTAAATTTTTTTATTTAAATTAAATAGTCTATTAAATCGTTATTTAAAGTCATTTTTTACATTTTTTTAAATTTATTATATTTAAATAAAAAATATTAAAAAAATATATTTATTAGTTATATTTTACGTATAAATGTAATAAATTTTTTGTAATGTCATTTATAATTTAAAATAGAAAAAAGAATAAAATATAATAATTCTGAAAATTTTAGATGATGACTGCTGGATTGGATAGTTATAATTGAGTAGTCAAAACACTATTCACCATGTATAATTTAATATAGATGACCACTTATAGATGATACTGCCGGAGATGCTCTTACATATGTATTTAACTAATTTAATTTATAAATAATATTAACAAACCAAATAATACATGAACACAAATTTAATTTATAAATAATATGTCCCACGCCGACGGCGGCCTGAGCCGGACGAACCCAGGCCGCCGGCTGCCTGGGATTTGGGTTGGGGTCGGGGGTTGGTTGGGGGGGGGGGGTAGAAGAAAGGGTTTTTTTGTTATATATATAAATTTATAATTATTTTATTAATAATATATAATTTATTTTTTAATAAATATTATATATATTCATATCATTATAAATTTTTTAGATTTAATTAATATTTATAAATTAAATTAGTTAAATACATATGTAAATATATTAAGTTAAATCTCTAAATTGGTCCGCAAGTGTTTTATTCGAGCCAATTTTGAAATTGGGCAACAATGTCGACTAAAATTATCAGTAAATTTGAAGATATGTGGTTATTTTGACAACTTGAAAAGTTAGGGGTATAATTTTCAGTCAATATAAGTAATGGTATCAATTCTGCAATTAAACTTAACTGCCACATCAGAAGTTAACGGCCAATTTTAACGGAAGTACCAAATGTGATTCAATTTCTTAAATTGCGGTACCAAATTGATCAAACCTCATTTTCTGTGGTACCACAAGTTGGAATCACTATATTGTTTGGTACCACAAATGCAAATCTCTCTATGATAATTACACCTAAATCAACACAAACTGTGACCGGCTACTTTTACCTATATAGTAAGTCATGGGTGATTTTTTTATTATATTTGATTGGCTATGGGGCATGAACTCTTGGGAATTTTCCACAACTACAACTCCTCCTACCCATGCCCTAAATAGTAAGAAAAAAAATTATAAAATATTTATACTTTAATCTACAAACCACTAAGAATCTAGATTCCAGATCTAGATAAATATATATAAAAAATCCTAGCCTTTTCTCCTGTGTGAATTTAAATTTGATGGAAAAGGAACATGTGAATGTGAATTTAACACTAATTATAAGACCCAAAGTCAGTCTCATTATTGTCACTTGTTGCAACATCCATCCAACACCAAAATGAATAGCACTCATTTTCAGTGATTGTGAAAAGAAAAAAAAAAATCGTAAGATATATGTTATTTGATGTCAAATTATATTTATTAAATCTGATAAATAGTGCAAAAACTATGTTATATATCAAATCAAAGTAGAGTTTATTCATGACGTTGGATAAACTAATTTTTTATTTTGTGAATGCTCCCTAAAAAGCAAGAGAAACTGTACAGGCCCTGATTGTCTTTGCACTTTCCTCCTTAACATTTTTTATTTTGCACTTACCCCTCTCATCTATTTTAAATATGGCAGGTTCCTACTTTTGATCGATCAATGATCAAATTTTGCTAATTTTTTTGTCAAACTTTAACCGTTTGAGTTTATTTAAAAACTATATAATATAATATTCCAGGCCTATTCTCGATAGATTTTGTTATATTTACGTGGAATTCTCATCTTTTGTTGACAATTAGTATTGATTACTATCATCATTGTATTAATTTAATGTAATATATAATTTTCAAAAGACCTTTTTGCCCTAAAATGTAATCCTGTAGTGAGCTTAGAAAAAACTTCGCGATATTCAACCGAATGTCTACCAAAAGTGGCAAATTGGGACATTTAGAAAAAGGAGGGGGTTGGATGTTAAATAAAAAAAACTAGGAGAGAAAGATTTAAAGAAAAAGCTACGAGAAAAACCTCTTTTTGTTTTTTGTTTTTCTAAAGGAGATTGAAAGTATCTTTAGGTGGGTGATGATTAAGTTATTAACTCTAGCTCAATAAAATTACCTATAATTTAAAACTGGAACCGACAGTATTTGTCTATTTGATCGCAAATCCTTGAGATTTATGATAAATTAAACAAGATGTTAAAGTTGGGGTCCAAATGAATATTTATTTATAAAAAAAATAACGAAACAATCAATCTAAATAAATTACAATGTAGCGAGCCATGATTCGAATCCTTGTTGGGAGAAGTACTCACTTAATGTGTCCGAAACGCATCGAAATGGATTTAACCCTTGTGAAACAAAAAAAAATTATGCGAACAATGTAATAACATCGGGAAAGATAGAATTTCCCACACATAATATTACCAACAAGTAATTGACCTACTAAAAGAGATTAGTCATTACAGAGTAGAGAACCCATGTTCAAATCCTTGTTGGAAGAGATTCTCGGCTTATGATTCTGACGCGCCTAAAAAAAATCTAACCCTTGAAAAATAAAACTTATTTGTCTTCATCAAATCAACAAACAAATAAATGTATTTAATTATACAATAGTACTATGAAAATCTTAAGGTGTATGTAGATGGATTTTGGTCCGGTCTCACAGGTTTTGCGAGATCGAGCCAAAATCCTTTCAGATGAGTTTTCGTCAAACCAATAAAAACATTAAAAATATATTCAAAAACTCATACTCAAACTTTTCAAACCTATAAAATATTGATTTGACACATACCACCTACTTTTTTCACTCAAATCTCACTAAAAAAAATTGATTGACACCCACCACCTATTTTTTTCTCTAAACCCTAACATTCAAACTCAATTCAAATGGGATTTCAGTTTATTCAAACCACAAAACTCAATAGTCAAAATTCATCCAAATAAGGTCTCAAATATTTCATCGAAACCACCCAAACTATTTTTCTTAAACCAAGACACACAAAATCAAGTCAAAACCCATAAAGCTAACTTTATATATATATATATAAAGATTAAAGGAGAGATAAAGCTAGAACTGAATCTAACTTTATAGATATGTTTATCTCATCGCATGTCTAATGTCTTCTTTTTTTTAGTACCGACAATTTATTTAGTATTTTATATAACTGAAAGTAGATTTAGAAGATTTTAAATGATACTTAACAAAAATTAAATAAATAAGATCCTGGATGCATGCATGCTCCAGCCTTCAGACATTGTATACACATTTAAGAATAAAAATCATAATTTTGTACTATTGTTTAGCGCCAAATTGATGTTGGCTCGATATATTAGAACAATTGTTAGTGAAAAATTCGATATGATAATTTGCATCTGGATTTGCTCCCCCGCCCGGCAGTACTCTTCTTTTTATGTACTCCTTTTTTAAAGTTGGTTAAGCAACTAATTTGTAGGTTTTTTTTTTCTTGCGAAAATGGATTTGACTACATTTATTAAATTACAAAGTAAGTGTATTTTGACATGTCTTATAAAAAATTGTATTATTCAATATATATATATATATATATATATATATATATATATATATATATATATATATATATATATATATATATATATATATTTTTTTTTTTCTTATTGTTGAAACATAAATAACGGTCAACTGCAGTATTACCTAGGTGATTTAATTTTGACAATTATGAGTAATTTTTCTTTCCTTTTAATTGTTTTAAGCTATTTTTCTTTCTTTTAAATGTTTTAAGTTAAACTAACATATAAACTTTTATGTTGAAAACTAATTGAATCAATGCAAAGAAAATTATGTTAATAATTTATTAGTGTCTTGGTTATAGTCATCATATATCATCATTAAAAAAATTAGCACTAATTTTAGTACGTTTTATATATAGCATTTATCTATAGCAATTTACTAAAATAGTAAAATGTTTCTATGTTTTATAAATTTCTCAAACTATTTGTTGAATGGACTAGTTAATAGTTATCCCAACATAAAAAAAAATGTCGAATTTGTATGAAAAGATCTCCCCTCCCCCGCAACCGAAACCCTTTAGTTCCGCCCCTAATTCCAGCATTTATATAAAATAAAACCCTTTCAACACAAACTCGACCTTTGGCCACTGGAAACCATAGTTAAATCAAGAAACAATTCAATCCTGAAACAATTGGAATCCTGGAAGCATGCAAGCTAATGGACAAAAAAGCCATTGAAGTGGCCATCTTCAAAAGTGACAGAGACAATGCATAAAAGTGTGGAGTCGATGAAATCAAACCATTGAAATTTAAACATTTGAAATTTGGTTCGGAGAATGGTTTCAATAGACTATTGAGATGGTAAACTATTAATAAATAATTGTAGTATGTTTGGAATTTGAGATTACAGAAAATGGATTGTGGTTCGAGGAAACAAATTAAATGATATGTTTCAATTCAATAATTCTACATATATATATATACAAAAATAGATAATAGGTGTCACATCAATAACTTTATTAATTTGCATAGGGTTGTACATGTTTTGTCCTAGGTTTACCCATATTATTTCCTGAATAAGATTTGGCAATTGGCATAGTTTGAGTGAGTCCAAACTTAACCAAACTTCTTTCGAAAAGATCACATCTCGCGGGGTTTAGCTAGATCGAATTTAAACCCTTTCAAATGAGTTTTCGCCAAACACATAAAACTATTAAAAAGCTATTCAGAAACTCACACTCAAACCTATAAAACATTTAATTGACACCTACCACCTATTTTTTCCCCCAGACCTCACTAAAAAGACATTAATTTGACACCTACCATCTACTTTTTTTGCTAAAACTCAACATCCAAACTCAATCCAAATAAGATTTCACTTTATTCAAACCACAAATCTCAACAGCCAAAATCCATCCAAACGAAATCTCAAAGATTTAATCGAAACCACATAAACTATTTTTTTCAAATGGGATTCGTCAAAACACATCCATATAAACCATGTGGCCTTTAATTTACAATCGGGACAAAACCTATTCTATAAATAATAAAAAAAAAAAAGTCTAAAAAGACCTTTGACACCTCTGACGTGATGCCCTATGTTTGTGGGCTCGGACTCGAACGAGCCGCGATTACCCCCATCTGATTAGAGGGCTTAGAGGCCCAATTGGTCTACTCTTATCTGACATTTGAGGCCCTCAATGTGGGCCCCTCGGCATTTTATTCAAAATTAATAGTACATCATCTTTTTTCTTGTTTCCTTTAAGTTTGATGCGAAAATTAATATAAAATGTCAAAGACGTGAAACTTTTAAATAATTTTACGCTTACCCTTAAAAACAATTGTTGAGAATGAATCATATGTTAAATTATTGAATAATTTTGAGAAAAATAATTGAATATTAGATTAGATTAAAACATCAATAAAAGTACGAGTAAGAATTTATGGAGGAAAAAATACAGTACGAATAATTCTTAGCTAAATAAAGTCTATAAGAACTGCATAAATCTTGTCATAAAATTCTCACCACATCTTCAGTTTTGAAAACATAACATCGTAAATCTAGTCTATATAAAAATTCTTTACCATAAATAAACAATATTTATGCATTTCTCATATATATGGTTTATACAAACAGACGATTGGTCTAGTGGAAGAGATTAGTCATTACAAAGTAGCGGACTCATGTTCGAATCTCTGTAGGGAGAGATATCCACTAAATGTGCCCGATCAGTCTCGAAATGGATTATTAAACCATTGAAAAACCAAAAAAAAAAAAAAATATATATATATATATATATATATATATATATATATATATATATATATATATATATATATATATGGTTTATATAAGATATAAGAATTTTCATGTAATACCATATAATTATGATCGAGAGAGGAATATAGACTTTATAGGTACTCCTTGATGGACGGTTGAGGGATTGTCGGATTTGGCTTTATTGGAAAAGTATATATGCCGACATATTAAAAATTTACGGGCTAATTGATTATGATTTTAGTATGCACATTAGTATATATAGGGCCTACCAGTTTGAATTTGCACAGAGTTTTTTCATATATCGGATAATTTTTTTAGGTATTTGAAAAATGATTTTACATATCTTCAAAAGTTGTGCAATTATCATGAAATATAAAATATTATTTGTCTGAATTTTTAAAAACTACGAACATCAAACAAAGGAGGCTAGCTATAGTTTTTAGTTACGTTGCCATGCATGTAATCTTTAAAATATACTATCTCCGTTTTTCTAATTTATCGTTTTAGAGTATTGCATACAGATTAAGAAATAATAAATAACCATTTTTTCAAGGAAAAATCTCAAAATACCCTATTAATCAAATGATCACAACATTAATCAGAATTAGTTAACTATTGACAATAAGGGTAAAATTGGTAGAAAATAATTAATTTTTGCATTGAACTCCTAAAACAACAAATAAAAGTAAACAAATCTATTTTGCCAAAGCGACAACTAAAAAAACAGAGGAATTATAAAACTTTAAATAATTACTTTTTGAATCTAAATATAAAATTATGTTTTGATTTGTTTCTATAATGGTCTCCTTACATCAATATAGTAGGACATGGTTCATCAACAATTAACTATCATATGCAACACAATGACACATGGTATGTACATGATTTCGGTTAAATGATGTAATCAATTATAACATAATAATGTAATCAAATGATTTTTTTTTTCCAATAAAAATAATTAGTTTTTTTGTGTATATATATATGGCTAGAGGAGCAAAGGAACATAATGCATGTGTTGATCGTAAACGGATGAGGAGATTTTGGCCCTTTTTGTCTCAAATCATGTTAGGGAAATGTAGGACATACATGCCCCATTATTATCGTGTTATTGCGTATTTGTTAGACAATAAACACAAATTATTTTTGGACCCCCCACATAGTACTGAAACTTAATAAAGAAACTATTAGAAATGATGGAGTTTATGCTTGGAAACAAATTAAATTTGATCAATATTTGCTTTTATATGATCATATAGTATGATTTAAGGGATCATTTGCTCATCAATGGAAATATATTTGATTTTTATATGCGAAAGGATCATTTACTTTTCAATGAAAGAATTCCTTCTAGATAAAGATCAACAAATACCATATTTTACAACTTAAAAAATATTAAAGGTCCATTTGGATAGGTTTTGATTCGATTTTTTGTTGGTTTTGATAAGAAAAAATAGTTTGAATGCTTTCAGTGAATATTTGAAACATAATTTAAATTAAATTTGTATGTAAGGGTCTAAAGGAAAAAATAGATTGTCAAACCCGTGACTATTTTTAGAGATATCATGATGTTAAGTGATATTTTGAGCCTTGTCATTCGAATATATTTCTATATATGAAGGAGTTATGTTTGACTTCAACCTTGAATTAAAATTTTTCATTTTTCTGTTGAAAATATTAAAAAAATTATGTTTTTAAATCAATCGAAACGAAAATAAAATATATTTCTGAAACTCTACATTTTCCTTGAAACTTTCACTTTTTCTTAATTTAGTAACGTTTCCCATAATTTTCCTTAGATTTTTCAACATTATCTCATAATTGAAAACGAAAATTTGATCCTCAACTTTTTAACTTCAAGTGTTTGAGATACTGTTGTAAATAGATCAAAGCTCAGGGGATATTATTGCAATTTACCCCTTGTCTAAAGTGAAGTAGGACAAAGTGAAGGAGTTAATGGGCTGGGCCCATTGAATCAAAAGAGACAGGGCCCTGTGGAAAAGTGAAAAAAGGTAACCAAACTGAATGGGCTTAGCCTCCAGCTCTTGACTCTGTCATTTAATAGTTTTGTACGGTGCTTTGTTGTCATTCAATGCTCTCATTTGTTGACTCGTTTTCACTTAATTTTGATTTTGAAATTTGGGAGAAAATTATCATGTATTATACAAAATTTGTATAAATTACTATGTGATTTTTTTTGTTTTGCATCACACTCTCTTATAATTTTTAAAAGCATAAAATATCAAATCTCGGTTAGATACTAACAATATTAATTTTTAATTAAATTGTCTAAATTATCCCTAAATATATTAAAAGTACAACGGAATTTGTTCAAACATTCAAAAGTACAAGAGAGTTTTGTATAAACGTTCAAACTTCAAAAGTACAAGGGTGTTTTAACTAAAAAAGATAAAATCGCACATTGCTAGTTTGGAACACACGCGGGTTATAAAATGGACGAATTGCGTGTTTTATGTAGGATTTTTGAAATTAAAAGAGAATTTGTTGCAGAAGATAATTTACAGGGTAGTTTGGTGTAAGTTTCGAATAACACAGGTAAGTAGTATCGTGCATTTTGTCGGAAAAATTGATTTGAGTGGTCTCAACTAAACCTTTAAAACATTATTTAGATTGAATTTTGATGTTGGTTTATGTGATTTAAAAAAATGATATATGATTTTAATGGATTTTAGATGTTTGGGTTTGAGATGGATAAGGTGTTGAAATATATATTGTTCAAACTTGATTTAAATTTTATATTCAACTTGAAATAATATTTGAGCTTGGTTGATTGTTAAAGGCATGAGCCTGAACAAGCTTTAATAAATGAGCTCAAGTTTCGTATGATGCATTTTGATATTTTACATGTGTTTTGTCATTTTTAGCTTATCGAGTTGATCTCAAAGCGAACTTAAAATTTATAAGAATTGATCTATTTACAAATCCACCTACATGAATTAAACAAGCGAACTTTGAGATGAGTTAAACCCAATTCATGTAGATGCTCAAGTCTCAAAGTTTAACTCATCTCAAAAGTTAGCTTAAGAGTTGAAGATTGCCCAAAGCCTTAAAGGATAAACTTAACTTCGATTTATAATCCACGTGGATCATTAATCTCAACAAGAACTCTAATAGGATCTAGGTGAGAATCGAATAATTTGATTTGATTCATATTCTTTCCCAAGATAGTCCTATTAGACCAAAAACGCTGATAAAAACTATTTTATGAAAATCTAAGTACAAAATTATAATTCAATTTTACAAAGGGCGGGACTAATAATGTAAAACGTATTAAAAAAATGGTATAAAAAATGTAATTTTGTAATCGCTCTACACCAAAAGTACTAGGGGCATATTTGGATGGATTCTAGTCAATTTTAGCGGGTTTCGTGAAACTTAGCCAGAACTTTTCTAAATAGATTTTCACAAAACTCATGAAACTCAACACAAATCTATTCAGAAGCGCACACTCAAACTCTTAGGCCCCGTTTGGATCGGTTTTGGCTCTGTTTCGCCCTGTTTCGATGTTTCAAAATTGTTTCAGTGGTTTTGGCGAAACATTTGAAACACGATTTGAATTGATTTTGGTTGGAATATTGAGATGGTAAAATATTAGTAAAATAATATATAAAGGGATTTGAAAAGTTTATATATGATTTGAAATGGTTTTGGATGTTGGTGTTTGAGGGTGAAAAATTTATGATAAATGTCAAATCAAAGACTTTATGGAGTTAAAATATGGTATTATATAGTGTAATGATTAAGAATATAATTATAATAATATTATTTAATAAATAACTTACATAAATTATATAGTCTTACTCAGTTCAGCACATGGGGAAGAGAGATATGACTAGACTATATTACATAGGCTTTGTTCTTTTTGTTTCAATTTGTTTGGGCTATAACGTCTCGCCCAAATATTGAGCAGAATCTGATTAAGATGATGTTTGGCCCATTTGGTGGGCGGAAATCAATCCAAACAAGCCCTTAAAACCTATAAAACTTTGATTTCATACATATCACTTACTTCCCTCCCCCCCCCACCAAAGAAAAAATTTATTTAACACTTAACACTTTTTTTTTTTTTTACCAAAATCCCAACATTCAAATTCAATCCAAGTGATGTTTCAGTTTTTTCAAAACCCAACATCCAAAACTTAGCAAAATCAGGTTTAAAGGTTTCACCCAAATCAATCCAAATCATTTTTTTTGAATCCGACATACACGAAATCGAGTCAAAACTCTTTCAAATGACCCAGTCACGCAGGGCTCAAGATCCTCTGTACCACTTTTGGTGTACCATTAAAGTGTATCACCACTAATTGATTGACACATGCATATGTGAGAATTATTATAATTGTCATATGTACAAGTATCAATTAATTAATGGTGATACACTTAAGTGGTACATAGAATCTACACCCGTCACCCTCACCCAGATATCTATTATTGTGGTCTAAAAAAGTTGGAAGTAATGTGAAAGGCAAAAAATAAGCGCATGTGAACGAAAATCATCCAAACACATATACATAACAGGAAATTCAGAAACGTTCCTTTCAACTGATAAAAACACAGAGCAAGAACAGAGGTGTTATTTCCAATCCTTCATTTCTTCTTTATAAACTCTATTAAATTTTTATTTTTATTTTTATTTATTATTTTCTTCTTTATAGCCTCATTGAACAAAACTCAAACCTCTCTCTCTCTTTAAAAGAATTATTTTTTGCTTAGACAACAGTGTCTAAAAGAATCCCTGAAAAAAGCTTCTTCCTCTGTTTCAAAACTGCCATAACTGTCTCTCCTTTAAACAAAGACTTAATCTTTTTTCTGTTTTTTAGAAAAAAAAAAAAAAGAATTAATGGGTGGGGAAGAAGAGGGGTGGGGGGCGTCGGCCCCGAGTAGTGGTCCTTTGTACATTCAAAAAGATGATCATTGGACCCACTTTGATAATTCTGTTAGTGCAGTTTCTTTTGGGTTTGTAGCTACAGCCATTCTCATTTCTATGTTTCTTGTTATGGCTATTTTTGAAAAGTTTCTTAGAACCACCACCTCGCCGCCGCAGATCTCCACGCCGGCCGCCCACCGCCTCCGGCGTACCGACATTGAGTCACATAATCATGTTGGTGGATCATGTAATCCTAAGCTTGGATACCCTTCTCTTATAGTGAGTATTTTTCTCAATCTTTTCTTTTGGCTTTAAATTTTAAAATGTTGGTTTTTTGCAGATTGTGATGATTGTTCTTCTGACAAAAAGGAAAAGTTTTAAATTTTTTGGAAATTTAATTTCCCTTTTCTTCAAGTGGAATTGCAACCTAATTTGGTTTTACAAATAATTTAATTAATTTTTACTCTTTATACCTAAATTGCTAGGAAATTGGAATACTAATCTACACTTAGGCGAAATTGGAATTTTAGACCCACAAAATTGGAGCTCAGCATTTTTGGTTCCGCACTTTATAAAATTGCATTTTGGGTCCTCAACTTGTAACTTCTTTTTCACTTTTAGTCTCATTAACTCATTTGGGACCAAAACTGAGATAATCCTATTGGATCAAAAGCAATAAACGGATATTTTTCTTCGGAACAAAAGTGCAATTTTGTAATGTGGAGATCAAAGGTGCAAAATGTTTTAGAAAATCAGGATCAAATGTGTTGAGGTTTCAGTCCTATGGGACTAGAAATGCAATTATACCATTACACTTGAGTAACTAAACTAAACTTATTAGTATTACCAATTGTCAATTGAAAAATTAAATGAGCTTCAACATTCAGGTTAGATTATCTGTTGCTTTCTTTATATCATAAAGTCCAGAATTCTTTAGACATAAACTACATGTATTTATTTATCTTGATGTACTAAGATTACATCCTTTGTGTACATTATTTAGGAAAATGGCCCATCAATGTTAGGTGGTTTATTTATTGGTCCCTACTTCCATTAATGAGGCATGAAGCTATTAGCTAAGAATAGTTTTTCATATTGGGTCTCAGCCCCCACCCTTTGTTTTTTTATCTCTTTTTAGCCCATCACAAGTTCACAACCAATATTTATGATACCCTCGTGTCAAAACCCGGTTTATGGAGACATGTTACCAACAAATTTAAATTTCTTGTTTTCTGTTAGTTTTTTTGTCTTCTTGTCAACTTTAATAGTATATAATAAGTACAATTAGGTTTCTTGTATTGTGGATTACATCTCGATTTGACTTATTTAATGTTCTTTCCATCTTGTTTGTTTTCATGTAGTTAATAATAGTCTATTAATGTGGGTTTTGGGACAATCTTAGTTATGTAAGTTTTTATATAGGAGTTTAATAAGATAGTAGTATGTAGTATCTCTAGATAGGAAGGGCTCCATTGTTAATTAAGTTCGGGGGACATGTGCGCTTCCTTCCGTGCTACATAACTGTGCAAGATTTTCTTGCCCTCATTAACTGCAACGTGGTTGATGCGGACATGCTCCCACCTGCTAAAAAAGTGGTTAGTTAGCATGATCTATTAGCCACGTGACGGTCAATGAGGACAAGCGATTCCTGGACAATTGTGTAGCGCTTAATTAAAAAAAGGGTGCACCTAATTGTGCTAAAATCATGATTTTTAATGTTGTAAAAGACTTTGAGCTTTAATGTTACATAAAGAATGAAATGGGAACTATAAATCACAAGGCATCAAAATCTACCATGATATTAGTAAAATCGAGGAAAATTCTTGTCCAGACCTAGTTTGGCTAAACTCATCAAACTACAAAGCAAGTGTACTGTACTTGCTTTGTGATTGGTTACTCTCCTAGGAGTTTCATTCAATCATAAAGCAAGTGTAATGCAATTGTGATGTAATTACTTTGAGTTCAGCCAAATCCGGTTTGGGTAATAACATCCTGTAAAATCTGTCCCAAAGCATAGGTATGTGAGGTATTTTGCTCCATCACACAACCATCATTATATGCCTTGTCTTTTCTATCACATAAGACGAAACAAATCGATCATAAGATTGCTTACTTGATTTCGGTAGCAGTATTCAAAGACGAAATTTTCACATAGTATTGGACAATTGATTTGTATCATATATTCTTGCAGATGTCGATGAATGCTAAAGAAGTTTCAGTGGTGATGCCTGGTAATAATGTTCCTACATTTATCGCACATCCAGCTCCCGTGCCTTGTCCTCCAGAGCGTATGACGACATGGCCTTCACATCTATCTAACTTACACGCTCCGTCTACCTCTACCTAAACTCGGCTTTAGGCATCATGAAAAATCTAGGTAGACAGGCACTCGTGTAAATTTGATCGATTCAACTATTTAGAACTTGAAGTGAAGCCTTCTTTTTGTTCATATAGGCTCAGAATGTTTGTATATACATTTACTCTCATCTCATCTTTTGCAGGCTTGGGTAAATCTCTAGCGATTAAACATATTTACCGAAGATGCAACGTTTTGCATTTTCTCTTTTATTTTTTTTTCGTCTAAATCCTATAGGCTTGTTTGGCATTTCCCAAAATTATTTCGTGTTTGAAAATGTCAAACAAACATGTTTTCTATTTTTTTAAATAATTTTTTCACCTCTCAATTTTTTCAAATTACTCTCTCAAAATTTAAAAAAAGAATCAATTTTCTTATCTTTCTTATCTTTAAATATAATCTATATAAACTTTACTCTGATTTGACATAATATATGATATTTCTTACACAATCTATTTAACATAACAAATATGATTTGACATAAAGTTTTGCACATTTTTCATCTACAATCTAACTCTTTAAAAAAATTTACTTTATTTTTCAAACTACTTTCTCAAAACTCAAAAAAACAATAATATACAAATCGAGATTATATCATAAACTTTCATTACTCTTTCAAACTAATTTCTCGAACACCAAACAAATAGGCTGCATCATATTTTGGTGTCATATGATTAATCCACCCTACAAATGCATGTGTGTGGGTTCACACAATTTTAAATTTGAATTTTTGTCAATAGATTTATTTTGAGACACAAAAATATAGCATGAAAGTGGGATAAAATCTTATAAGGGTGAGATACAGTTTCCCCTCTATCAAATGTAACACTTACCCTCTCTGTTACCCCATCTGTTATAGTATTGAACATTTTATTTCAAAACTACATCGCCCTTTTTATAACAAATAAATTATTTCTTTATTAATTTATCCCAAAAGAAAATCTTCATTAATTATGAATTCATCCCTCCATCAAACAATATTATGTTTCAATTTCTTCATTTATTTGTTATCTTTGATTTTATGGTCTCAAATTTTTTGTTTATTTTTATATCATTTTTTTGTTTATTCATCTTTCAAATATTTTTGTTTATTTTATATTTCATTTTTTATATTTCTCTCTCAATTCTTTTCTTTATAGTTCTCTAAGTTTAGAATATTGAGTGATGCTCCTTCAAATTCTTTTTCGCAAAATTCAAGTTTAACACCAAACAATATTATGTTTTAATTTCTTTAAAAAAATCTTTATTAATTATGAATTAATCCATCCACAAACAATATTATGTTTTTTTTTTTTGTTACCTTAAGTTAAAAAAAAAGTCAAGAAAATGAAGAAAAATTTGAGATTGTTCAAAGGAAGTAACAAAAAATATGAAAAGAATAAAGTAAAAAAATGTTGTTTGGTGGATGAATGTATTCATAATTAATAAAGAGAGAATTTTACTTTAATAAATTAATAAAATAATTTTTATTTAATGAAAGGTGGGAATATTTTTGAAATAAAAACTATAAAATTTTAATAAAATTAATAAAAAAAATTATTATTGATGAAAATGGTGGGGATATTTTTGAAATAAAAGTTATAAAACTATAACATAAAATGATAAATGTTACAATTAATACTTTAGTATGTAAGTGTGTAACTAATACTAGTGCAATAATTTAAGAGGACACTTTATTTCACCCTATCTTATAATTATTAGATAAGAATACAATAATTGGGCCTGTTTGTTTGGTATTTCCCAAAAAAAAAATTCGTATTTGGGAAATGTCAAACAAACATGTTTTCTATTTTCTAAAATAAATTTTTCATCTCTCAAATTTTTCAAATTACTCTCTTAAAATCCAAACAAACAACAATTTTCTTATCTCTAAACAAAACCTATACAAACACTACTCTGATTTTACATAAAGTAACCTATCTCTTACACAATTTATCTCACAATAAACCTGATTTGACAAAAAAACCTACACCTACTTAATTACTTTATTTCTCAAACTACTATCTCAAAAACCAAACAAACAATATTTCACAAATCGAGATTATTTTACAAACCTCCACTATTCTCACAAACTACTTCCCCAACCACCAAACAGTCAGACCTGAGTTCATTGAATAAGCTTTTCCGTTTTGACGCTCATAGAATATAAAGTATTGGATATGAATTTATAGTCAAACTCTACAAAAACTAAATCAAAGTGAGACTTCAGTTGAAGAGTTCAATGGTGGCGAACGGGCGAGACTAATAAAAAATGGGCTGGTACCACTCCACTTAGGTAAAAAAATGGATCGAGGTGAAAATGGGCTAGGTTAAAATGAGTTGGTCGGGTCGGATCACCATTTTACATTTACAAAGCTTTTTGTATTTTTACTAATTCCAAACTAATAAAACGCACCGTATATATGAAGAAATATTATTTAAATATTTAAATATAACTAAATAAATTAATATTATTATTAATATGGTTAATTACAGGAACCTCCCCTGAGATTTGGTCAAACTCGCGTCCATTCCCCTCCTAGAATGTGAATTACTCAGACCTCCCTCGAGGTTTGAAAAACATTACAACCGTTAGGGTTCCGTTAATTTTTGCTTATGTCATCATAAAATTTTCGGTCGATTGCCAATTTTGCCCTCGACTTACTGTAGCAAATTTGTATGGACTATATTACCCCTCTCAGCAAAGGTTACGTTGTTGCATGATAAATGATATAATAGCAATGTCAAATTACATTTGTGGATTAAAATGTTGTTAAATTTATATAATGTGTAATGACTTTATTAATATATATTCATATTTAAAATAACATTTTAAACATTTGTAAAGTATTTTGTTACTCATTGTAAAATATATGCATTTAAGAGAAACACACTGCTAACTTTTACAAAAAAAAAAAAAAAAGCAAAAATATAATTTTCATCCATTATTATTTAAATGAAGGCATGTAAAATTTATAAAATCTGTAATTTAAAATGTAAAATGAATAAATTAACAATACACAACAAATAATAAGTTCAGTAATCTACTAATTCATAAATAGGCTACGTTCATTACATTTACCACCCTTAGAGGTTACAAATATTACTACATTCGCCCATATAGTCAACAAAAAAGTGTCATAGAGACATCAGAATATCACAATATACTCCCTTACATTCCACCAAACTTAACATACCATCCGAACTATTCATCATAAATTGCTTGTCCAAAAAAAAAAAAACACTTGAAAACCCAACAAAACATACGAATATGTTCAAAAACAACAGCAAAAGATTAACATTCATAAATTTAATTTCATAAACAACACCATTTCAATCAAGTTGTGATGGCTGGGAGGTTGGGGGTCATTCTTGGCTGTCCAGCACCAAAGTTGAGGCCCTTGATCTTCTTATACTTCCCACAACTTGACCAAGTGGAGTGTCATTGTCAAATTATACATTGTCTCGATTCACCGTGAAGTAAAAAGTAATTAATAAAGACGATGCATTTTAAAAAAGCCTCTAAGCATGGAAATTATGGTAGCTAAATTGGCAAAATAGAAGATCAATTCATGTCCATAATCATCAATGCATTCACGCAAGAATTGTAGTCAAATCTCAGTCACCTAAAACATCAAATATGCGATCATGAAAGATAAATAAAACTTCTTACAAGTTCAAAACAAAGTTGAAATAATAAAACTTCTAAATGAAGGACCAGTTAATGAATGCTAAAGCAAGGCAATGAACATAACCACCATCTGGAGCCTGCACAGCCCACACCACAGCTTGTTCATACGAGATGCGGCGATTCATTAGAGATAGACAATATCCGGGTGGTAAAATAACATATCCCTGCAAATTAACAAAGACGACTCTTCTTAGAAAACAAATAATTTATGTAAGATGGTATGTTTGAGAAAAATAATTCAATTTATAGAAAGTTAAATAGTAGTGAAAATTTAGGAATGGAAGAAATATTTTGTTCTAACTGTACCTGTTGCATTATAATTGGGAGGACAACATCGAGTGACATATTATTAGAGCCATTGAGTAAGCTATACACAGTTATCAATTGCAAATTGTCTATTGTTGTCTCTAACATGTTAAGCCCAGCGTGATTGGCATATATGCACATTGGCAAAGACTGCAAAAACAAAGGTGAATGAGAAATGTTCATTAACCTTTAGTCATTGCTAGATATAAAAAGTCGACCAATAAAAATGAGAAAATCTGGATGAACTTATATACCGCGAACGAGAAACAAAGTATAGCATATTGATGAAGCTGTATAAATTCTAACATAGAGTCGGTACTCTGTAAGTTGTAGCCGAGCAAGACCGCACCAAGACTTGAGCTGTTTGAAACAAATGACAAAATATATTTAGAAAATTTTACTATATGAATCAAGTAGAATGTTGTACTTGCCTGTAACTTTGGCATAACATGTAAGTTAGGTTGGTAGAATAAACTATGTATGGATCCATATTGAGCCCCGTGAATGGATTTACTTCAGTTGAGTTAATTGCAGGAGTTAATTCAGATGGCCCCTCAGTCGAATTCACCACAGGAGTTGGTTCTAATGGCATTAACTCTGCACAATACTTTTTGACACAGCAAATTACATGTTGCATGAAGTATTTAGCCATGGCCACAACTACGTCCTGAAAATGAGTTTCGAACGGAAGTTGGAAGGCCATATTCAACAGTGATCGTGGGTGGCTTATCGCTGCTTCGTTTGTTGATGATCGTTTCCCCTGCACATCATAAAAATAGGTAAAAGAAAAGGCACAAGAAAAAGAAGTTACTTAAGCACTTGATAAAATACAAATAAGAAAATTATATCGTGTATATCAATATTCAAAACAAGCTAAATTGGACCCCAAGAAAATAGATAGGTTATTAATGTCTACATTGTACAATGATTCGGATATGCAAACTGCAACAACATTGGAACTCACCTGTATTTGAACCCAATGAGAAGATCCGAAATCCAGAAGATAATATATCAGCATCATTAGGTAAACCCCTGCGGGTTGGCGCAAAGATGAATTCTGACCAAGCTCCAAAATCAGTATTTTCCATACCATTTGTAATCTGTATCATCAATATTCACAGATCTCTATCAGGTTCGAAACAAGTGTACTATCAAATTTGGCTAACATGAAGCAACTTCATTTAAGCACAAACCGTGAATATAAGGCAAAGGAGAAAAGAGTTCCAAACAAAAAAGTATAAATATTTTCTAATCTTTTAGAAGTAAATAATATCGTCTAAACCGCGATTATGTCAAATCGAGGAAGCCCTTTAGGCATTAATTGTGCTTTTTGTGATAACTCTAAACGCAAATACTTACATGAATATGATATATATCTTCTTTCGAACAATGAAATTTGTTATTAGTCAAACGATCAAATCGAACGACTTCCAAAATCTGAGATGGAAATAAGAATTAGAAAAAGAAATGCAATCAAATAGAGAAAAATCATAACGTCTTTTATGTTTACGGAAGGAAACAAGTTCGAAAGTTTAACCTTTAGCTACGAGAAATTTAAATTTATCAAAAAGGAAACTAGAATTATTCGATTCAATTCAACCTACCTCATCATCGTAATTGGTATCACCAAGCAGCACAGGTGAATAAGATAATTTGTGTGTATCGGAACCTGGATAAGCAAAGCCAGTAACTTGGGATACCCCTGGAGATCCATCACCTACGTTAAAGCTCAACCAATCAGCACGACGCTCTCTCAGAAGCTTCACTAACCGTGCATGGGAAACATTCTGCCACCAATAATAACAAAAAAATACATTGATGGTAGTCCATCTATAATGCTTGATCGGTGCAAATTCATAATAATATGTTCACAACTTAAAATACGACATAATTTCATTGTATAAACTTCATGAGTGTCAGCATAAAACTAGTTCATTGATGTTATTATTTGTCACTAACCTGAATAATTAAAGTAGCTTTCACACAAATGACATTATTATATTTGGGATCAAGTCCTTTTGTAGTTCTCTTAACAGATAAAATAACATCATTAGAGGCATCAACATTCATCAATATCCACCCGTCTTTGGTAAAACCATTGATAGCATCATTGAAGCCCCTACACAACACAATAAAAAATAATTACGACATTTAAGCTTGAGCAAATTGCATTGTACTGGCATACACTTTCGATATGTGCTTACCGACTGAGTCTTTGCCCATTTCTTCTCAGGAAAGAAAGTCCATGTTTACCAAAACATTTTGGTGGTATCTCATTTTTCACTTTTTCCAGGAAATCAATATATTGAAGTGCCTTGGTAGAGGAAATAAACACAGTTAGTTATTCTAGCATAACAGTTGGTCCATATTTTTTTACATGAAAATAAACAGAAGTTCCGGATTATATCGAAATTATAGAAATTAATCGACATTTTTGGTCACGAAGGAAAAAGGGCACGAGTCTGATCTTAACTCACTAAAATCAACCTATGTTTTTCACACCAATTGAACCTTCTTCGACAATGTCAATTCAATTGAAAGTATTTCTATTCCAAATTCAAGACAAAGTATTTTACTAAACAGAAACTTAGGCTATCTTGGATTCCTGGATTTCAGCGAGTAAAACACTGTGGACAATGTTGCATCAAATGACAGAACATCAAACAAGCTCCATTTGTTGCTCATGTTTATTTTTATTTTCCTTATCATTGTACACACTAAATCCTTCAGCCAAACATAGCCTTAGGAGAAAAATTCCATGAATCCGCCCAAAGAAATTACACATATATGAACCCTAACAAAGAATTGACAAAACAATCACTTACTGAATAATACATTCCATACAAAAGACGAAAAAAAAGTAATAAAATTAGATAGGGGTGTTCAATAAAACCATCAAACCGCCCCAACCGGTCGCCCCAACCCAAACCGACCGCAATTCTTGGGTTGAACGATGAATGGGTTGGTCTTGGGCTTCGTGAAAAAAAAGCCGCAAATTATGATCAGGTTTGAGTTTATATTTTAAAAAACCGCATAAACCGCATGTATATAAAATAACAAATTGTGTTTTATTATTTAATATAATTTAAGCACATACATACATTTAATTTACCGTCTCAACCCCAAAGCCTAATTTGTCCCCTAAAATTACTCGACGCAATTTATTAACAATCAAAGTTAAATTCTATCAATTGACAATCACCAATATCAACTTTAATAATTAAAGTATTTTCTATTTTTGTTTATTGTTTGAAAAAGTCTTGTTCGGTTTTCTATTAGAGTAACAATTATTGATCTTTATATAGCGAATATAGACTTTAAATAGGTTAACAAATTAAAGCTAAAAATTATGAAAAAGTAGTATTGTTCATATGATTATGAAACATTCAAGAATTTTATTCTTAGATAAAAGTATAATAACGAAATAGTAAGTGACAATAAATTAAAATAAAGTCTCAAAAATAAAAAAATTCATTAAAATAGGAAAAACTAAGACCGCAAAACCCGCCCCAACCCGAAGGAACCGCAAAGTGCAATCTCTAGACTTATTGGGTTGGTTTGGTTTAGAGTATTAAAAACCTGCAAATAATGGGTCGGGTTTGGGTAAGTATAAAGCCGCAATAGACAGCACCGCGAACACCCCTGAAAATAGATATCTACCCATAAATTGGGACCTAATAAATAAATACTTGCAAGCTGAAGCTGGTTACTATTAGAAATCAAATACTAATACATTACCAAATTCAAAATAGGGCACCCAGAATCATTGGATCGTGAAATAGAACCCCTAATTTTTAAATGATGGTGTTTTTATTTTCTAGGGGTCGGGGCAATATTGTGGTGATGGGTGGAGACCGGACTTCGTCGAGGCGGTGTTTTTTGTCTTTTCAATTTATCTATCATGTAGAATATTTGAGGTGTATATATATATAATAATTTTTTTTGAATAAATATAAATATTTGGAGTAACTCTTATGTATAATTTTTTGTGTTCAAATAAATTTAAGGTATGTCTGAATATGAAAAAGTTCATCACAAAATATACTATTACAAGAACATTAATACCAAGTCTCGTGTTTAATATAAACCTTGAATTCAAATGGTGACTTTTCAAGAACATTAGTACCAAGTTTAAATGGACAAAATAATTATTAAATATTAAAAAGTAGCAATGTTATTAATTTAATTTAAAATTTAAAAATTAAGTTTTCCATATTTGTACAAATTTTAGAATCGTAAAATGCAGCCACCCAAAAACGCACGCGCCCGTCCAGTCTCGTAATCTCCTGCGGGGATGAGTTGGGGACCTTCCCCTCCCCCATCAGTTGGACTTGATTGTATATCGATCCCTCCCCCACACACATTGGATATGCCCTAATAGATCACTTACGTGTTTAATGATCACTTTGTTTTTTTAGCATGTCCTCTATTGGCTACATATTTCATGTCGATAAGTTTATTTCGACATCCACTTTTTAATTCTTAGTCATAGAGACAATTGAATTTAAACAATACACTACTAATAGCCTATCAATGCATGAAACTCTTTAAGCACAATGTCAAGTAACCTTAAAACAAGATAGGAACTCAACATTCATAATGGAAGCACCGGTTAATGAATGCTTGGCCCTTTTCCAAGTATAGCTTCACTAACGATTACGAAAAACATATCCTAATTTTAATTAACATGAATCAATACCACAAAGAAAAGATCCTAATTTTCAGTTAATGGCCTAACTTAAACCAAGTGTTAATTTTCATGGTCATGAATATCATGAGAAGTTAGTGTAAGACATGGACCAAATAATTACATAAAAATGGTGCACAAAAGAATATAATCAAAAGCAAACTAAAATCTCACTAATAAATCAATTTAAGAAATATACTTACATGAACAATGTTCTTCTTAGTCAAAAGTTCAGGTGACTCATAAACAGGTCTCACCACATCAGGAACAGACGATGCCTGCAATGTTTTTGAACCAAAAATCAAAAAATTATTTTTAGTGTGTGTTTTGGTCTGTTAAATATTTATAACATTTCTAGGCACCAAAAAAAATTGTAAAAAATAAAATACTAAATTATAGAAAAACGCTAAAACTGATTGAGTAGCCATTTAAAACTATAACTTACCTCCAAATCCAAGTGCTCAACAATATGTATTGTTGACCCCCCTTCACATGGTCGGATCAAATAACCACTACCCAATATCTTTGCTCTTACAAATTCTAAGGCAGTAGGTGAACTTGATATAGCATCAGGATCAGAAATTGATTTCTCGCACAACTTAAATAAATAAATGTAAAAAGTTATACTAAAAATAAATTAATATAAATTCTCATATATCATATTAAATAGGAAGAAGTAATCATACAACAAAGGTGCCGTCTTCTAGAGTAGAAGTGTATCTCAATGTAAAGAAGTCTCGAGCACTAGCCATAGTACTTGGAGCATAACACTAGACAATTGAAAATAAATTAGTTGACTAACTAAATATTATAGGATGTACAAATTGAAAAAAAAAATTGAGTTCTTGCTTACTTGTGTTTTGATTAATTCAATAGCTCCTCCACTTTCCGTTGGATACTTGTCAAAAACTTCCATCTTCTTACAATCTCGAGACCGGGATGGTTTGTCTTTGAGAATTTCAACTGTCTGCAACAAAAACAATAATCAATTCAACTTACATTATGTTGTGTCAAAAAAGTAAATTAATATAAAGAATTATCTCAAATGTATCTTATATGATACTTCATTTAGTTAAGTAAGGTCAATGTTACCTTGACAGGTTGAAACGGAACCATGGAGATTGCTTTGGCTGCAATTCCAGTGCTTGTTGATGCGATAAAAGCTTGGCTTACTTGAATTGAAGTTGGCAACTAAAAAAGAAAACAATATGAATGGATAAAAAAAATGAAAAAATCATATTCAAATAACATACTCCATCAATCATTTTAATTTTGACGAGGATTTTTGAAAAATAATTAAAATAGTAAAGTTTAGGGTATCATTGATTTTTTAAGCACTTGAAAGTGATGGTTGGATATTATGAAAAGTAATTTCATTTGAGGAAATGGAGTCTTATTTTGGGACATTTCGAAAAAGAAAAAGTAAGGAAAAAATCAGGGATCAAGCGCGATATAATACTTACTACCTTCAAACTGGGGATAGAAATCCAGTTAATCACATTTCCAAAAATTTAGCGATGATCTCATTCTTCGCCTCTTCGGCAAATGAAAAAAGCCTAGACGAAACAAAACTATATATGAAAAATAAAGGCAATAGCATAAATAACTGAAACATATAATTAGAACAATTTAGATTACCTATTTTTATCAGCATGAACCCTGATTGGAGCATCACAAGTATTGACTTCCGGTACATGGCCTAAATCACTAGTCATTGACTGCAATAAAATGATATACTATTTCATATAAAACCAACCTGTATTTATACAATTTCAATACCAAATGAGAGTAATTGACATTTTGCACCTTAGAAATATCATTTTTTGCACGTTACACCTTGTAATAAAAGTTTATATTCTTTTGCAAAGTGCACCCCACTAGGGTGTCAAATGTCCAGTATATTGCCGACGAATTGCAATTCAAAGATGTCAAATATCAAAATTTCAATTTCTGAATGTGTCAAGTCAACATAATTCAGATGTGCAAATGACGTAAACTCGTATAAAGAGCAATAAATAATAATGGAAATTGAAATTTTTTTGCAATTCAAATGTTCCAAATATCAAAATTTTAATTTTAGAATGAGTCAAGTCAATATAATTCAGATATGCAAAATGTCATATACTCATGTAAAGAGCAATAAATAATAATGGTAATTTAAGAATTTATATTAAATGATTAATGCTACGTACACAAAGAGGACAACACTTCTTCTTCAAATGTACATTTTCACAACGTAGTTGATGAAATTGTTGTTGCAAGCGGTCATTATCACCCTTTAAGAGCTTGTTTGCAACATTTAATTTCTCATTTTTTCCTACTAATTCACTTTTTTCTTTCTTCTTCTTTTCGCGACATCTGAACCAAAAAAAAAAATAATAAAAAACAATAATGTATCTAATAAGCATATAATGTTGGAAGGAATCAATTATCAACATATCATCACATTTTCACATATATAAAATCATATTTCACTATATCAATACATGCCATGACAATACATTGGTATAGTAAATTTGTTGGAAATAATTACATTTAATTAAAGAAATCAATATTTATGACACAAAAATCAAGTTTCAATAATATATTTTTATAAAATTGTTAAAGAGATATTTGGGAATTCACCTTATAGGTTAATGATTTTCCATTGAATAATGATCGAGGCTGACATTTTAGGTGAAATTGATAAACATTCATTTGCATTTTTTTTTACATGAATGAAGATTGTTTGACATCATGTCAAATATAGATGAAAACAATGAAAACTTTAGAAAAATTAAACAACATTCAAGAAATAATCTCCTTTGAATGACGAAAATCAAAGGAATACTAGTTATAAGGATATTCATGTGTAGAAATGAAGTTTTGGAGTAATACAAACAACAAATTAAGAAAAAGGTTATCCAAATATGAAAAAGAAGTTAGATATAAGAAAATCAGAATAATTTTATATCTCACCCCACTACTCATACCCATGTTACACAATAGGAGATCGAAATAACTAAATTGGACATTTATGCCACATAATTAACGACTATCCGCTAATTCCATCCAAGAATTACAGAGAGTGGCAAAAATCTTAAAAATAAAATATTAAAATTATGAGATTCAATGTTGTGAGTTTGTCAGGATCAGGACTAAAACTTAACAGGACTTTTAGATCAATTATTCAACTAAAACATTTCACCTGCGATTCTGAAACCAGATTTTGAGTTGTTTATCGTCCATATCTTTCAGAAGAGGTTGTTCTCTCGCAATTTGTGCCCTTTGAGACAGATTTGGGTTAGAGCATTGAGCATACACTTTCTCAAGAACTTCAATTTTCTCTTTTGTATATCGAGTATACTTCATAACCTCCTCTCGTGCTCTCTTCAAGCCATTTAGTCTTTGGCTATTTTCACCCATTGTAATTCCATCGTCCGCCATTTTCACAACTAAAACTTGTGTATAAGATATTAATATCGATTGTGTCCATACTAGAATCAATTTAAAAGATGAAAAAAATGTGAATTGTTTTCTTATTTTAAAAACTTAGAAAATGATCCAAAACAATCATTTTCATGGCATTTTCTATCACAAAAGCCCTAAAATCACTTATTTGCTAGTGAAAATTTGAACGATCCCAAACAAAATTGAGGGTTCACGCTCCTAATGTTTAAGGTTGAATGGGAACTCGCTTATATACTCTAGATGTTTGTAATAATTGCCGAGGATTGTTCGAATCCTGAACCAATTCATTTAAAGTATATTTAATTTGATTCACCGGATGCAACAACAACATATAGATAAAATCTATACGATTTTTTCATTTTCATTTTCCTTTTTTGATTTTTCCTTTATATTGTCACTCTTTATTTGCTAGCGCTACCAATATTACAAAAATCTAAGTAATTAGAGAATTTATTGTAAATTGCTTAGTGGAAATATAGATATCACATCATAATAACTAGAATATTCTTTCGTAATGTGAGCCGTGCACAACCAATAAGCAAATTAGTAACTTTATAGTGTTCGAGATATAATATCATATATTAAACCCCAACCCCAATATGTATGAAGTTTTATTTATAGTGTCTGAGATATAATATTATAAGATAAACCTAATTATGTATGTAGTTTTGCCAAAACTCTTCCATAAGAGGTCTCATTCGTCAAAATGAAATTGTTCATATTGGACAACATCGACCCATTTTTGTTTAGCTTTGGTATTAACTAAAGGAATTGGATTAAGTCAAGTAGAACCAATTTACTTCTTTAATAGATAAGGGGACAAATTGATAATTTTCAAATCAGATGAGGTAAATTGAATATTATGATTATTACAGGTAATCAATTGTCATTGATAAGTTACAAAAATCTCTAATTAAATTTAAATATTTTTTCCATTGTTTTTCTTCCTCAAACCCACACACAACCCATCTTTCTTTATATGATTAGGGTTTTCTATGTTGACAATATTCAGAGTTTCAGTTTTTCTTTTATTACTTATTTACTACATTTGATGCTACCTCGATTTGGTGAATCATGGAATGGATACTGTTAGTCCAAGTGGTCATGATGAGGTTTAAAAGGGAGGGGGTGAATAGACCCCTTTACCTTTTTAAAACTTTTTCTCTAACTTGACTTAAATAGAATAAGCTTATGAGCATGCTAAGACTACTAAACTGTTTCAGCACTAAGCTTATCAACAAGGTAAACCACTTCACTAATATTACTTGTTTTCTTAAGTAACTTAGAGTTTCAAATAATTGTTGCAGCTGAATATGCAATTATGGTTTTGAAACAAGTTTCTACTTCAAAGTTTTACCCTTGGTTCTCTTAAATTTCTCAAGTTAAAAGTCTTATATTTTAAGATGATTTACTATGCTTATAGACTGTGCAATGCAACACAAGAAAGTAAATCAGACAAGAAATTTTATAGTGGTTTGACAGGAAGAAAACCTTCTAATCCACTCTTCTAAATCACTAAGATTTAGGTTATACTAGAACACTCAGTCACCAGTACAATAACTTGTGCTTTTACAATAAATGATAAGCCACAAGCTAGAACACTAAGTTCTTTTTAGGAGATCACTCAACAGTCAGTTGAAAATCGCTGAGATTTTAAAGTGTTTAACCTTGATCTTCGACAAAAAGCTTTATCAACAAATGAATAACCTGATAGTTCTTGCTCAAGAGTTTTGGACTTAGAAACTTTTGCATGTTGTGTTGTGTTTTCTTGTTGTCCATTCTTGAATCTCGATCTATTTATACTCGAGGTTTGAATTTTGTCCGTTGAAGTGAGACAAAATTGCAAGCGGTCCTTGAGTAACGGTCATAATTTGGAACACCTGCAACTGGTCATTGTACCAATACAGTTTGACTACTATACAATTTTATCAATCGCATTTAATGCACTATATTGCTATAAGGTATTTTGAATATATATCTCCAATCAATTGCCATAAATACCCCTATAAGATAGCATTTATTTCTTCAAGTGCATTTTTTATAGTCGAAATGACTTCAGACCACTTTCACTTAGCTGATGGAATCAACTGTGTTGTGCAGTTCATGGCCCTTTAGTATTTTTTAACCCGAATGGCATCAATTTCCATTGAAAAGTGCCTATTTCTCTTGGACATTGAAAAGCAACCTTACGCATGCCATCGACGGCCACAAATATTTGATTGTAACCTACACTTCCAGAGATAGCTGTTAGAAACATATTGTCAGCGATAGCATCAATCAACAAGTCTGCCATTGGCATCGGATATTCATCCTTTGGAGATGCATGGTTTAAATCTCTAAACTCAATGCATATTCTAATCTTACCATTTTCCTTCATCACTTGTACCATAATGGCAACCCATTCTGGATATCAAGCCACTTAAATGAAACTGGCTTTCAATAACTTCTTGATTTCCTCTCTGTCAGGGCACAAACTTCTTCTGACATTCTTCGGAGAGGCTGCTTTATGAGCAGATAGCTCCTTGAGTACAAGAATCCTATGCTCGACTAAGTCCCAATGTAGTCCTACCATTTCATCATAGTTCCAGGCAAAATAGTCTTTATAAGTTATTATGTGGTCTTCATCGGTGCCTATCTCAATTTCGATGATAGAGTCTTCTACCTGGATTTTGATCTCATCGAGCTTGGCTGGCACCGTTCATTGTTCCTCTAAATGAATCTCCCCATTGCCTGTTATCAAGAAATCCTTTTCAGAAATAATATGCCCTGTATATTATTCGGCCACATAAGCCTGAAATTTGCTTATTAAATCAACACATACCTTCTAATCACGGTTGATAATGACAATATCATCGATTGCAAGAGATTCGGCCTTGATGATTGTTGATGCTTCAACGGAATACATCAACTCTGCCTGAGCACTTAAATGGGAGGGTAAAGAGCTGATCACATTACACTCCATGATAGCAGAGCCGACTGAATGTTGACTTGTCTCGACCTTCTCTGTTTCTTTTTTCTGGCTCCATGATATTACTGTTTGTTTTAGCTGTATTTTTCTCAGCTTCAAATTCTCTATCAATCTCATCGAACTCAGCCTTTATGTTTTCATCCTCATCCAGATCGAGATCCAACTCCGGGACTATTCCATATTTGGCTTTCTCCGAGTACTCCCACTTAAAAGTGGCGGTTTGAGTACTGATGGCTTTAGTAATCTCCTGTTTAAGAGTCATTCCCACGACCTGCGGGCTATCGGGCCTGCGGCGTTATTGTCGGAGGAATCGCATGTACTATGTTCAGGTCTTTGATTTCCTGGGATTTTAGGGTGCCTGAAGGAAGTGCGTGGTGTTGTAGCATTAGAGGGCGTAATTCTTGTGCTCTGTCTATAGTCCAAACCCCTGAACAAGGAGTTCATTGATGTCCTGGGATACCTCACTGGCGACCTTAGACTAATCTTCCTTCGGAGATGATACTGCTTGGGGCTTTCCCTTGAACGTCGGTGTCCCCTAAGTCTTTCAATGTTTTAAAGGGGCTCCATTACAGAGGATGGAGTTTGCAACGGGGTTGATGCTGATGGTGGTACTGCTGTTGGGATTCGGTAAGATAAACAGCCCTAGGCACAGCGGAATATAAAAACTTTTAGGGCCTCTTAAGGAATCTTGCCAGGATATTCTCTAGTTGTATATATATGAATATAAATAAAACGATAGTATAAGTTTTCTCGTTTATACCTATCTCCTTGCAAATCCTCGGCTAGCAAAACGAGCCCTGAATTCTGCTCCGGCAAAATCGACCCAGACCTTTTGAGTAGCGCCCCACGTGTTGCGCCTCTACGAGTTGATACACCACAATATCACGAAAATAATATATCACGATCAGCTAGAACACGAGATATATTATAAACTAGGAATAAGGAACGATTTAGGAACAAGAATCGAAAACGAAAATTCTTCTAAAAGAAGAACAGGGTTCGGTCGATTATAGCTAGGGAGAGGGAGAGAGAATTTTTGCTCTTGCTCAATTTTGCATATGGAGTTCTATTAAATTCAACTATAAGAAAGCTACTTATAGTTTTCTCTCTAACCTAGTCCTATTAGGACTAGGTCTTCTCTCTCCTACATGGGCCATGACCCTCTTTAATTAGAAGACCAAGTCTCCTAATTAATTCATGGCCCAGTTAATTAATTTGACCAGGCCTAATTTAATCTCCCAATTAAATAACCCAATTAATTAACTTAATCTCCCATTTAATTAAATCAGACTCTAAGCCCATTTAATTAAAAGCCCTTTTAATTAATTAAATCCAACTTAATTAATTAATCCATAAATTAAATTCCAATTTAATTTATGATCCTGATCCAATTCCAATTGGATCCCATTTTGTTCCAATTGGGTCGACCCACCCAATATAATCGACCCAGTCAATTTTTCACCCAGTCGACCCAGTCGACTCGGTCGTTCTCATTTCCTCGCTTTCGCTACTTGTGTATTGTGTATGCCCCCGTAGGTTCACCACATAATTGGCCGTGGGTTATAATTAAATATTATTTAATTATTCGAGTAAGACTTACTCTAAATCAATCGAACACTCTGTCGATTGACCATTCCAAAATTAGCACCCCTGCCAATTTGGGAATTCTCCCACACTCCACGGTCGATGTCCAGCCACAAGCCCATGGAGCCCAATCACTGGTGAATTAATTCAGTGAACCTTTTATCATTTATAATTTCCATATACGACATAATCTCTCCATCGATCAATCTCCCAGTCGAGACTTAAGGGTATGTTCTTTCATCGGATTCCCTTTTCTTTTGTCTTGACCTTATGTACTCTGATCTCGAAATAAATTCTCTTTGACTTAATCTTTATGAGCTACTTACATAAAGTCGTCAGATACCTTGGCCAAGGATTTTACCAGAATTAATTTCTCACAGAAATTCATAGGAGAATTTCCCAACCTATCAAGTCGGGTCAATGGATCCTTTGTTGATGATATGAATCTGCATACGAGTTCCTCTATACCCAACATGAGTCCACAGAGACTTTCTGGCGATCCCCAGTCAGTCGGAACTCATATCAAAGTATAGACGTTCTCGCACCAGATAAACCCTATCATCTCAAGTAGTTAGGGATTGTTCCTCGTATACTATTATAAATTTGGAATAACTTCAACCCCGATATGCGACTACCACTTCCATGGTGAGTTATTTCCTAATTGGGGTATTCAGTGCGCTCGCCATCCCAGCAAGCCGCCCACTTATGTGTGTCGACCATCCCAGTCACGCTCGTGGACCCCAGCGTTCTCCAGTTCATCGGAGTATACACAATAGTGAGAGTCTAACCGAATCCAACGATGTCCGATCTCGATTGGATTCTACGACTCTTGAATATGTTCTAGATCACGGCCTTGGAGATCAGTCCACGGGTTGTCCCATAGCCCTGTGATCTAAGGATTTCTATCCTTATGCGTAGATAATTATTACATAAGATAAAGATGACCATTTAATAAAGTGCATTTATTAATCGAAATTGAATAGTTCCGCATTTATTACAATAAATACTAGCCATACAGCTGGCTTGCAGGACACTATTTCTATCAATCTCCCACTTGTCCTAAAGTCAGTCTTTTATGTTCTTGAGTCCCATATTTTGCAGATGTTTCTCAAATGCCTTTTGAGGCAGAGGCTTCGTTAGCGAGTCCGCCGTATTATCTTCTGAGTCGACACGTTTTATCTTAATGTCTCCTCTACCAATGATATCTCTTATCACATGGTATCGTCTCTGTACGTTCTTGGATTTCTGATGAGATCTCGGCTCCTTCGCTTGCGCTATTGCCCCATTGTTATCACATAAGATAGTAATGGGCTCAGCGATGCTAGGTATCACATCCAGTTCCTGGATGAAGTTTCTCATCCAAACACCTTCCTTTGCTGCATCACTCGCAGCAATGTATTCTGCTTCGGTGGTTGAATCCGCGGTTGTTTCTTGCTTGGAGCTCTTCCAGCTAACCGCACCACCATTGAGGCAAAATACGTATCCTGATGTCGACTTGAAGTCGTCTACATCACATTAGAAGCTCGAGTCTGTATAGCCTTCCAATTTCAATTCTCCTCCACCGTATACCAAGAACAATTCCTTAGTCCTTCTCAGGTACTTCAGAATTGCCTTTACGGCTATCCAGTGCTGCTCACCTGGATCAGACTGGTAGCGACTTGTAACGCTTCAAGCGTACGCTACGTCTGGTCTTGTACATAACATACCATACATTATGCTTCCTATCGCGGATGCATACGGTACTCGAGACATATTGCTTCTCTCTTCTAGCGTCTTTGGGGCCATAGACTTAGAGAGTGCAATCCCATGTCTCATTGGAAGCAATCATCTCTTGGATTCTTCCATACTAAATCTTTTCAACATTTTGTCTATGTACTGGGATTGGGAGAGGCCCAGCAGTCCTTTTGATCTATCTCGGTAGATCCTTATACCTAGTACAAATGATGCTTCTCCCATATCCTTCATCGAGAATTGCGTAGATAACCATGCTTTAGTTTCGGACAATGCTTTCACATTGTTTCCAATGAGAAGAATGTCGTCAACGTAAAGCACAAAAAATTCAACTGTACTCCCACTGATCTTCTTGTACACGCAAGGTTCGAACATGTTTTTGATGAATCCAAAAGTTTGGATTGTCTCATCGAAATGAATGTTCCAACTTCGGGAAGCTTGCTTTAGTCCATAAATGGACCTCTGGAGTTTGCACACCTTGTGTTCATCTCATTTGGATGCATATCCTTTTGGTTGCTCCATGTAGATCTCCTTATCAATGTCCCCATTGAGAAAGGCAGTCTTTACATCCATCTGCCATATCTCGTAGTTATACCACGCAACTATGGCCAGCAAGATTCGAATGGATTTAGGCATTGCGACGGGCG
Source organism: Penstemon barbatus (assembly GCA_003313485.2). Taxonomy (NCBI): domain Eukaryota; kingdom Viridiplantae; phylum Streptophyta; class Magnoliopsida; order Lamiales; family Plantaginaceae; genus Penstemon; species Penstemon barbatus. Next base: position 86,130,368 of record CM064883.1, on the reverse strand, counting down.
AGAAGGTCTCCTCAAAGTCAATTCCAGGTCTTTGAGTATATCCTTTTGCCACTAATCGCGCCTTGTAGGTTATTACCTCTCCGTTCAATCCAAGCTTTCGCTTATAGATCCACTTGCAACCCACGGGAGCCACTCCCACTGGTGGATCTACCAAGGCCCATACCTTGTTTGAGTGCATGGAGTCCAATTCGGATTCCATGGCTTCGCGCCACTTTCCCGAGTCTATGTCCAACATAGCCTCTTCGTAAGTCCTTGGGTCGGTTAGAGACTGTCCAGTCTCATGCAGCAGACCGTAGTACCTCTCGGGTTCTCTACGTTGTCTTTCTGACCTACGAAGAATCGGTGTACCTTCTGGTGCACTTTCATGCTCATGTTCTCCCACTGCCTGTGGCGACGGGTCAGCTTGATCGACCTCTTCGGCCTTTTCAGCTTCAGTGACCTCATCCAGTTCTACGTTATTTTCCTTCTTGTCAACCAAGAAATCCTTCTCCAAGAAGTGAGCGTTCCTTGAGACAAACGTTGTTTGTCTTGTAGGATCGTAGAACTCGTATCCTATCGAGTTTTCTGGATACCCCACGAATTTGCACAAAGTGGATTTTGTTTCCAATTTATCTCCCACTAGCTTTTTAACGTAAGCGGGAGATCCCCATATGCGCATGAATGCGTATGAGGGTGCCTTGCCAAACCATAATTCGTATGGTGTCTTTTCTACGGATTTAGAAGGTACTATGTTCAGTATCTTCGTTGCCGTGAGGAGGGCATGTCCCCAAAATGAAAGAGGAAGGTCAGTGACACTCATCATGGATCGAACCATGTCCATCAAAGTTCGATTCCTTTTCTCTGCTACTCCATTTAATTGGGGTGTTGCAGGAGGAGTCCACTGCGATAATATTCCGTGCTCTACAAGATAATTTAGAAATTCGTTACTAAGAAATTCTCCACCTCGGTCAGAACGAAGAGCCTTTATCGTATGACCAAGTTGATTCTCTACTTCCATCTTGAATTCTTTGAATGGCTCAAAGGCTTCAGACTTGTGTTTCAACAAGAACACATATCCATAACGACTAAAGTCGTCAGTGAAAGTGATGAAGTAGTCATAGCCTCCTCGGGCGCTTTTTCTTAGTGGTCCACATACGTCAGTATGTATCAAGTCCAATGTTTGCTTGGCTCGCTCAGGGTTTCCTTTAAATGGCAACTTAGCCATTTTATCCTTTAGACATGGTTCACATGTTGGCATTTCATCAATGCGATTGTTTTCAATCGCGCCAGATGATGCTAACTTTTGAATCCTAGACTTAGATATATGTCTAAGTCGAGCGTGCCATAATTGGGCAGATATTTCTTTATCTTGTTTCCTTTTGTTTTGTTGTACGTGCATGACTAACTTAGGTGGTTTCATGATGTAAAGTCAATAATTCAATGTACCAAATGAAAAACTAAAACTGGAGCTTTTATTAAAATTAACATTATTCATTAACATGAATAAAAGTTTTTTCATTAATAACTAGGTACATAAATGAAAGTTTCCTAATGACTTTATTAAACCACCTAAATCTACTTTTGCCTACGGCCTTGGTAGCAGCTCCAGCTCCATTGCCTTATTCAAGGATCCAATCCTCAGGCTCCAGTTTCCTTAATGCTCCCATCACCTACAAGGATGAGAACTCCAGTTAGTGTCTAAAACCAGAAATGCATAGTTAATTGTAAAATTTAACTTCAACAAGGAATATACCTGTTCGAACTCTCCATAGATTCGAATTTAATCCTTTCCCTTGACCTTGTGCAGTAAGGAGCTCTGGTTTCCATTTGCTTTGGTTTTGAACGCCGCCCAGTCCTTTCGCCAACCCTCGCTTTCTTTCCAAAAGAAGCTTCGTGTTCCTCGAGCATCTGTCGCAGGACATGCATAGTGATCTCTCGCCTCTGGAGATTCAAGTCCGCGATAAATCGGTCATATGATCTAGGAAGAGATTGTAGAATAAGATCTACTCGGAAATCATTGTCCATCACGACACCCATATCATCGAGTTCAGACAGAAGTCGAATCATCTTGTGTACGTGGATTCCGACAGGAGTTTCCCTTCTCTTTCTTGCTTGCAAGAGTTCCCTCGTGATCGCGAATCTGCGACGACCATCTCTAATCCCATAAAGGAATTTGAGATTCGAGAGAATCTCTTTCGCGGATGCCATATGCTCATGTTGCAAACGCAGATCAAGTGACATATATTCCAACATGTATTCACGAGCTAAGCCATCATCCAATTTCCATTTGGTGATGCTTTTACGGAGCTCATCAGGAACGTCATGTGAAATAGTAATGGGTGGTGGCACAGACAAAACATAGGATATGTTTTCAGCTTCAAATAATCCATTCAAATGATTCGTCCAGAAATGCAAGTTGGGTCCAGTTAAAATATTACGTTCAAGTGATGAGATGGACAAATCTCTAAGTGCTCTAAGCTCTTTTGACATCATATCTATAAAATGACGAGAGAAGAAATAAATACGCGAAAGATTAATTTAAAATGCACAATTTACAAACATGGTTTTTATTTGTAAATTACTCCCACTATTTTAATCAAAATCTTATGCCCCCACATAAGTTTCGGGAATTTAAAATATCCTAGCGGGCTTAAGGCCCAAATGCAATCTCCTAGTACCCACGACTCGTGAGACAGCGCCTAAAACCTTGCTATCCCCTCCCTTGGCACTAAACTCGTGCATCGAGACAATAGACATATCATCTTCCTATAGCTCGACCCACGACTATTGAGACATCGAGATATATTCGTACAATATGCCTAAGACCTAGTAATTGGATAGTCTCGGACCATAGACACTATTCTTATGCGCCCGTTATTCGATTTAATATTCTAATTGAATTTTAATGTTCAATTGGAGGTTTTAAGTTTCCTTGTGCGAGGTCTCATCAGATTATGCTTTATCTTGTTTACGTGATCTATTCTAAGCATGCATGACATACATCAAAGAATATAAGTAAACATACAACACCTAGCAGGATATGATTGATCGAATGCCCATCCTATGCGATTCATCACGAGCCAAGTGATGAATCAATTGGTCAGTCTAGGGTGAAAATTAAATGTCCTAACTATTACAATTTTCAAACCCATACATCATGGGCCTTCTTGTAATATCCAGCTTGATTGGGCCTCCATGTCCTCCAAGGTAAATGGGCCTCCATAGACACTATTCTATTACATTTGTTTGCGCAAGC
>CM064883.1:85859364-85985176 GCA_003313485.2 Penstemon barbatus | reverse complement strand
TATTGTTAAGCATCATTTGTTCAAATGAACTAAATAATTCATTTTCAAGAGGAGTTACCTCATCCTCAGAGTCATCAGATTCCTTGGCCATTAGACAGAGGAGAGCAGGTTTCTCTTCATCAGAAGACTCTTCGTCTGAAGTGTCTGAGTCTGAATCAGATGAGTAGACAGCAGTCAGCTTTTCTGCTTCAGCCATCATTGCTTTGCCTCTCTGATGCTTTCTTTCTTTTCTGATTCTCTTCTCTTCTTCAGTGTACTTCTCTACTTTTGGATAAGAACAGTCTCTGATGAAATGTCCCAATTTCCTGCAGTTATAACACATTAGTTTTGCTTTATAATCATCTTTATCTTGAGAAGAAGAGTTAGGTTTATAAGTAGAAGCATTGTTGTATTTGTTCTTCATTTTTCTCTTGTAGAACTTCTTGAAATTGTTCATCAGCAATGCTACATCTCCAGCTGTGTACTCCTTTTTGTTGAGTAGTGTGGCTTCATCAGATGAGTCCACTTCTTTACTTCTCTGTGCTGGTCTTCTTGGGCTTTCAGCAGCAACTAGTGCAGCTGTGGGTCCTGAAGTTGAGGTTTCTTCAATTCCCATTCTAGGCAGTTTATACTCGAATGCCTTGAGTACGGAGAACAGCTCTGTAAGAGAAATCTTCCCCAGATCTCTTGATTCTTCCATCGCTGTTACCTTCATGTTGAACTTGGGAGGCAGAGCTTTCAGTACTCTGACGGTGATCTCCTTGTCAGTAAAGGTCTTTCCCAAGTTTAGAACTTCATTTAGTGTTGTGGTGAACCTGGTATCCATCTGATCAATGGTCTCTCCAGACTTCATCTTGAAGTTATCCAGTTTTTCCAAGGCAACAGTAAGCTGGTGCTCTTTGATTGCATCATTTCCTTCACTCATATCACGAACTTTATCCCACATTTCCTTTGCAGTCTTGCAATGTTTGACTTTGTAAAACCGATCATTATCCAGGGCTTTAGTCATGATAAATCTTCCGACTTTATCCAGATTAAATAGCTTTATTTCTCTGGAGTCATCTCATGAAGGTCTTTTTCATCACGGTATCAACTTCATTTATCTTTATCGTCTTGGTGAATCTGAATGGACCTTTTATGATACATGTATACAGTTGTCATTGTAGGCAGCTAAGATCTCCATTCTGATCTTCCAGTCTTCACACGACATACCAGCAATGTGGGGAACATGGCTGATACAGTCCATTTTTCAAAAAGTTTTAATTTTTCAAAAAGATGCTCTTTTGAAAAGTTTTGAAAACCTTTGAAAAACACTTGGATCAAGCTCGTTGATCAGGCGGCTGCTCTGATACCACTTGTTGGTCCCAAGTGGTCAGATGAGGTCTAGAGGGGGGGGGGGGGTGAATAGACCTCTGAAAATTTTTAGACTTAAAAATTTTTCAGTCTTCTGTCAGCAGACTAAGCTGATGAAGAACAGTAAGCTTACTATGCTGATCGTGAACAAATCTTGAACAGCAGAGTGACCACTCTTCTTACAGTTACTTAGCTGTTTTTCAGCAAAACAGTTTTATCAAGAGTATACTTGCAGCGGATGTTTGAAAGTGTTTTTCACAAGTAGACTAAGTCCTTTGAAAGATTTTATCCCCAGTTTAAAACTCCTTTAAAACCTTTTTATCAATTCAAAGTGTAAACTTATGCAATTTTCGAAATATGCAAGAAAACTTGAATGCAAGAATAACACAAAGAATTTTTATAGTGGTTATATGGATAAAAATCCTTTAGTCCACTCTTCTAGATCACTTAGACTCTGGGTTTTACTATAAACACAAAGTTTACAATATTTCTCCACTTACACCTAGACAACAAATGAAAAGGCTATAAGCTCGCAATAGGAAATCACTCAGAAAACCTATCATATGAAGTTAAATCACTCACAAAGACGGATTTAAACTTCGCACAACACTCAGCTGATACAAATTCACTCAGAATGTATTTTCTATTTGGCTTCAACTGGGTTTCTGTCAACAGATGATTTCCACCAGACGAGTGATCTGTTCGAGCTTCTTGAGCCTTAGAGAAATTTCTGCTTCGGAATCAAAATCTCAGAATGTTGTTGTGTGTGTCTCTCTTCGAAATCAGCTCTATTTATACTTGGATTTGAAAATATGACCGTTGAAGAAAATCACAATTCAAATCCACAGCCTTTAGCCCGATTCAGAACGGCTCCCTGCTACAGTCCTTTCTCTGCTGTACTTTCCTGTAGCAGCATTAAATGCACTCTGCTGATCCGAGAGTTTTCTTTAATCATTTGCCATTACTACCCTTCTCTTTCAGCATTTATTACACCAGGTGCATTTATTACCGTTGAACTTATCTAATGATCTCTTCTACTCTGCTGATCGAAGCAACTCTGCTGATAGATACTCTGCTGATCAAATACTGAAATAATCGGATTTGAGTCAGCTGATGGTCTACCCTTCTGATTGCTGTTTCAGCATGAGATCAGTAGTCTTCTGGGCTTTGAACTTTCAACTCTTTTGATGTCTTCTTTACTTGTTCAAAATTCTTCTAAGGGAACTAAGCTTTCCATACTTAGCTGATTTTGACGTTTTGGAAATCATCAAAACCTCCCCTTATCTTCTTATCTTCTTTGCACTTCATCTTCATCTTCATCCAACAGATCCTGCAGATTGGATGCTGCTTTTGCTGTGGCTTTTGTCTATGCTGTGTGAAGTCAAAATTATTGAAGCACAACAATAATAGGCAGTGTCCAGGAGTTTGCGCCGCCGCCGATGAAGTGTTTGTAGAGGTAACGAAGAGGCGAGAGGGACGAAAGCAATTGGATGAAGTCATGTAATTAATCTTTGCCGGCTGATTTGAAATTGTGGTGGCATGGCACAATTAATTCCCTAATTTATGATTAATTGACTGATGGATGGTGAAAGAGAATTTACAGGAGAAAATTGAGGTTCTGTTGGTTTGCAATTACTCCCCTTAAATTCAATCAAATAGAGAAGAATAGAGTTGTTCTGATGGATGACGTAAAGGTACAAACGAAAATAGTAACGGCGACGATTAGGGGACGCTAATTGATGAAGATCCGTTGGCGGTTTATGAGATTGATAAAGTTTTGTTGCCGAGGGAGTTGTTTAAGGCAGCGCCGGAGAACCGAAGTCGAAGAGAGGAAGCACCGAGGACGATGATGAGGCAGATGTATATTCAAGGATTCAAGGACATTTGTATGTATATTCCGAGTTGCATACAAACCTATCGAATTAAACTAATCCAATTTATGTCTAAATAGACTAAGATCTAATCGAAACATTAAACTCAAACCTTAAACGAATATGAAACGACCTAGGTATTATATGTCTATCCTAGACACAACCCAATTTCATAATTAAATCTTCAAAATCACTATGTCTAGCAATCAAGAATCTATTACTTTCACCTCAAAGTTGGCCAAACCTTAAGACGAACAATAAGCACGAAATCGGATTGACAAACACATGTTCTAGTATCCAGTCTGAAACATTAAATAAAAAAACGAAAATTACATATACTTTTCCATCTGAAAATTGTGTGATAGATTTAATTTGGGTATTTGGCTTTGTAAGTTCAATTGGATCTAGTTGAACTACATGTTCTAGTATCCAGTCTTCTGGGAGTGCTATATTCTTCCACTGGATGGATCTGAAGGCAATGTTATTTGACCTACTAAGACCTGTGGAGAATGAGGGTTTCTTCTCTTTTACTATAGACCCTAACCTTTAGTCGAGAAGGCTGAAATCATAGCTTTATAGTGTATTCTAAAAATAATTGTTACTTGGATTGATCCTATGAGTATTTTATAATAATGTGTTTTAATTTGTAAAAATCAGGATTTTAAAATATTTCTATCGCTCAAAGAAATTGTGAGGTTTGGATAACAGTAAAAAGAAATTAGACCAATGCATAGGCAAGATTCAACTTAACTTAAGAGGAATCTTCAAAATTAATAAATCTGGCATCTCTAAGTACCTATAGGATATACTTGTTTAATCCTTCTTTTGTTAAGGGTTTTTTTCCTACTGGACTAAACCTATGTGTATATACTTATAAATTCTATCTCTATGATTTTTTTAGGGAATTTTTAGAAAGTAAATTTGTAGATTAAAAGGCTTTAAAGCTGAATATCTCTTTCTTCAGTTTAAATGGTAAAATTTGTTTTATAAAATGGAAACCTGGAATTTTATTGATTTGATCTTTACTAACCTTAGGTATTTCCCAAATAAAATTAATTTACTAAAATCTTCTATAATTATTTCTTCTTAATTTACCACTCTCTTAGAATCAGTAAAAGAGGTAGAAACAAAGCTTACAGAGGTAGATCTGCAAAAAAATTCATCCATATCTATATTTGTTTTTTAACCTAAATAATGTATCAACTTGAACAATTCAACTGGGTTTTACAGCCTCACACATATACTTACTACCCTAACATGCTTAGGCACATAGCTCAATAATATCTAGTTCATACTCTCACACAAATCTGGAATTAATTTACTATTAAGACTACCCCATCTAGCTCTGATACCAGTGTTACCCAGAGATCAGATATAGGGAGATTATAAATATGAAATAGTTCATTATAAAAGATTTTATAAATAAAACAAAAACAATTAATTTCAACATAGTAAGCAACAAAATCTTAATGACGCGTTATAACCTACCTACAAGAATTTAAAACAAAAAGAACTTAAAATAGTAATAAGATTTTCAAAACTTCAGTAGTATTTTGAAGATTTGAACTGGAGATTTACATGAATTACAGGATAGAGATACAAAGGGATAAACTAGCTACCAAATTTAGGTGATTATGAACTGAAAAACTTGATTGTTGCAGTGAGCCTGGCTATTCCTTTTATAGGCGTCTTTAGGGGCATTTTTGGAATTTTTATAGTGCTCTATGACGTCATTGCATTCGTACATGAACAATAGTTGATGATGTCACTACGTTCGATATCATATTATTATATATATAGGATATATATAGGAGTCTTTGACTCTAATTGGATCAAATTTTAATTTTTGATAATTTTGAATTTCATTTAATAAAAAAATAATTGGAGAAATTAGTTGGAAACTATGCATTAATGGTAAATTCTTTTATTTTCGGTATATTTTTATTACAAGTAAAAATGACGTTTCATTCCGTTACCAAAAAAAAATTCATTTAGTTACTATTCTATTTTTAAATTCTGAATTTTGGTAAAATTTTACCATTATTTGTCATAAATTAACCATAGATATGCTATTTTACTAAAAGTTACGGCAGTTCTCATACAATAAATAAGTGTAAAAAAATAATTTTATTAAGATTATAAAGTTTGAACATCGCTAATTAGGAAATTTTTATTTGGCATTAATTAAAATTCTTAACTCATGCCGAAAGTTTAGCCATGATCGAGACTAATTAGATTATTTTCCCATAACTCTACATAATCCTTATTTTCTTTCATTTATATAGTTAAATATTACTCTATGATAATAATATTGCCCCTCTCAAGTTGTGATCTCATTATTTACAGTCATTCAACAATTGTTTTTTAATTTGTTTCTACTTTATAAGTTTGTTTATGTGCTATTATTAGTTTAATCACATATTTCTTTCTTTTAGATTTAATCGATTTTAACTTCTTGGTAATATGGATATTTTAAGAGAATCATCCTCTGATTTAAGACATTAATAAGTTCGAAATTCATTTTTGGTTTTATTTTCTTTTATTATAGATTATTAATCGTTGTATTTTTCTTATATGTTTGTATTAGTATGATCCAACTATATGAAATTGATTATGATTATTGCTTAATTTTATTTACAGGTTTTGAATAACTTGAGGTCTTTGTTGCAGAAAATCTTGATCAAGCAAAGTAATGTTTGTAATCTTGGAAGATTGTTTTGCAAAATATAATTATTTGGTCTTGAAAACATTTTGGCTCCTAGAATTTATATTTGGGAAATTCTATTATTAAGTCGAAACATGAACTTCTGGTAGTTTTCATCCCAAAACTTGAATCAAGAAATGGTTATCCAGTTGCCACATAACTTGAACTAAGATATGGAATCCCATTTGCTAGGGAAGATATTGGAGCTAGCTCATATTGTTTGAAATACTCACTATAGATATTGAAATTGCATATTGAAAAGGAATTATAGAAATATATAGCTCATGTTGTTGGGGTTTTGGTTTTTTGCGGAATAACAAAAGTAGAATTTTCATACTAGAGGAATCATACAATTTAGCGTTTGATTCAACTAAATATAAAATAGCTATTGTTTGTTGTGCTCTTTAATGAGATTTTTGTCAATGTAAATGGACTTCGGAAGGGAGATTTTACAATGATCAATTTAGACACAAAATGTTGCTTCCTTGATTTATCTACAAGGTTTGTAAAATAAATCTAGTAGGTTGTTTTCTATCCTCCCTAAACTACTAATTTTTTTTTTTTTTTGAATGAGTACTTGCAGGTGCATATCTTAAGAAAATTAGAGGGCAAGAAGATCTCAAGAAGAAATGTGGACATGTAATTCCCTTCACTGGCCTAAATTAAATGAATATGCATAAAAGAAATTGGATAGTTTAAATTTCTATATTAATATGTTTAAATGTTTCTATATTTATCGTAACAATTCCTTCATTTTATTCAATTTTAATAGTACTTTGTTGTATTCTTACATTTTCATTTGTGTAATTTCAAGACTTTAAAAATATATCGAAAATTACACAAATTATTTTTTCTTGAAATAACTTCAAAATTACCAAAAATTAAAATTTGGTCCAATTGGAATCAAAGACTCCTATATATATAATAATATGATATCAAACGCAGTGACATCATCAACTATTGTTTATTGACGAATGCAATGACGTCATAGAGCACTATAAAAATTCCGAAAATGCCCCTAAAGATGCCTATAAAAGGAATAGCCTGGTCACTGCAAGAATCAAGTTTTCCAGTTCATGTTCACCTAAATTTAGTAGCTACTTTATCCCGTTGTATCTTTATCCTGTAATTAAAGTAAATCTCCAGTTCAAATCTTCAAAATAATGTTGAAGGTATGAAAATCTTATTACTATTTTAAATTCTTGTATATGGTCGGTTATACAACCTCATTTAAATTTTGTTACTTACTCTGTTCAAATTAATTGTTTTTGATATATTTATAAAATCTTTTATAATGAACTCTTTAATATTTATAATCTCCCTCTATCTGATCTCTGGGTAACACTGGTATCAGAGCCAGAGGGGGTAGTTTAATAGTAAATTAATTCCATATATGTGTGAGTGTAAGAACTAGATGTTGTTAAGTTGTGTGCCTAAGCCTGGTCGGGTAGTAATTAAGTCCATGTGTGAGGCTTTAAAACCCAGTTGAATTGCTCAGAATTGATACATTATCTATGTCCAAAAACAAATATAGATATGGATGATATTTTTTGCAGATCTACCTCTGTAAGCTTTGTTTCCATTTCTTTCATTGATTCTAAGAGAGTGGTAAATTCAGAAGAAATAATTATAGAAGATTTTAGTAAATCAATATTTAATTGGGAAATACCTAAGGCTACTAAAGATCAAATCAATAAAATTCTAGCTTTCCATTTTATAAAACAAATTTTACCATTTAAACTGAAGAAATAGATATTCAGTTCTAAAATCTTTTAATCTCTAAATTTATTTTCTAAAAGTTCCCTAAAAAAAACATAGAGATAAAATTTGTAAGTATATACACATAGGTTTAGTCCAAGTATGAATAAAATCCTTGACAAAAGAACGATTAAACACGTCTATCCTATATGTACTTACTACTTAGAGATGTCAGATTTATGAATTTTGAAGATTCCCTCTTAAGTTAAGTTGAATCTAGCCTATGTGTTGGTCAAATTTCTTATGACTGTTATCCTAACCTCACGATTTCATTTGAGTGATAGAAATATTTTAAAATCCTGATTTTTATAAATTAAAACACAATATTATAAAATACTCGCTGGATCAATCCCAGTTGCAATTATTTTTAGGATACACTATAAAGCTATGATTTCCACCTTCTCGACTAAGGTTAGGGTCCATAGTAAAAGAGGAGAAACCCTCATTTTCCACACAGATCTTAGTAGGTCAAATTCCATTGTCTCCAAATCCATCCAGTGGAAGGATATAACACTCCCAGAAGACTGGATACTAGAACATGTAGTTCAACCAGATCCAATTGAGCTTACAAAGCCAAATACCCAAATTAAATCTATCACACAATTTTCAAATGGAAAAGTATATGTAATTTCTGCCTTTCTTATTTAATGTTTTGATATTTTTTTTAAAAGCTTTACTAAAAAGGTAAATTTTTTAATTTGTGTCATTATTAATTTTTATCTAGAATATTCTGATTTGTTTACGATAGTAAAATTTAGAAATTGTACCTTTAACATTGTTAGTTTAAATTTTTGACTATTACTGACTACTACTAATATCGATTTTATTGCCTATTATTATTATTAATAATTTTGCCTATAATTATTACTATACATTTTATTAATATTAATTTTCAAGCATATTATTATTATTATTATTAACATTATTATTATTATAGAGTTAATATTAATATAATTATAAAATTATAAAAATTTATAGTGAGAGTGGGGGTGCTTTTAAAGTTAATGCACCTCCCTCCCCCGGTTGGTTTGAGACGGACGGGGAAGGGGAAGAGGATGGGGGTCGCAAGCCTTAAAGCCCGTACATACCTTCCAAGCAGTTGGAGATGCCCATAATTAAAGTCTCTTCCCCCCATCATATTTGTCTATCAACTCCAAGCGCAACCCAAATAATTTACTTGCTTTGAAAATTATTACCAAATAATTAATTAAGTTGCAGCGAAAACCTACTTGTCATCTATAATTAATTGGGTGATTTACAATGTGGATATTGAAACTTCATTCATTTTGAATTGAATTATTTGACCATGATATGTTAATTTTTTCATCATTGTAATGTTTCTATTATATTATAAACATATTTTATGGGCACTGTTAGTTATTAATTTGTCATTATATCATCCTTTAACCTCTTCCTCATCAACTCCGTGTATCTTTTTTTTTTTTTTGGTTGTGTATGTTATATTTAAGTTTTTATTACTCATTTTTTATTTGTAGTGACAACCATGGTGATATTCTACCAAAAAAAAAAAAAAAATGACAACCATGGTGATCGTCCAAGACTTCTGCCTCATGTTGAGGAATTGGAACATGGCATGAATATAACCGAACTAAAAAAGAGTCCTTTATGGGATGACGACATGAGGAGCTTTAGTTTTGGCTTGGTCAATTTAATATATTTTACAATACATTAATGGTTAGTGTATGTCTTCAAACAATTTCAGGAGGAAAGTGGTCATTGGATTTAGGTTAAACCTCAACCACCAAGTGAGGAAGGACCTCGTGATTGTGGCGATAATGCCAAGGGTGCTAAGAAAAGAAAACGATAAAGGGGAAAAGGACATATTAAGGAAAGGCTTTTGAAAGGTATGCTTCTCATTGTTACATTTCTTTAAATTCATCGAAGCTCTCTTATGATATATTTTCTATCTGGTTAATCAGTTAAGGTCAAGATTCCCTATTTGGGTTTTAATAACTTAAGCTCTTCCTTTTTCTTCAAATTTTATTATTACTATGAAGGCATGCCTCTTATACAGGCTTTGCATCACATACGTTGATTTCAATTGTAGGTCACCATCCATTTATCAGTTGTGCTGCTTAAACTGGATTGATTTGTTTTTTTTTTTTTAATCTTCTTATATCATATTGAGAGTATCTATATGGCCTATGAAAACTGCTTGAAACTTGATATCATTATTTTGGATTTTCTTCCTATCCATTTAAAGAGTAACCTGCTCAAGTTTTAAACGAAGAATTAATTTCAACAATCATAATGTTTTGGTAAGGTAAGGTTAGACTTGACCTGAAGAGTTTATATGACGAATGAAAATCAAGTGTTTTATTATTACAAAATAAGGAAACAAGGACTAGTCCTCTCTATTTGAATTTTAATTGAACAATAACATGTTTGGACACTTTAGAAATGTCATTAAATTTAAGATATCTAATCTAATAGCTGGATCAATAAACCAAACAAGATAATTCAAGAAAAGTGTCATCACAATTTTAAATCCATTTTACTCCAAATAAAACAAAAGATCTAAAGTACAAATAGAAATTTACTTTACTTTTATAACATAAAATAAACTACAAATATGACATTTACTCTCTTTTGATAACAAAATCTAAACTTACTACATTTTTTCATCTCATAGGGACGTTTTGTTAATTGTAAATACTATGCATATATACTTCATTATATCAAAATGGAAAAATTCTTATTGCATTAAGACCCTAATTTGGAATATAATTTCTATATAAACTAATTGGTGGATTTTCACATTTTACACACCATCTGTCTCAGAAAGTTAACATCAATAGTTTTTCTTTAGCCATTTATCACTAATGCCTCGTAAGAGAAAACAAATTCTTCTACTTTCAAACTCGAAACCACCTAAAAAATAATCAATATTTTTGATGATTTGTCTGCTGATCTTCTCGAAAATAATTTTTCTTGTCTACCAGCCAAAGATGTTACTGTGCTCTCAATTTTTTCGAAAAGGTTTAGATATAAATGAAAACTATGTCATAATTTTTCATTTGATAAACTTTTTGCCAAACACTTGTTCAAGGATGAGTACAAAAACATTCTCAATATTTTTTTTAACAATCATTCAAAATGCACATTTTGAATGATTGTTAAAAAAAATATTGAGAATGTTTTTGTACTCATCCTTGGACAAGTGTTTGGCAAAAAGTTTATCAAAAGAAAAATTATGACATAGTTTCCATGTATATCTAAACCTTTTCGAAAGAGTTGAGAGCACAATAACATCTTTCGCTGGTAGATAAGAAAAATTATTTTCGAGAAGTTCAGCAGACAAATCATAAAAAATATTGATTATTTTTTAGGTGGTTTGAGTTTGAAAGTAGAAGAATTTGTTTTCTCTTACGAGGCATTAGTGATAAATGGGTAAAGAAAAACTATTGATGTTAACTTTCTGAGACGGTTGGTGTGTAAAATGTGAAAATCCAATGAGTTTATATAGGAATTATTTCAAGTTTAGGGTTTCAATGCAATTAGAATTTTTCCATTTACAATCAATAGAGGTCCCATGAAATAAAAAAGGTAGTAAGTTTATATATAGAAATATTTTAAAATCCTAATTTTTATAAATTAAAATACACTAGAAGAACTGGAAGACGTGCCAATTCACACGCCAAGGGACCCCCTGGTCTTAGAAGAACTGATCTGCAATGTCTCCCTTCTGTCTCTGTCCTTATTATCAGATGACTCAATTAGAAACGAACCTCAAAGGCATCATAACTTAAAAAAGTGGATGAAGTTTATTTTCATGAATAGACTATTGGAAAAGAATCAAACATATTCCAATTCAAAGTCTTAAACGTAACATGTGACTATATTATATAGTTTAATATAGTTGAATTATGTCCAAAAATCATTTGGTGTCCTAAAGTTTCTTACATGTTTTTTGCATTTTTGTACCCCCGAAATATGGAAAATAGGCACTTTGCACCTCCGAAACTTAGATTTAACACTTTGCACCCTCAAAATATGAAAAATGCAGCACTTTGCACCCTCTTTTATATTTAGGCAAAAATTCAAGGACAAAATACGTAATTCAATTATAAATCTATAAATCTTTGGCACTTTACACCCCCAAAACCTAAGAAATTGGCACTTTGCACCCCCAAAATAAAATTAGCTTTTATCACCCTCGAATTAAGAACAAATCAGCAACTTGCACCCCGAAACACAATAAATTGACAGTTTATACCCCTGAAACACAAAATTAACACTTAAAACCCTTAAATTTAAAAAAAAAAACTCAAACCCATCATTTTTTTTGGAAAGTCGACCATCGGGGTGAAAAAGATCTAAGGCAAAGTTGAACTTACCAATTTTTACTTATTTAAGCCCTATGGTTGGGATCTTCTTTCCAAATATAATCTTCTTTTAAAACTAGAGCAGGTTACTCTTTAGATGGATAGGAAGAAAATCCAAAAAAAATGATATCATCAAGTTTCAAGCAATTTTCGTAGGCCATATAGATACTCCCACTAAGATATAAGAAGATTAAAAAAACAAATGAATCCAGTTTAAGCACACAACTGGTAAATGGCTGGTGACCTGCAATTGAAATCAACGTATGTGATGCAAAGCCTGGATAATAATATTAATAATAATAATTGAATAAAAAAGAAGAGCTTAAGTTATTAAAACCCAAATAGGGAATCTTGACCCTTAACTGATTAACCAGATAGAAGAATCAAAATAATTTAGTGAACTTTTAAGTCGTTGAGCACACAAATTCATCGAGCATTTTCTTAATGATCACATTCGCAGAAGGTAGTGTTAATAGAGATTTTTGTATGTGGTCACTTGTTTTCGATTTTCCAATTGAATGTTTGCAGTTGTTGGGGTAAGTTTGAATTTATTATTGTAGTGCCATGACACTTACAATGATCTCTCTTGAAGATATGAATCACAATATTTTCTTATATTTTTCTTATTGCTAAATGACTAGATTACATAAGTATTTATAGGATAAAACCTTCACGAATCTAGTTTGACACATGAATTAAAATAAATAACATACTCCCCCTTTAGGTAGTACATGAATCTAATGAAAAGACAATACATGTATTTTTTTCTTAGTTCATGTATACAACACATTTGATTAAGTAACTATAACATAATCTTTAACTTCTTTCCAAGTTGCAAATTAATATTTCCAACACCCCCTCTTAATTTGCAATTTGGAACATATATTTTGTCTTTGGATTGTCGAGAATACTTTGTTCTCCATTTCTCCTCTTTTGCAGCGACTTTAAGACTTTGTAGTCCATGTGCTGAGAAGGCAGTTTTACATTCTTCAGAAAATTCTTTCGAAGATTGATTCTTTTTCATCAGTGGATTAGTTTCAATAATTTGTGAACTTCCACTTTGTTGTCTTGAAGGATTTGGTAAACTATAAGTTACACTTGGAGGTGGATTGCCATGTGCATGTTTATCTTCAAGCTTTGAGGATTGAGATTTTGAGATGAATGCTTTTTGCTCCTTGCTATTTTGATGGTTGCAATGCAAGTGATCAAATTGAGGTTGATCAAGTCTATATTTAGCTTTTTATGCTACCTTCTCTTCGGAATGCATAACCATAGGAAATACGTTATTTGAGCTCATTTGAACAATAGGTATAGTGCTCTTGCTTTTCTTATCATAAAATTTTGCAGTTGCCATCATCAAATAATACCGAATAACCTTTTTGCAATAGTTGTCCAATACTTTTTAGATTACTAGTTAAGTTTGGCACATAAAGAACATCATTTATGAGTTTTCGGTTACCTCATTTAGTTTGGACGACAATTGTTCCCTTTCCTTCTGATCGGTGGAGCTTTCCACCACCTAACTTGATTTCTGAGTTAAAACTCTCATCAAGAATAATAAAAATATTTTTGTTTCCCGTCATATGGCTACTGCATCCGCTATCCAAATACCATATATTTTGAGGTGGTGATTGTATTGTCATGTAACAAAAAAGTTGTTAACCTTCTTGTTCAATGAAACTAATTTCATCATCCTCATTTTTGTTTTGATGCCAACAGTCCTTTTGTGAGTGATTGGGATTTCTGCATTTCTTGCATTTATACCAACAATCTTTTGCCTCATGGTTCGTTCTCTGGCAAATTTTGCAATGAAGACTCGACTGGTCATCTTCTTGGTCAGAATATCCTTCATTATGTTTTGATTGGTTGTTTTGACCTATTCCTCTTCCTCTACCTCGGTAAGATCTTTTTCCTCATTGGGACGATCCTCCTCTTCCTTGTTGTTGCAATTTGGAACTTCCATTATTTGAAAAATTCACGTTTGACTTAAGAGCTTGCTCTAGTGGCTGATCTGAGGACTTGTTCATTCTTTCTTCATGCACTTGAAGCGAACTCATTAGTTCACGATAAGAATACAAAGATAAATCCTTAGATTCTTCTATTGCCGCAACAACATAATCATATTTAGAAGGAAGACTTCGTAAAAATTTTGAGACAACCTTTTTCTCTACAATAGTGTCTCCATGGCTTCTAATTTGGTTGACAATTTCTGCAACTCAAGTTAAGTAGACTTGCATGTTTTCATTGTCTTGTTTTGCCAAATTTTCAAACTCTCACCAAAGAGATTGAAGCCTTAGTGATGTTACCTTATCATTTCCTTGAAAACCTTCTTTTAGGATATCCCAAACTTGTTTGACTTTTTTAAAACCATGTATTCTGGGGTAGATGGTTTTGCTTAAACCTTGTTGAATGAATCTGAGAGCACTTGCGCCTCTATTCAAATTTTTCTTGTATTCTTTTAGCATTGCATCTGTCCACTCCTCTTCATCATCTTTTGTAGAGGGTTCAGGATACATTTCTTCCACAACATCCCATAAATCTTGTGAAAGAAACAATGTTTCCATTTGACTACTCCAGTAATCATAATGCTCTTCTTCAAAGATTGGAACTAGATTTGGAGTGTAGAAAAACATGGTAGAAACTTGATTTGAAGCCTTTTGTAGATATATGAGAACTCATATTGAGATCCCGGCTCTAGATACCAATTTGTTAGGGGAAATTTGAATTTATTATTGTAGTGCTATGGCACTTACAATGATCTCTCTTGGAGATATGAATCACATATTTTCTTATATTTTTCTTATTGCTAAATGACTAGATTACATAAATATTTATAGGATAAAACCTACATGAATCTAGTTTGATACATGAATTAAAATAACTAACATACTCCCCCTTTAGGTAGTACATGAACCTAATGAAAAGATAATACAAGTATTTTTTCTTAGTTCATGTATATAACATATTTGACTAAGTAACTATAACATAATCTTTGAACTTCTTTCCAAGTTGCAAATTAATATTTCCAACATTTTTTTAATGAAAAGACAATACATGTATATAGATCACTTATTTAATGATCGCAATTGCTGTAGGTAGTATTAATAGAGATTTTTGTATGTGATGACTTGTTATCGATTTTCCAATTGAATGTTTGCAGTGAATTCAACTGTAGTATATGGCGTATTGACGTGGGAATGTCTAGTGGAGTACTTGATTCAAGACCTAAGGTAGACCAATGTTTCACTCTACAAGTATCTATATCTATAATCACTTTAATAATATCTTTTTTTTATTTTTATTTTTTATTTTTTGACTTACACTAGACTAATCCTGGATCCTCAGAACCCTTGTCCTAGAACCCTGAATGATGTAAATCGCAAGATGTGCCTCCATTATATTCGATAATCCATTAGAAATGACTGGTTAAATAGTAGTATTCTTATGATATTCGGTTTATGTTGACCAGGTTCTGGAAATAAGCGAAGGAAAAGCAAGGGCAATAAGGGAAAAAAGAGATATATACTCGGAGCTTCAAGTAGTAAAGGGCAATAAGGGGAAAAAGAGAGAAATACTTGGAGCTTCAACTAGGTAATTCATATCCCATGCATCAACCAACTGTTGATGTCAAATTATATTTGCTTCTCCCTGTCCATGTCTTAAAAATGCAACATGATATTTAGCGTTAAAGTGTCGTCGGTTCATCAGAGCACGTCAAAGCACATGCATTTTTCATTTATTCTTATACAGAGAAAGAGAAAATGATATTAGTTAATTAGCATCATAATTTCAAGACTAGCTGATGCTGCTGGTAATTATTGAATGTTAAATTGTGAGTTTAGTGTTACTTATCCATTAAGCTAGTAGTTAATGGTTGAATCATATATCTATAGATTCTTTTTTGCTTTTTTAGTATAGACAAAAAGAGTTGCTAGCTCCTATTAAAAAGAAAAAATGGAAATATTTTTTCAATTTTTAGAGTCTTCTATGTATTAAATTCTCCAAACCTTTATTTAAAAAATGTAGATAAATTTTTTTTTTTCAACTTAACAAAATCAGGTAGATGGTATTTTCTAGAGACCTTTCTTTTATTTTTAAGCAAAACTTTTCAGCTTAGACTGTTCTCTTTTAATTGTTTTCTTTCAAGTAAAATTTATCTTTTATGCTTTAAAATAAGATTTCTTTCGGTATATATAATTAATTATTAATATCTCGTTTATGGATTCATTGAAATAATTATTGAAAAATAAGCTACTTAATGTCGAAGTATGTTTGTTATGCGATATAAAAGTGATGGAAAATATATGTTGCTTTATGTTAAAATAGAGTAAAATTTACTTAGATTTTCTTAGAAATAAGATTATTAAAAAATTATAATAAGTTTCTTCTAAATTTTATTTTTCAGAACATATTGAAATATTCTCCGAAAAACGAGAATCGGGCCGAAGTTTCTCTATGTTTTGTGAAAATCATTTTAAAATTTTGTTTTACCATCTAAAATTTGATTTCCTCATTTATTTGCATAACAAAAAGACGAATCCTTTCTTGAAATGAAATGAAACTTAGTAGGAATACGTAATTTTGACGAAAAAGACTGAATTTTTGCTCTTGTGTGCCAAGTAATAAAGAAATGCACAAATCCAATTTATTATGAAGTACATGTATGGAATTTATATATACTAGTATAATAAATAGTAGTCTATTAATATGTGTTTTATTAATCTTATTTTTTTATATGTTGAGTTAAATTTGCTTATATTAGCAAACCCGATATAAGCCCAATATAGGCCCAAAATCGGAAAAGTTACATAGGTCGAGTTTTAGCCAAAGAAATCAGAAATTTTTTTAGCAGAGTTTGAGCCTATAGCTATGAAGCCCGACAATATTTGAGTTCGAACCATTTAAAACTCGGCTCACAAGGCCCAATTGACAATTCTAAGGTTAAGTGTTTTTTTTTTCTCCCTTAAACCAGTCAATAGAACAAAAATCTTTTCCCTTAGAAGAATACCTAATTTTCCAATGATTCACTCAAACCAATTCTTTCCAAATTCTCTTGACATAAATATATTATGAGATTATCAGACGAATTCTTTTCAAATTTTCTTGACATAAAGATTTCAACAAGAATATGCTAAAGTCTTAATCGTGAACAATAACTCATATTCATATGGATAGTATACATCCGAAAATTTGTATCTTAATCAAACTTAAATTTATTGTCCAAAAATCAAATGAAAGTAATTTTTTTTTATTATAAATATGATCCAATCCACAAATTATGCATAACTGAATTGTAATTTGATTGGTAACACTTTTAAAATAAAATCTATCATTAAGGGTGAGTTTGGCCTAACGATTCGAAAATCAATTATATGAGAATTAATTTTATTAAAATTGATTTTGATAATAATTGATTATAACAATAATTAATTATAGAATAATTGCTTTTGTATAATAGCTTTTGCAAAAGTAACACTTTAGTAGCTTCTAAAATAAGTTGATTTTTTGCTTCTCGAGATCCCAAAAGTGATTATGATCCTGGGGGCCAAACATCATGAAAATCACGATTAAGCATAAGTAATTTTAATAATCAGGGCCAAACACTTCAAAAATCACAATAGAAATATATAAGTGCTTTTAAGAGCTACAATCGCTGGGCCAAACTCACCCTAAATATGTTTACATGTAATTTGTTACGATTGAATAGTGTATGTAATGTATTTGAATTAGCTTTTGAAATCTAGACTAATAGTCTTCTGCGCCATTAAATTCTTCATGCATAGCCTCATCCGTAGTTCCATCTATGGATTAAAATTTCCATCTTTTCCATCGAAAATATCGAAAAGTTTCCTTTTTGAATCAGGCGAAACGAAAACAAGATGTAATTCCGAAACTATTTATTTGCCTTAAACTATGTTATTTTTATAAATTTAGTAACCTTTTTTACAAATTTTTCTTAGTGTTTCCGAAACATTTCCGAATAGTCTCGAAAATTTTTCAATATTTGACTGACCGAAAAATACATTGGAACCGAAATTTTAATCCATGGTTCCATCATGATTCTGATCACCCAAATTTGCACCTTCAAATCCAATGCTTTCCTCCTTCATCTTGTTCTCTAGATCTTCAATCATACTTCTCAACTCTTTGTTGACCTGAGCACCAAATAACTTTTATGGTTAATGAAATTTTCAAATCAACATAGCACCTAAACATAATCAATTCATTTTTGAACAATGAATAATATCGACTAATACCTGTTGATTCTGAAGGAACTCGGATATGTCACTTTTGCAGATCAGGCAAGGGTCCTTCTACCTCCACACGTCCTATCTTTAATGAAAGATTGACCCACGAACACACCATCTAAGCACGCCTTGCAGAAGTTATGAGCACAAGGTGTTGTGAGTGGGGGAACCATCACTATCCGACATATGAGGCAGCTAAATTCTGTAGTAAAAGTTAACATCACGCATCAAAAGAAATTAAACTTACTGCGTACATAGAAAATATATCATAAGAGAGCTTCGATGAATTTCAAGAAATGTAACAATGAGAAGCATACCTTTTAAAAGGCTTTCCTTAATGAGGCCTTTCCCCCTTCGTCTTTTTCTTTTCTTAGCACCCTCGGCATTATCGCTACAATCACGAGGTCCTCCCTCACTTGGTGGTTGAGGTTTAACCCAAATCCAACGACAAGTTTCCTCCTGAAATTGTTAGAAGACATACACTATCCAAAAATGTATTGTAAAATATATTAGATTAACTAAGTCATAACTAAAGCTCCTCACGTCGTAATCCCATAAAGGACTCTCTTTTAGTTCAGTTATATTCATGGCATGTTCCAATTCCTCAACATGAGGCAGAGGTCTTGGACGGTCACCATGGTTGTCGCTACAATAAAAAATGAGTAATAAAAACTTAAATACAACATACACACTCAAAAAAGAAAACGATACACAGAGTTGATGAGGAAGAGGTTAAATGATGATATAATGACAAATTAATAACTAACCTTGAGAGACATGAAAAATAATCAGTGTAATTAACACTTTTGGATTGATGAATTAGTCTTTACGATAGGGAAAATACATTAGTAGAATGAAATTTGGAGAGCGATATTGCGCCGTCGGCACATGAGTTATACACAATATTCGTTGTTAATTTATAGGAGTCAAGTAGGGCTACAATCATTTGTCAGGGGTACTGGCCTATTTTTAAATTAATGCATGTTACACACTCATATCCACGATGGTTAGTTTGTTTACCCTCTAGATAATTTTTAAAATCGAAGAAATTGTCTCAATTATTTGCTACACCGCATAATTTTATTGCGCATTAATGTACGTTCATTAGAATTCAAAAAGTGCATTTACAACTTCAAATAATATAATAAAAACATTACAAGGATGAAAGAATTAACATATCAAGGTCAAATAATTCAATTCAAAATGAATGAAGTTTCAATATCCACACACCCAATTAATTATAGATGAAAGGTAGGTTTTCGAGCAACTTAATTAATTATATGGTAATAATTTTCAAAGCAAGTAAACTATTTGGGTTGCGCTAGGAGTTGATAGACAAATATGATGGGGGAATAGACTTTAATTAAAGGCATCTCCAACCGCCTGGGTGCTAAGTCCAAGCATTAAGACTTGCGACCCCCATTCTCTTCCCCGTTCTACCTCGTCTCCAACCAACTGGGGGAGGGGGTGCATTAACTTTAAAAGCACCCCCACTCTCACTATAAATTTTTGTAATTTTATAATTATATTAAAATTAACTCTATGATAATAATAATGTCAATAATAATAATATGTTTGAAAATTAATATTAATAAAATGTATAGTTATAATTATAGGCAAACTTATTAATAATAATAATAGGCAATAAAATCGAGATTAGTAGTACTTAATAATAGTCAAAATTTAAACTAACAATGTTTAAAGTACAATTTCTGAATTTTACTTTCGTAGACAAATCTGAATATTCAAAATTAAAATTAATATTGACTTTTTAGTAAAGATTTTTAAAAAAAATATCAAAACATTAAATAAAAAAGACAAAAATTACATATACTTTTCCATCTGAAAATTGTGTGATAGATTTATTTTGGGTATTTGGCTTTGTAAGTTCAATTGGATCTGGTTGAACTACATGTTCTTGTATCCAGTCTTCTGGGAGTGCTATATCCTTCCACTGGATGGATCAGGAGGCAATGTCATTTGACCTACTAAGATTTGTTTCGAGAATGAGGGTTTCTCCTCTTTTAATATGGACCCTAACCGTTAGTCAAGAAGGCTGAAATCATAGCTTTATAGTGTATCCTAAAAATAATTGCTACTGGGATTGATCCTGTGAGTATTTTATAATAATGTGTTTTAATTTGTAAAAATATTTCTATCGCTGAAATAAATTGTGAGGTTTGGCTAACAGTCAAAAGAAATTGGACCAATGCAGAGGCAAGATTCAACTTAACTTAAGAGGGAATCTTCAAAATTCATAAATTTGACATCTCCAAGTACATATAGGATAGACGTGTTTAATCTTTCTTTTGTTAAGGGTTTTATTCCTACTGGACTAAACCTATGTGTATATACTTATAAATTTTATCTCTATGATTTTTTTAGGGAATTTTTAGAAAGTAAATTTGTAGATTAAAAGCCTTTAAAGCTGAATATCTTTTTCTTCAAATTTTTTTTTATAAAATGGAAACCTGGAATTTTATTGATTTGATCTTTACTAACTTTAGGTAACCCAATTAAAATTGATTTACTAAATCTTCTATAATTATTTCTTCTGAATTTACCACTCTCTTAGAATCAATGAAAGAGGTGGAAACAAAGCTTACAGAGGTAGATCTGCAAAAAATTTCATCCATATCTATATTTGTTTATGGACCTAGAAAATGTATCAATTCTGAATAGTTCAACTGGGTTTTACAACCTCACACAGGGACTTACTACCCCACATGCTTAGGCACACAACTCAACAATATCCAGTTCATACACTCACACAGATATGGAATTAATTTACTAACTACCCCCTCTGGCTTTGATACCATTGTTACCCAGAGATCAGATAGAGGGAGATTATAAATATTATAGAGTTCATTATAAAAGATTTTATAAATAAATAAAAAACAATCAATTTGAACAGAGTAAGCAACAAAATTTAAATGACGCGGTATAACCAACCTACAAGAATTTAAAACAAAAAGAACATAAAATAGTAATAAAATTTTCAAACCTTCGGCAGTATTTTGAAGATTTGAACTGGAGATTTACTTGAATTACAGGATAAAGATACTAGGGGATAAACTAGCTACTAAATTTAGGTGAATATGAACTGAAAAACTTGATTGTTGCAGTGAGCCAAGCTATTCCTTTTATAGGCATCTTTAGGGGCATTTGGAATTTTTATAGTGCTCTATGACGCTATTGCATTCGTCAATGAACAATAGTTTATGATGTCACTGCGTTCGATATCATATTATTATATATATAGGAGTCTTTGACTCCAATTGGATCAAATTTTAATTTTTGGTAATTTTTAATTTCTTTAATAAAAAAATAATTGGAGAAATTAGTTGGAAACTATGCATTAATGGTAAATTCTTTTATTTTCGGTATATTTTTATTACAAGTAAAAAGGACGTTTCATTCCGTTACCAAAATTAGTTACAATTCTATATTTAAATTCGGAATTTTGGTCAAAATTTACCATTATTTGTCATAAATTAACCAGAGATATGCTATTTTACTAAAAGTTACGACAGTTCTCATACAATAAATAAGTGTAAAAAAATTAATTTTATAAAGATCATAAAGTTTGAACACCGCTAATTAGGAAACTTTTATTTGGCAGTTAATTAAAATTCTTAACTCATGCCAAAAGTTTAGCCGTGATCAAGACTAATTAGTTTATTTTCCCATAACTCTACATAATCCTTATTTACAGGTTTGGAATAACTTGAGGTCTTTGCTGCAGAAAATCTTGATCAAGCAAAGTAATGTTGTAATCTTGGAAGATTGTTTTGCAAAAGATAATTATTTGGTCTTGAATACATTTTGGCTCCTAGAATTTATATTTGTGAAATTCTACTATTAAGTCGAAACATGAACTTCTAGAAGTTTTCATCCCGAAACTTGAATCAAGAAATGGTTATCCAGTTGCCACATAACTTGAACTAAAAGATGGAATCCCATTTGCTATGGAATATATTGGAGGTAGCTCATGTTGTTTGAAATACTCACTACGAGATATTGAGATTGCATATTGAAAAGGAATTAATGAATATATAGCTCATGTTGCTGGGGTTTTGATTTTTTGCGGAATAACAAAAGTAGAATGTTCATACTAGAGACTCATACAATTTAGAGTTTGATTCAACTAAATATAAAATAGCTACTGTATTTTGTGCTCTTTAATGAGATTTTTGTCAATGTAAATGAACTTCGAAATGGAGATTTTACAGTGATCGATTTAGACACAAAATGTTGTTTCCTTGATTTATCTACAAGTTTTGTAAAATAAATCTAGTAGGTTGTTTTCTATCTTCTTTAAACTACTATTTTTTTTTTTTTTTGAATGAGGACATGCAGGTGCATATCATAAGAAAAATTAGAGGGCAAGAAGATGTCAAGAAGAAATGTAGACATGTAATTCCCATTCACTGGCCTAGATTAAATGAATATGCATAAAAGAAATTGGATAGTTTAAATTTCTATATTTATATGTTGAACTGTTTCTATATTTATCGTAACAATTCCTTCATTTTATTCAATTTTAATAGTACTTTGTTGTATTCGTACATTTTCATTTGTGTAATTTCAAGACTTTAAAAATATACCGAAAATAATAGAATTTACCATTAAGCATAGTTTCCAACTAATTACTCCAATTGTTTTTTTTTATTAAAATAACTTCAAATTTACCAAAAATTAAAATTTGGTCCAATTGGAGTCAAAGACTCCTATATATATAATAATATGATATCGAACGCAGTGACATCATCAACTATTGTTTATTGACGAATGCAATGACGTCATAGAGCACTATAAAAATTCCAAAAAATGCCCCTAAAGACGCCTATAAAAGGAATAATCTGGCTCACTGCAAGAATCAAGTTTTTTAGTTCATATTCACCTAAATTTAGTAGCTAGTTTATCCCCTTGTATCTTTATCCTGTAATTCAAGTAAATCTCCAGTTCAAATCTTCAAAATACTGTTGAAGGTTTGAAAATCTTATTACTATTTTAATTTCTTTTTGTTTTAAATTCTTGTATATGGTCGGTTATAACGCCTCAGTTAAATTTTGTTGATTACTCTGTTCAAATTAATTATTTTTGATTTATTTATTAAATCTTTTATAATGAACTCTTTAATATTTATAATCTCCCTCTTTCTGATCTCTAGGTAACACTGGAATCCGAGCCAGATGATCTTACGTGATTTCGTGAGATCGATCAAGAGTGTATCGTAGTGTAATAATAACAATATTAAAATGAAAGCGAAGACCAATAGTAATTGTATTCGAATTAAATGAGTATAAATACAAGTATTTTGGGTCCTACTAGAGCATTATTGGATGCCGTACAAGCTAGAGAGCGAAATACATATGACCAAACTATGCTATATTTCCCAAGTGAGTCCGAGCAGCAGTCTCGAAGCTAGAGCACCTGGGAAGTTGTGTCCGGTGTCATAAATGCATGGGGTATTTATAGCAGAATTGATGGGCTTGGGCCTAGGCTCGGCCCAACAGCATCTTTCGAGCTCGGGCTCTCGATGGGTCGGAACATAGTTAAGAAACCTGGGCCAGCTCTTGACTCCTGTGGGCAGGATCTGGTGATGGTCGAGTTACATCGAACCTGTGAAGGCAGGGGACCCAAATTACCCCTTATCAATACTCCCCCACTTCTCGAGCGTAAAGTGGAGCTTGCGCTCGAAGAAGTACGAGTTATGTCACATGCTGCCACGAGACGAGCCGCCTCTGATATGTTTCGGATATGCCTCGTTAAAAACCTATCTCGGAAAAACCCAGTGGGATAAAAACCGAGTCAGGGAAAAAGAGTGCATATTTAAGAAACAGTTTACCGGCGTGTTGTAAAGATAATCTCATCGTAGGTCCTCGAGAACAACAGTATTCTTTATCATTCCTCGATGCTTAATTCCCTTTCTTGAGGAGTGCTTTCCCAGTTTTCCGACCATAATAGGGAGGTTAATGGATACCATGGGGATAATTTCCAGGGAGTTTACTCCACAATTCACAAGTAAAGGACCGAAAATGCAATTCTTTGAAGGGTAACATTAGATTTTTACTCTGGGTAAGTTTAACCGTCGCGGTTACTCGGGGACCTCTTTGCAATTTTACCTTTTTAACCCCGTATATATATGTTGACCTGTTGAAAAATTACTTCCATATTGCATTTTCTCTTGAGCTCGGAGTGTTTGAATCGAAAAGGCACTTACTTTAATACATTCATTTCCAAATCCATAATGTCAAGTTCTAGAAGTTCAAAGGGCAAGAATAAGGTCGAAGAGAATCAAGAATCCGATCCTTTGTTAAAGCTCGTTGATGATTACGAAGATGGAGAATTTCGTCAAGGAGGCGAGGATGACGATCCGAGCGAGGATCTTGAAGAAAATGAGGTCGAGAAACGCAGCATCGGTGAGGGTGCCTTCGTCCGAATTTTCAAACCTACGCTTGCTTCCGAGGCCGTGACCTCAAACACGTCAGAACTTCCTGCTAAAGAAACCTCCTGTTATTTTTCGAAGAAAGATCGCGTTTATCTTGAAACGGAATTTGGGAAATATCTTCCAAAAGGGTTTTCGATCGTCATTCCTTCTTATTCCGACCATGCTACCGAGCCCCTGGCTGGCTGTCAATCCTTTTATGAGGGCCAATTCTCCTGTGGTCTACGTATTCCATTCGTTCCCCTTATCAGAAACGTCCTTTCTTTCTTTTCGCTGTCCCCCGCTCAACTTCTCCCGCACTCCGTCGCCTATATAGTAGCATTCAGTGCTCTTATGGAGGCAAAAGGGGAAGAGGCCTCTTTTAGCAACTTCTGGCATACATTCCGAATGGACTTAGGTAAGGGTTCCAATGCGGGGTTCGTATCCATTCTCCAGAGGTCGAAACGACCTTTTCTTACTAAGATAACAACAAGAAAGAGTACAGGTTGGAAGAGGAGGTTCTTCTTCGTAAAGGGTCCTGATATTCCTATATCGGAAGGTAGCTAAAAAACAAGACCATACCGATGGGATGGTGCAAATTCTTGGTCGTATGGTCCTCGTCGAATTAAGGAGAAGCTCAGTCAACGTCTTTCCGATGAATTTCTCGAGCAATTGCGGTCCAACCCTTATCATACCAAGTTCTTAGTCCAGGAAGGCGTTTTGCGATTAGCTGGCTTGAGCCACTGTGATTATCCTGCCCCGGAGATTAAATATCCCAATCAATCTTCTGAAGGGTATCGTTTGCCAACTAACGTCCTGCCAAGCTCTAGTGCTCCGCCCCTTGCGATTCCTTCTTTGGGTAAGCTCCTTATTTTCTGCCTGTATTGAGGTTTATCCGAACAACTCTTTTTTGTTTAAATCCGTGCCTGATTCGTATTACCCCCGCAGGTCGAATCGTCGAGAAATTTCGAGTGTCCGCCGCCGGCTTGATCGGAGATAAGCCATTTTATTTTGAGCCGTCACCATATACTTCCGAAAAGAGTGCGGACGCAAGTAAATTAGGGGGGAATTCAGTCGTCATAGCAGCTACGATTCCCGATTTGAGAGGGGTTGGCACTATGAGTTGCCTGAATTCTGCCACTGTCGGACCTCTTCGAACTTTGTTTTCCCCGGATACTTCTGTTCTTTCGTCGGTCGGCTATAGTCAGCATTCTTGGAATCGAATTCAGGGTGTCCAGGAGTATGAGAAGCTCCTGAGTCGAAAAAGAAATGCTGAACATCCCGGGTCCTCAAGGAGGGTGAAACCTTTTGGCGTGAGTTCTAATTCCGTTCCATGTCGAGAAGGTAGGTCCGAGCCTGATGTGGTGGATTTCATGGATGAGCACCTCCGTGGTAGCAGGACTGCCGGATACCCTGAAGATGGTACCATCTTAACCGATCTAGATTCAGGTGGTGAGAACGAATTTGATAAAGCCGCTAGGATCTACTTGGCTAGTCGGTTTAAACGGGATATCCTGCTTCAGTCAGTCAAAGGGGATTTTGAGGTTTTGAGTGATTTCTCCAGGACATATCACGAGGTAGATACTTGTCTTTTGACCCACTGTTCTCTCTTGAGTGCCCTTAACACTTCTCTGCTATCTCTTCTTACTTTTTAGATCGGAGATCTGTTCGCCACCCAAACATATCGCTTAGCTTTGCTGGAGCAAGAGTCGCAGGATGCTCACGACGCATATGCGCAAATTTTCATCGATAATCAAACTCTTCGATCTCAGTTAGCAGAAAGTCAACAAGAGTTATCTCAACTAAAGAAGGAGGTTGAAAAAGCTACTAAGAAACGTTCCTCGTCCGTGGAGGAAGACTTGCTGGCGTCTGTTAAAGAGAGAAGTGCCCTCGAGGAAGAACTGAAGAAGATCAAGGCCGAACTTGAGCTAGCTAAGCAGGATTCCGAGCGTGCGTATGCCCAAGGTCGGGATGAGGCTGTGATTCCAGCCATACGAGAATTCTTGGAATCTCCTGTCTTAGATCCCTTAATCCAAAGGAGAATGGGAGAGATTCTCCAAACAATCTTCTACAAAGGAATTCATCAATTGGTTTCGGCCAAGAGAATTCCAGACAACATGGACGAATATTATCAGCACATGAATCCGTTTAAAAATGCTGAAGGGAAAGATTATAAGGCTTCCTCTTTACCCAAGACGGATATAAAGTGGCAGGATCATCGTTTTGCCCCCTTAGTAGAAGAGTATGGTGTTCCAATGCTTAATCCTGACTTGCTCGAGTTCTCTAATGATGATTGCCCTTCTACTTCAGGGAACAAGGAAGATGTTAGCGTAGAGGATGGATCGGATACGAAAGATGATCGACCCATTGGCTAGATCGATCCATTAGGCAGTGGCGGTGAAGGCGGGGTCGGTCCAAATGCCGAGTCCGAGCATGCCGAAGGGGGTGACCTATAGTTTCGTAGTTAGGGGTTGAATGTATACATGTATGTAACTCATTTTTGTAATCGGAATCGCTTTCCTTTTGGTTTAATTCTTATAACTTGTATATTCAAACCTTGTCAATGTTTAGGCATTACCCACCTCTCGTAGTTCAATATTTTCTCGTGATCTCTGCTCGATATCTATTTATTCCAAATGAATCTTTCTTGACAGCCGCGTTGATTCCAGTATTAATAACTATATGATATAGCGTCTATAAATATCAGAACCTCTTCAAATCTTGTCAGGAAACATTCTTAGAGATCGGAGCTCTTCCTCAACATTTTGTACTCTTTTAATTTTTCAACTTTCTTCGTGTTCATCATGGAAAACATTCTGGGCAAAGCAATCGACCCCAAGCAGCTGTTTGGTGGCTCGAAAAATAAGAATCCGAGCAAAGAGCAGAAACCTGGCAAGGAGGTCAAACCCTCCAAATCTTCTTCTAAAACTTCTGCGTCTTCCCCGAAAGCTTCTAAAGGGGGAGAAAGTAAGAAAGAGAAAACCACCTCCTTCAAGCAAACTAAGGGTAGTTCCGGCAAGTCCATTCTGGATGAAGAGCTCGAGGCTGCGCTCGGGGTTTCTTCCCCGAGGGTAGTTGATTCTCCGAGTAAAGATTCTGTCCGAGAAAAGACTCCTATTCCTTCTTCGAACAAGATGCCTTATTCCGACGGGGTCACTCCCATTGAGGCTTTACAAAATCTTGCTATTGACAGCAAGTCATCTTCCGATGCTTCGACCGTTCCTCCCGCAGGGAATCTCGGCAAAAAATCCAAGTTAGAGATTGGTGGAGGGGCCTCTGCTGAAGCTTTGAAGATCGATAATCCTCCCGAACCCCTCGTTGACTCCATTCCTCCGAAAGTTACTTCTTTCCAGCCCGAGGAGTTGAAAGATGGGTCTTCTTCTAAGACTGATCCCATGGATAATCTGTTGCAAGTTAACTTTATTTCTTCGGAAACTAACATGCCCAAGGAGAGAAACACGTCCAAAGAGAGAAACATAGAAGAGTTGTTCGAGTCTGGGCAACACTTCCTTTTTCAGGTGTACATATGTTTATTTATTCTTCCTCTCTCTTTTTTTTTTTTTTTTTTTTTTTTTTTTTTTTTTTTTTTTTTTTTTTTACGCTGCTGATCCTTTTAACAGGCCGGACAAGATTTTATTGAGCTTAAAACGTTTGCTGAGCGGGAAACGAATCAGCGTGCTGCTATTTCCCTCGAGCTGGAGGATAAGAAAATCAAGTTCGAGCGTGTCCTCGCAGAGAAGCTCGCTTTAGAGAAGGAGAAGACTGCTAAAGAGCATGGAGAAGAGATTCACAAGCAGCTGAATGATGAGCTCGAGAAACTGAAGAGTTTTCATGAGCAGAAAACAGGAGTTCGCTCGTCTAGAAAAGGAGGCCTATGACCGCGGATTCAAAGCGGGATGTGAGGCTCGTAATGCCGAGCTTCGAAAGATCTTCTCCGAGAATAAACTTGTTTAGATGTTGTCTTTTATTTACCCGGACTTGTAATATGTCTATACTGTTTTTACTTGTGTGATCATGAATAATTTTCAGAAATTTTATTTTCTATGGCTTGTAATAATTTACTTTCTTCTCGAATTGCATGTTCTTATTATGTGTTCTTTCTCTGATCATGCTTTAGTTTGCTTTCTTGATCTTCGATCTTGGTATACCAATTTTGCTTAATTTCCAAAATTACATCGCTTTCTCTTCGCGCTTGAATTCTCGGGAAATACAATATTCTTTTAATCTTGGTCGTTGCCTCTGCTTTCTGCTAGCCGTTAGATTTTTGAGAATTGTTCCTATAAATGGAGCTCCTCTTTTTTGCATACTTATAAGATTTTTGAAAACAGATTCCTTCGATCATGCTGACTAAAAGATTTTGTTGTATGACCGAACATTTCGAATTTCGAGTTAGGACTTATTTTGCATATCATAGTCAAATTTGTACTCCTGTTTCGACTAGGGTATCTGCAGGCGAACACTATTTCGATCCTGAAGGGCCATAAGCTTTATTGCTGACCATCCACGACCCAAGTGGTTCCCAAGGCCTCTTGCGGTTTAGGGAGGCTTCGTCGTCAAGTTTTTCGAGGGTATGACGCAGTTTGTTAGATTCTTTCTTGAAAACGTTTCGGGTAGTGCTTCGGAGATTGATGTCCTTAATAAAATGTTCGCGTTTCTCCCGGGAAAAAGATGTATTGCCCCTCTCCTTTTCGAAGAATTGCAACCTCAGTCGAAAATTTGTTGGCTTGACAGGTGCCTCCTAGTCGAGTAAGGACATTATCATCCGCCGAAAAATTTCATAGGATCGATCAGCTATGAAGCTCCTCTCTCGTTCGGATATACAGATTTGTTCCTTGTCAATGTTCTCAGAACTGTAAAAAATACTTGGTATCAAAAGATTGGCCTTATATGTAATGGGAGTTGATATCTTTGTATCTTGTAATTGCTTAATATGTCAAGCTCGGAAAATAATAATATTTTTTATCGATCTTTACAACGGCTTTACTTATCCTCGGGCCAATTACTGCTTAACGCTTTCTTTACATGCTGTATTTTGATTTCTTCATGATTTTTCTTTGATGATTGGAACTGAGACTACGATGAATTCGGATAGGATGAACTCGAGCGGAACAATTTTGACATTTTCTTTGCTTTTTTCCGAAACAGTTTCTGTATTCTCGGGAATTGTAACGGTCGGCGTATTTACTGCTTATATCTCAGCCGTTAGTATTATCAAATCTGAGTCGTTAATTGCCTATCCCTTCCACTATATATAGTTCCGTAGTTACCTTCAAATTTTACATTTTAGTAACATTTCTGATCGGCTCTATGATTGAGATTTTACTCTCTCTGGCCATCATGTTTCGTTTGTTATCTCCGACTGAACTGTTCGAGGTTCTCCTTCAAACTATCTTCCTTTATAAATTTCGCTATCTCCTGATGGCAACTTTTTCGACTAGGGTATCGACAGGCGAAAATAATTGCGACTGGGGTACCGGCAGGCGACCAGCTCTCTCTGATTGCAAGTCTTTGAGGCGGGCTCGACTTTCTGTACTCTGTCCTCTATCCAGTCGGGATAGTGGGTCAACTGCTGGAGGAGTTTTCCTGCACTCGATCGCTACTTCTTCAAGATGTTTCTTGAAGGATGTTGCCTTCGAGATTGCGTAGAGTAATTCTTCTAGGGATTGCTTCCCTATTTCTCGATCTGGTCCGGCGTGGAGCCGTTATTGAGGAAGTGATGGATGAAGGGTAGAAGTGTTGTTCTAGCCCCGCCTTCCTCCTTCGATCACGGAAAAATTCTGGCGTAGGGTTAATTTGTAATAGGGTTACATTAAATGTAAAGTCTCAGCTTTGCTCGATCTTCCTTATTATTGTAATTTCGAACTCTTTTGTAACTGTTTGGAATGTCATGAATGAGATATTTATTTCTCTTATAATCCTTACTTGTTATCCTGTAGAATTGCTTTCGCATACTGTCATCGAGCATCAATTTCTCTGCTTCAACAATATGAACAAGTGCTATTCTCCATCAACTTTTATAAGTATTTAGATGATAGACGAAGACCGAGATTCCTCAATTTTGAATATAACCTGTAGAAGGCCTTTATTCCTTAATCAAATACATAATTATTAAGACATCGAATAGCAGAATTCAGATCGATCTTATAGTAACAATTTCAATCTGAGGGGCCCAATCCCCCAGTCGGAGAAATAATCGTGAAGAAAAAATTGAAAATAGGGTCTTGATCGATTCTTGAATAATAATTTTGATATAAGGATCATAGCAACGGCTTTCACCCTTAGACGTATGAACAATCATGGAGAAATAATAGAATAGAATGCTGGTTGATCTTGGATAATAATTTCGATCTAAGGGGCATAGCAACGGCTTTCACCCTTAGTCGTATCAGAGCATTTTTAGCTCGAGGGTCATAGCAGAGGCTTTCACCCATTTAATAATTTCGATCTAAGGGGCATAGCAACGGCTTTCACCCTTAGTCGTATCCAGAGCATTTTTAGCTCGAGGGTCATAGCAGAGGCTTTCACCCATTTAGTAATTTCGATCTAAGGGGCATAGCAACGGCTTTCACCCTTAGTCGTATCAGAGCATTTTTAGCTCGAGGGTCATAGCAGAGGCTTTCACCCATTTAGTAATTTCGATCTAAGGGGCATAGCAACGGCTATCACCCTTAGTCGTATTCAGAGCATTTTTAGCTCGAGGGTCATAGCAGAGGCTTTCACCCATTTAGTAATTTCGATCTAAGGGGCATAGCAACGGCTTTCACCCGTAGTCGTATTCAGAGCATTTTTAGCTCGAGGGTCATAGCAGAGGCTTTCACCCATTTAGTAATTTCGATCTAAGGGGCATAGCAACGGCTTTCACCCTTAGTCGTATCAAAGCATTTTTAGCTCGAGGGTCGTCACCCATTTTTATTTTCCGATCCAAGGGGCGTAGCAACGGCTTTCACCCTTGGTTGATATTCGAGGGTCATAGCAACATCTTTCACCCTTTTTTAATAGTAGATGGAGATGAGAAGAGATTGAACAATAGATGACCGAGTTTGATAGTACAAGAAAGAGATGAATGAATATGAATATCGATGAGATTAGTTTCCACTGAATATATAACTCTGATCGAAACAAATTTTGATGAGATAATAGTCTTTTGCAATTATGAGGAAAGATGAAACATAGAGAAACGACCGATAGTGCATATCCT
The DNA here is from genome assembly GCA_003313485.2 of Penstemon barbatus. Taxonomy (NCBI): domain Eukaryota; kingdom Viridiplantae; phylum Streptophyta; class Magnoliopsida; order Lamiales; family Plantaginaceae; genus Penstemon; species Penstemon barbatus. Next base: position 85,953,289 of record CM064883.1, on the reverse strand, counting down.
TAGGACTTAATAATTTATTCTTGTTAAGAAGATTCTTCATCTATAAGCTCCCAATTTTGCCATATTCGATTCTTTTCCAAACGGTTCCTCGTTTATTGAGAATTGCAAGGGTCGGCAAATCCCATCCATTCATTTCGCAAATTATCTGCCTCTAGATTCTTTCGTCTTTTACTATAAAAACGGGGATATCATACTGTTGAGATTTTCTAATTCGTTGTATCAGCATTTCATCTGCCCGATCATGGTAATCAAAGTTATTATTCAATCAATTCAGCTTTTTGAGTTCGGATTTCGAACATCCTTTAAGAAGGACAATTTTCCTAATCCGAGCTCGCTTAGAATATCGACAGGCAAATATAATTTTCATCTTGAAGGCCAATATGCCAGATTCCCGAAGTTCGCAGGTTGTCGCGCAAGTCTTCGATTAGGGACCTGTTGCAACAATGCATTTAGGAAGACGTACCGGGGAGAGAACGATTCAGAATATAGTTACCCGATAATCCGTGCGTCCGCCCTTTTGACTTCGGAAGATTGTAAATACAATTAAAGGCCTGCGAATTCGAAGGAGATTCTCTACTCGGGGCTAGGTTATTTCGAGTAGACTATATGAGAGGGAACCGAAAATTTCATAGGATTGCTCTTTTGTAGTACATTAACTTGTACTATGTTTGAGATGTATCTTTTCCTGTTTTCCTTCTGAACTCTTGTATTATTAGTGAAATTTAATAATGGAATTTGTTTTTCCCTTTCCTTGTCGATATAAATAAAGATAATCAGGTATTCATGACTTCAACCACATATATCGACGATTATCGATGAAATATCCGAACAATGGTCTCTAAGAATATTGATGTCTGGGTAGATTTGAAGTTAAATAAGAACTTATCGTGAACGATCATTTCTATCGATCAAATTTCAAACGCTGAAGCATATATTGTTAGTTTTTTCCAAGTAGATCAATCATAGTTTTCTCGACTGGAACATTTCTAATTATCTATTTCTGGAGTTGGATTAGTAAGCGAAAACGTTGTTCGGACGAATGTTTCGAATAAGCCCTTCTTTGCACACCGTTGGACCGTATGTCTTGCTAACCAAACAGGACCCTATTTCTCGGGAAACGCATAGGTCAGTTCATTTAATAGGGAGATCTTAACCGTCCGTGATCCGTTGTTTTAGCCGTTGATTCAAAAACCCTCTACTACTATAAATAGGTCCCTTCATACATACGACACTCCTTATTCTTTCCTTTATGCTTCCTCCGATCACTATGGGTCGAGATTTAAACTTGATCCCTATTCTCTCCAAAATAAAGGAGTTTGAGATTAGACTCAGAACCCTGTTTTTCGATCTCATCTCCTTTAGCATAAGCTTTTTCGCTTAGAATATCGACAGGTAAAGGAAAATGCGCCTAGAATACCGGCAGGCAACCTGTTTTCCCAGACATATCCTGTCTGGTGCAGGTTAGAATTCTGGTATTCTGGCGTTGTATCTGATCGGGCAGCTGGTTATCCTGAGAGGAGTTCTTTAAATATGAAGCACCAGCTTCTTCGAGGGCTTTCTTACGAGATAGTTCCTTCGAGTTCCCTTGGAGTGCCTCTGCTGAGATAACCCTTTGCTGCTCCGGTTCGAATTAATCTGTAAATAATGATTGAGTGTCTCAATCATTGTTTACAGATGAAGACCTAAGGTCGGTCTGAAGCCTTGGAGTGGAGCTGTGAGCCGGCCTTTATCCTGTTCGAAGAGGGTTGTGCGACAGGTGGCGAGCGACCGCCCATGAAATTCAGTGCTGAGTTCTGCATCTGGAGCGATCTTAGGGAATGAAGACCGAGCCTGAAACAGGATATAAATATTCATAGGTCTTGCAATAGGGTAGGAGTGATTGTATTGTACTTCCAGAGCTCGAATTATATTCGAGGCTTTACTTTGTAACTTGTTTGAAGAATTTTAATGATAAGGCTTCGTTTCTAATCGAATTTCATTACTTGGATTCCTTTATTGGTCAGAATGATTTACCAATATTCGACCATTAGCTCGAGAATTTATCTAATCGGTTACTGTTGTTCGAATATTCAACTTATCCCAACTGACTTGAGAAAACTAGAGATAGCCGACAAATAATGTATAGAGAATATGCGACTGATCTTTTAAATAACTGATTCGAAAAATTTGTTTTTGGAGTTAATAAATACGATGATCGGAAAAATAAATTCCGACCGTTAATAATAAGCTGCAGCTTCATAGATCTTCCAAGCCTTTGACATTAACCGGCGATCGAGTGAGCGGAATTAATTCTACGTTAATCTGTTGCGGACGATATCTATGTGACTTCTTATTCGCTTATGGGAATGGATCCTCCGTGGAAAATAAATCCATCGACGAAATAAATGAGCTGTGCAATTATAGATTAAGTCACAAATCTTAAGCTCGGAAATCCATCGTATAAGTGTTATTTTCGTCCTCGAAATGACGAACGCCCCAATGGTCGGAGGATCGCCTTGGATAGTGAATAACAGAGTTTCTGTCTAGTAAGACTATCCGCTGATGTTCGTATTTCTCCTCTTAGTAGGCATATTTCGATCTAATACTCGAATAAGGCCCCCTACGGTGGGCACCAATTGATCTTACGTGATTTCGTGAGATCGATCAAGAGTGTATCGTAGTGTAATAATAACAATATTAAAATGAAAGTGAAGACCAATAGTAATTGTATTCGAATTAAATGAGTATAAATACAAGTATTTTGGGTCCTACTCGAGCATTATTGGATGCCGTACAAGCTAGAGAGCGAAATACATATGACCAAACTATGCTATATTTCCCAAGTGAGTCCGAGCAGCAGTCTCGAAGCTAGAGCACCTGGGAAGTTGTGTCCGGTGTCATAAATGCATAGGGTATTTATAGCAGAATTGATGGGCTTGGGCCTAGGCTCGGCCCAACAGCATCTTTCGAGCTCGGGCTCTCGATGGGTCGGAACATAGTTAAGAAACCTGGGCCAGCTCTTGACTCCTGTGGGCAGGATCTGGTGATGGTCGAGTTACATCGAACCTGTGAAGGCAGGGGACCCAAATTACCCCTTATCACCAGAGGGGGTAGTTTTAATAGTAAATTAATTCCAGATCTGTGTGAGTGTAAGAACTAGATATTGTTGAGCTGTGTGCCTAAGCATGTTCAGGTAGTAAGTTCCTGTGTGAGGCTGTAAAACCCAGTTGAATTCTTCAGAATTGACACATTATCTAGGTCCAAAAACAAATATAGATATGGATGATATTTTTTGCAGATCTACCTCTGTAAGCTTTGTTTCCACTTCTTCCATTGATTCTAAGAGAGTGGTAAATTTAGAAGAAATAATTATAGAAGATTTTAGTAAATCACTATTTAATTGGGAAATACCTAAGGCTAGTAAAGATCAAATCAATAAAATTCCAGGTTTCCATTTTATAAAACAAATTTTACCATTTAAACTGAAGAAAGAGATATTCAATTTTAAAGCCTTTTAATCTATAGATTTACTTTCTAAAAATTCCCTGAATAATTTTTAAGTATATACACATAGGTTTAGTCCAGTAGGAATAAAACCCTTAACAAAAGAAGGATTAAACACGTCTATCCTATATTTACTTACTACTTAGAGATGTCAGATTTATGAATTTTGAAGATTCCCTCTTTTAAGTTAAGTTGAATCTAGCCTATGTATTGGTCCAATTTCTTATAACTGTTATCCAAACCTCACGATTTCTTTTGAGTGATAGAAATATTTTAAAATCCTGATTTTTATAAATTAAAACAATCCCTTATGTCTCTGTCCTAATTATCAGATGACTCAATTAGAAACGAACCTCAAAGGCATCGTTAACTTAAAAAACTGGATGAAGTTTCTTTTCATGAATAGACTATTGGAAAAGAATCAAACATATTCCCATTCAAAGTCTTAAACGTAACATGTGACTATATGATATTATTTCTATATAATATAGTTGAATTATGTCCAAAAATCATTTGGTGTCCTAAAGTTTCTTACACCCGAAAATTTGTTTCAGTTGAGAACATACATTCACAAATTTCAAAGGACCCCAATAATTCTGAGGTGTCTTACGTTCTTCTTTCCATCTTTTAGATACTCCAACCCAACCTAGAAATGCTTAATCCCAGTTATGGTCACAGATTTTCAAGTCAGCACATTCATCGAAGGCAGTTGAATCAACGTTTCTAAAATCACCTTCCACATTCATGGTTTCATGATTTCCATTTACCTATATAAGATGAGAAGGAAAGGTAAAGGCAGATGCAATATATGTTGAATTTCCAAAAAAAACATGTCAGTTTTTCGTAGTTTGTATAATCGAATGAATAACAAGAGAAGAAGACCGCATACAATTACAAAACGACAATACAAGAAAGTTGAAATTTCTGATTCTAATTAAGTATTAAGCCGCCAGATGAAGATATTTGACAAAAAAAACTATCGCACTTTCTTTATTCTTCAAAGAAACAACTGGAGACAACAGTCCAGAAATTTGAAGGGGGGAAAATAACATCCCCACATAACTGGAAAACTGTACCTCCATTAGCTTTTGCCTGGAGATCTAGTGACTTCAGTAAGGATCTGCATTTCATATTCACCCCTATCAAGAATATCTCCAAGCTGAACTAATTTGGAGTAAGATATCAACCACCACTTCAATTTGGAGTAAAAGAAGCAAACTGAGAATGGAATCTTGATTTTCCTCGAAAAGATAAATGCATTAGGTTTTATAGTAGTAAGACAAATGCATACCGTGTGTCCGCCGACCTATAAGTCTTGACCATCGGAACTTAAGACACCAGCCATCTGAAGAGCATATCTAGCTTTATCAAGATCTCCATGCAAATCCCCAACTACTTGTCATTACAACACGATGAGTAGAGCAACCAACAATGAATGTATACTTTTTGTTAATTACAGGCTTTTCAGTAGCTATAATTTACGTTTTAGCGCAGTTTAAGCACCAAATAGGGGCATATCATTCTGACATTCATCAAACAAAAGCAATTTTTAATTCCTCAATCCTCGTCAATCAGCATAGAATATTCCTCTTGACCAGAATACTCACAGTGAATGTTTTATAGTTGACTCATATCATTATGCGACAACGATGGAATCAAATGTCAAGATCTTTATTTGGAAATGTTCATCAGATTAGCTAAGCTCCCTTTGATTGTTTTATAAAGGACAAAAGGATTATACAATTGATTCATCAAATCTTCATGCCAAATGATAAACATCTCATGTTCGTATTTTCTACAAAAATGACACCTATATGTAAATGTTCGATTTCCGTAAACCATATGTCTTTATAAAAAAAATAGATACCCTACAAGTTAGATACACCAGTACGTTGTTTGTTCCTCAAAAAAGGAGATAACTTGGAAAAAAAAAATTATTACTGTCGTTGAATCCAACATCACATCAGAATTCAGAGCATGCTGTATTAACTCTGAGTCTCAGACAATGTTAACCTTTTGATAATTCATGTATAACTGTTTGATTTAAAGCTTCAATGAGTATGAAACAATACCGGCGACAATTCAGCGGCCAGGGGCGGAGACAAAAGTGGGTGGATCGCCCTTCACCACAATAGGGTTTAAGGATCCTGCAGATTGGATGCTGCTTTTTCTGTGGCTTTTGTCTATGCTGTGTGAAGTCGAAAATTACTGAAGCACAACAATAATCGGCAGTGTGCAGGAGTTTGCGCAACCGCCAATGAAGTGCTTGTAGAGGTAACGAAGAGGCGAGAGGGACGGAAGCCATTGGAAGAAGTAATGTAATTAATCTTTGCCGGCTGATTTGAAATTGTGGTGGCATGGCACAATTAATTCCCTAATTTATGATTAATTGACTGATGGATGGTGAAAGAGAATTTACAGGAGAAAATTGAGGTTCTGTTGGTTTGCAATTACTCCACTTAAATTCAATCAAATAGAGAAGAATAGAGTTGTTCTGATGGATGACGTAAAGGTACAAACGAAAATAGTAACGGCGACGATTAAGGGGACGCTAATTGATGAAGATCCGTTGGCGGTTTATGAGATTGATAAAGTTTTATTGCCGAGGGAGTTGTTTAAGGCGGCGCCGGAGAACCGAAGTCGAAGAGAGGAAGCACCGAGGATGATGACGAGGTAGATGCCCCGGGGCCCGCGAAGGACGACGATGATTTGGTGGGTTCCGTGGTGGGGAATTGTTGAGTGTCGGTTTCAGTTTGTTTTGTGAATTTGTGGGGATTTTGATGTGTGTTTTTTGAATTTTTTCCTTGTTTTTTTTACGGAAATATGTGGAGTACCTATTTTTTTTTTTAAAACCTTGTTTTTTATGCCATCTTCAGTCGTTGGGGGCAAAAATGCCCCCCCTCTCTCCCCCTTCCACTCCATAATCGTATTAAAATATAGAATAATAATAATAATAATAATAATAATAATAATAATAATAATAATAATAATAATAAAAAGTAAAAATAATAATTAAAAAATAATTATATAATAATAATAATACAAAAACAATAATAATTATAATGATACAAATATAATAATAATAATAATACAATAATAATAATAATAATACAAAAATTATCATTATAAAATAATATAATAATAAAAATACAAAAAAAAAATATTAATAATAATAATACGAAAATAATTATAATAGTAATAATACAAAAATAATTATAATAATAAAAATAAAAATACATAAATATTATAATAATAATAAAAATAATCATAATAATAATAATAATAATAATAATAATAATAATAAAAATAAAAATAAAATAATAATAATAATAATAATAATAATAATAATAATAATAATAATAATAATAATAATAATAATAATAATAATAATAATAATAATAATAATAATAATAATAATAAATGTAGTAATAATAATAGTAGTAATAATAGTAATAATAATAATAATAATTATATTAAAAATAATAGTAATAAAAATTGTAGTAATAATAATAGTAGTAATAATAGTAATAGTAATATCATTATTATTATTATTATTATTATTATTATTATTATTATTATTATTATTATAAAAGTACATGAGATAAAGTGCTCTTTTTTAAATCACAAGGGGGTAAATTGAATATTATGCATTTCATGGGGGGTGAATTATCATTAACTCTAGAGGAAAATTGGGTTTGGTACCAAAATTGCAATAAAAATATATCATGTGGTACCAAAGTTGACGATGCTATCTTGCCGATGGTATTTATCCAAAATGGAGCACGTTAATTCAATCCATTAGGTGACCGCGTACCCCTCCAGAACAGCTATTCTCAAAATTGCAAGAATCTTATCGCAAGGATGTTGAACGAGCGTTCGGAATTCTGCAAACTCATTTCGCCATAGTCAATCAGCCAAGAAGAGGATGGCATATGGAGGACTTAAGCGATATTATGCTTACTTATGTAGTACTTAACAATATGATTGTGGAGGACGAACGCCATGAATACGATGATGTCGAGTCTGAAGACGATGATATAAACATTTTCACATCTCGTAGAGCCCGTGCTATTATTTATCCAGGACCAACGCGAAAGGTTAATCCAAGATGTTGTGAGTTATCCATGGAGAATTATATGATGAGCCATCAAGCAATACGATAGGTAGTAGCCAATCGTAAATTTCGATATGACTTAATTGCCCATGTGCAGGAAAGGCACGGTCGATGATTTTTAGTATGTATTCTTATTTGTTTAAATATTTTAAGTGTTCTATTATGAAGTTTAACTTTTTTAATATGTAATTTTGTTAAATTAAATCGTATTTATATAAGGTTATATTTTCATATTAATAATAGTAATAATAATTTTAGTAATAGTAATAGTAATAATAATAATAATTATAAAATAATAATAATAATAATAATAATAATAATAATAATAATAATAATAATAATAATTATTATTATTATTATTATTATTATTATTATTATTATAAAAAAATCGCAATCACTTATATATATCAAGTTATACTCGAGTTTTAATCATATTAAAGTTAATTTATTTGATAAAAAAATAATTTATAAATTTGATTCATTTGTACATTTTATCTATGTTGGTCCCAAGTGGTCATATGAGGTCTAGAGGGGGGGGGGGGGGTGAATAGACATCTGAAAATTTTTAGACCTTAAAACTTTTCAGTCGTCTGTCTGCAGACTAAGCTGATATAGGTAGGTAAGCTGACTAGGCTGATCGTGAACAAATCTTTGAACAACAAAGTTAACCACTTCTCTTATAGCTACTTAGCTTATTTCAGCAAACTTAGCTTTAACAACAGAATACTTGCAGGGGATATTCAAAAGTGTTTTTCACAAGTATACTTAGTCTTTGAAAGATTTTACAGTTTAGTAAACTCTTTTAAAAGAATCTTTCAACAGTTTTCTTAGGTGTTTTATGCAATTTTGAAAATATGCAAGGAAAAATGCAAGGTAAAACACAAGAATTTTTATAGTGGTTATATGGATAAAAATCCTTTAGTCTACTCTTCCAAGTCACGAAGATCTTGGGTTATATTATAATCTTTCAGATTACAATACACTCTACTTACGCCAAAACAACAAATGAAAGTGGCCGTAAGCTCACAATAGGAGAAATCACACTGAAAACCTATCCTCTGAAGTTAGATCACTCACAAAGATGGATCTACACTTCTCACAACACTCCCTACACAGTTTTTCACTCAGAAAAATGTTTATCTTGAACTTCAACTTAGTTCTGCCAACAAATGACTTCGACAGGTGAGTGAGCTGTTCTTGAGACTAATAGAAATAGTGTCCTGCAAACCAGCTTTATGGCTAGCATTTATTGTAATAAATGAGGAACTATTCAATTTTGATTAATAAAAGCACTTTATTAAATGGTCAACTTTATCTTATGTAATAATTATCTACGCATAAGGATAGAAGTCCTTAGATCACATGACTATGGGACAACCCGTGGACTAATCTCCAAGGCCGTAATCTAGAACATATTCAAGAGTCGTAGAATCCAATCGAGATGGGACATCGTTGGATTCGGTTAGACTCTCACTATTGTGTATACTCTGATGAACTGGAGAACACTGGGGTCCACGAGCGTGATTGGGATAGTCGATACACATAAGTGGGTGGCTTGCTGGGATAACAAGTGCACTGAATACCCCAATTAGGAAATAACTCACCATGGAAGCGGTAGTCGCATATCGGGGTAGAAGTTATTCCAATTTACAATAGTATACGAGGAACGATCCCTAACTACTTGAGATGATAGGGTTTATCTGGTACAAGAACGTCTATGCTTTGATATGAGTTTCGACTGACTGGAGATCACCAGAAAGTCTATGTGGACTCATATTTGGTAAAGAGGAACTCGTATATCATCAACAAATGATCCATTGATCCGACTTGATAGGTTGAGAAATTCTCCTATGAATTTCTGTGAGAAATTAATTCTGATAAAATCCTTGGCCAAGGTATCTGACGACTTTATGTAAGTAGCTCATAAAGATTAAGTCACAGAGAATTTATTTCGAGATCAGAATACATAAGGTCAAGACAAAATAAAAGGGAGATCGATGAAAGACCATACCCTTAAGTCTCGACTGGGAGATTCATCGATGGAGAGATTATGTCGTATATGGAAATTGTAAATGGGTTAAAGGTTCACTGAATTAATTCAACAGTGATTGGGCTCCATGGGCTTGTGGCTGGACATCTTCCGTGGAGTGTGGGAGAATTTCCAAATTAGCAGGGGTGCTAATTTTGGAATGATCAGTCGCCAGAGTGTTCGATTGATTTAGAGTATATCTTGCTCGAATAATTAAATTGTATTTAATTATAACCCACGATCAATTATGTGGTGAACCTACGAGGGCATACACAATACACATGAAACGAAAGCGAGGAAATGAGAACAAACTGAATCGCCCGAATCGACTGGGTCGACTGGGTCTGAAAATTAACTGGGTCGATTATAGTGACTGGGTCGACCCAATTGGAGCTAAATGGATCCGATTGGAATTGGATCAAGATTTATAAATTAAATTGGAATTTAATTTGTGAGTTAATTAATTAAGTTGAATTTAAGTAATTAAAGAAAAAGTTAATTAAATAGACTTAGAGTCTAATTTAATTAATTGGGAGATTAATTAATTAATTGGGCTATTTAATTGAGAAATTAAATAAAGCCTAATTAAATTAATTAAGTGGGCTATGGATTAATTAAGAGGACTTGGTCTTCTAATTAAAGAGGGCCATGTCCCATGTAGGAGAATTAAAGTCCTAATCCTAAGGTCCAATGGTTGAGGGCTAGCCCCGGGCTCTGGAGCCGGGGCTAGCCCAGGGCCAGAACGGGGCCCTGCTGGTCGTCTCCAATGGTTGGGGCTCCGTGGGGGAATTAATTCCATTTTTTTCATTTGCCCACTCTCACCTATTAATATTATAGTTTTAAAATTTTTTATTATTAATATTAATAATAGTAATTATATTAGTACTCGTAATTTAATTATTAATTATATTAAAATATTAATATTAAATAGAATATTTAATTAAAGTAACTTAAAATTAATACATAATACGCAAACAAACATTTTTATAACAAGGAAGAAAATACAAGAAAGGAAATACAACAAACAATTTATGCAAAATATTTGTTTATGCAAAATATTTTAGAATGTATTTAAATATTTATGCAAAATAGACTTAATAGAACATGTTTATGCAAAATACGGTTAAATATGAGTGTTTAAATTTACTTTTATTGTCTATTTTAGAATGTATTTAAATATTTAATTTAGATTAAGTATTAATCTAAATTTTATTTGTATGAGTGTTTATTTTGTATTTTTAACTAATTTCGTATTTTAAAAAAAAATTAATTGTATGAGTGTTTAATTAAATGGACTATTTCTATATTTATTAGTATATCATAATTTTATTTATGTGTTACTTTAAATAATTAATCATATTATATACTATATAATTAAAACAACACATTAATTAAAATAACACATTAATTAAACAATACATTAATTAAAATAAGACATTAATTACAATAACACATCAATTAAAATAAAACACTAATTAAAACAACACATTAATTACAATAATTCACAACATTAATTAAAGAACATTAATTAGGTTTAAATACACAACATAAATACAAAAATACACAACATAAATACACACATAAGTACAACACAAAAGAAAAAAAAGGGTGGTTATTTATGTTCCCACTCGCGACCGTTCCCCATCCCGAGCCGCCCCGAGCCCGCTGCCCAGCCCCAGCCGCCCCGCAGGCCACCCCGCACCGCCAGCCCACGCCGTCTCCAATGGATTTTCCCTGCAGCCCGAGCCCGAGACCGGGATCGGCCATCTCCATTGGAGATGGCCTAATAGGACTAGGTTAATGAGATAACTATAAATAGGTTGCTTGTAGTTATTTCAGACACAACTCTAAGAGCAAAAGCTGAGCAAAACAAAAATTCTCTGTCCCTCTCCCTACACATAATCGGCCGAACCTACTTCCTCTTTGGAAGAATTTTTCGTTTTCGATTTTAGCTCCTAAGTCGTTCTTAAATCCTAGATATTAATATACCCTATGTTCTAGTCGATTAGTTTATATTAATTTTCGTGATATTGTGGTTTATCAACTCGTTGAGGAGCAACACGTGGGGCGCTGCTGGCAGAACTTTGGATCGACCTACCTGAGGGAGAAACGCAACTTTGCTGAGCTACTTAAATTTGCAAGGAGACATGTATAGTTTGTATCTAATTATTCTTGTCGTTATTATATTCATATATATACACCTAGAGATTATCCTGGCAAGATTCCGTAAGAGGTCCTATAAAATTTTAAATTTCCCTGTGCCTAGGGTTGTTTATTTTACCGAATTCTGCGAACGGCTCTCTGCTCTGCAGCAGTACTGTCAACAGTACTTTCTGTCAGTCGCATTAAATGCACTTAGCTGATACGAGGTTTTCCTTCAATCATTTGTTATTAATACCCTCAGTCTTCAGCATTAATTACTCCAAGTGCGTTTATTACCGTTGGAGAGACTTCCTGATCATCTTCACATGGCTGATGAGAATCACTAGTCTGATGATGAACAAGTCTGATCCCAAACTTGAACTAATTTGATCTGAGTCGGCTGATCTTCACCAATCTGATTTCCTCCTTCAGCAGATCAGTAGTCTTCTGGACCAAATTGAATTTTGACTTGACTAATATACTCTTGATATCTGATCAAAATTCTTCTAAGGGTTTTCACTAAGCTTTCCTAACTTAGCTGGTTAAGATGTTTTGGAAATCATCAAAACCTCCCTTTAACTTTAAAATTACTTGTCCTCTGATCTTCATCTTCATCCAACAATCTAAATTATAATATAAATTTAAAATATCTAATTAAAACTAATTCCTGTGAAGATTTAATTTTTTAAAATATAAAATTTGTTAAATCATACACAAAATTTTTACAAACAAAAAACAATGAACCAAAAACGAAAAAAAAAAATGTAGCAAGCGAGAGCCGAGGGGTAAAGGAGGGGCAAGCTTTTGCCCTTTCTTTCCCACTTCCACTCCCACTCTCACTCTCCTCCACCTTCCCACTCCTCCACCATTGAAGACCATAATTCTAGAAAAACCCCAAAATTCCCCTCCCCTTCCCCGGCCCCTCACCATTGAAGATGACCGAAAGGCAAGTTTTTCCCCTTTCTCTCTCATCCCCCCTCCCCACCCCCCTGCACTATTGAAGACCACAATTATTTCCTCACTCAAACTCCCCCCTCCCTAACGATTAGAGATGCCCTTAGTGATTCTAGAGTGTCGACGAGAAAATTCATAGCTCATACATTTTAATTCTATTGTAAAAAATAGTGTAACATCCCAATCCCACATTGATTGTGAACGAATTTTTTGAATGATTTAAAAAGACTTGATCTACTTCTACTTGTCAACATGGGCTTAAGCATTTTGGGCTAGTGGACTTGAGCCCAACAATGTTGACAAGGCCAGAAGTAGATCAAGGTCTTTACAAATGGTATCAGAGCCGACTTCGTGGTGTTATCCATGAGGGCGGTCTAAGGCTATTGATCTGGACTCGACGAGGACGTCGAGTATTTGAGTTGGGGAGATTGTAACACCCCAATCCCACATTGATTGTGAATGAATTGTTTGAATGATTAATAAAGACTTGATCTACTTCTACTTGTCAACATGGGCTTAAGCATTTTGGGCTAGTGAACTAGAGCCCAACAATGTTTGAACTTGTAAAGACCTTGATCCACTTCTGGCCTTGTCAACATTGTTGGGCTCTAGTCCACTAGCCCAAAATGCTTAAGCCTATGTTGACAAGTAGAAGTATATAAAGTCTTTATTAACATTCAAACAATTTATTCACAATCAATGTGGGATTGGGGTGTTAAAAAAAATAATGTGTCCCTTATGTTACTTCTTTTTCTATCTCTTTTTGCCTTTTGATTTGTAATAATAATATTGATTATAAAGTGTACCACTTCATTATGGAATTTGACTTGTGCTTCATACCTTTTTTGACAAACGTTCTTTATTTATACTTGATAATATTAAATTGTAGTGTCCAATGATTATCACCAATATTGTTTATTTAAGTTTATTTTGAAATCCAACATTTGTAATTTGGGATGCAGTAAATTGTTTATAATTACATGTCATGTATCGTGGTTCCTTGTGAAATCTTAGATTTTTTTCACCTCGATGGTCAGCTTGGTCGGAAAAAATTAGGGGTTTGAGTTTTTTTTTTTAATTTGAGGGTCTTAAGTTTTAATTATGTGTTTCGGGGTGCAAAGTGTCCATTTATTGTGTTTTGGGGGTGCAAGTTGCTAATTTGTTCTTAATTCGATGGTGATGAGTGTTAGTTTTATTTTGGGGTGCAAAGTGCCAATTCTCAAGTTTTGGGGGCAAAGTGCCAAATATTTATAATTAAATAACCTAATTTTGCCCTTGAGTTTTTGCTTGAAAATAAAAGAGGGTGCACAATGCTGTATTTTTGTGATGCAACTGGTAAATGGCAGGTGAGATGCAATTGAAATCAACGTATGTGATGCAAAGCCTGTATATTAATAATAATAATAATAATTGAATAAAATAGAAAAGCTTAAGTTATTAAAACCCAAATAGGAATCTTGACCCTTAACTTATTAACCAGATAGAAGAATCAAAATAATTTAGTGAACTTTTAAGTCGTTGAGCACACAAATTCATCGAGCATTTTTTTAGTGATCGCATTCGCTGCAGGTAGTGTTAATAGAGATTTTAGTAAGAGATGACTTGTTTTCGATTTTCCAATTGAATGTTTGCAGTTGTTGGGGAAAATTTGAATTTGTTATTGTAGTGCTATGGCACTTACAATGATCTCTATTGGAGATATGAATCACAATATTTTTTTATATTTTTCTTATTGCTAAATGACTAGATTACATAAGAATTTATAGGATAAAACCTACATGAATCTAGTTTCATACATGAATTAAAATAAATAACATACTACCCCTTTAGGTAGTACATGAATATAATGAAAAGACAATACATGTATTTTTTCTTAGTTCATGTATACACCACATTTGACTAAGTAACTATAACATAATCTTTGAACTTCTTTCCAAGTTTCAAATTAATATTTCCAACACCCCCTCTTAATTTTCAATTTGGAACATATCTTTTGTCTTTGGATCGTCGAGAATACTTCGTTCTCCATTTCTCCTCTTTTCCAGTGACTTTAAGACTTTGTAGTCCATGTGCTGAGAAGGCAATTTTACATTCTTCAGAAAATTCTTTTGAAGATTGATTCTTTTTCATCAGTGGATTAGTTTCAATAATTTGTGAACTTCCACTTTGTTGTCTTGAAGGATTTGGTAAACTATATGTTACACTTGGAGGTGGATTGCCATGTGCATGTTTATCTTCAAGCTTTGAGGATTGAGATTTTGAGATGAATGCTTTTTGCTCCTTGCTATTTGATGGTTGCAATGTAAGTGATCAAATTGAGGTTGATCAAGTCCATATTTAGCTTATATGCTACCTTCTTTTTCGGAATGCACTACCTTCTTTTCGGATAGCATAACCATAGGAAATACCTTATTTGAGCTCATTTGAACAATACGTATAGTGCTCTTGCTTTTCTTATCATAAAATTTTGCACTTGCCATCATCAAATAATACCGAATAACCTTTTTGCAATAGTTATCCAATACTTAGTAGATTACTTGTTAAGTTTGGCACATAAAGAACATCATTTATGAGTTTTCGGTTACCTCATTTAGTTTGGACGACAATTGTTCCCTTTCCTTCTGATCGGTGGAGCTTTCCATCACCTAACTTGATTTCTGAGTTAAAACTCTCATCAAGGACAACAAAAACATTTTTGTTTCCCGTCATATGGCTGCTTCATCCACTATCCAAATACCATATATTTTGAGGTGGTGATTGTATTGTCATGCAAGAAAAAAGTAGTTCACTTCATCCTCATTTTTGTTTTGATGCCAACAGTCCCTTTGTGAGTGATTGGGATTTCTGCATTTCTTGCATTTATACCAACAATCTTTTTCCTTGTGGTTCGTTCTCTAGCAAATTTGAAAGGCATTTATACCACCAATCTTTTGCCTTGTGGTTCGTTCTCTGGCAAATTTTGCAATGAAGACTCGACTGGGCATCTTTTTGGTCAAAATATCCATCATTATTTTTTGACCTATTCCTCTTCCTCTACCTCGGTAAGATATTTTTCCTCGTTGGGACGGTCCTCCTCTTCCTTGTTGTTTCTATTTGGAACTTCCATTATTTGAAAAATTCACGTTTGACTTAAGAGCTTGCTTTAGTGGCTGATTTGAGGACTTGTTTATTCTTTCTTCATGAACTTGAAGCGAACTCATTAGTTCACGATAAGAATACAAAGATAAATCCTTAGATTCTTCTATTGCCGCAACAACATAATCATATTTAGAAGGAAGACTTCGTAAAACTTTTAAGACAACCTCTTCTCTTCAATAGTGTCTCCAAGGCTTCTAATTTGGTTGACAATTTTTGCATCTCTTGTTAAGTAGACTTGCATGTTTTCATTGTCTTGTTTTGCCAAATTATCAAACTCTCACCAAAGAGATTGAAGTCTTAGTGATGTTAATTATCATTTCCTTGAAAACCTTCTTTTAGGATATCCCAAACTTGTTTGACTTTTTTAACTCCATGTTTTCTGGGGTAGATGGTTTTGCTTAAACCTTGTTGAATGAATCTGAGAGCACTTGCGTCTCTATTCAAATTTTTCTTGTATTCCTTTTGCATTGCATCTGTCCACTCCTCTTCATCATCTTTTGTAGAGGGTCAAGATACATTTCTTCCACAACATCCCATAAATCTTGTGAAAGAAACAATGTTTCCGTTTGACTACTCCAATAATCATAATGCTCTTCTTCAAAGATTGGAACTAGATTTGGAGTATAGAAAAACATGATAGAAACCTTATTTGAAGCCATTTGTAAAGATATGAGAACTCATATTGAGATCCCTGTTCTAGATACCAATTTGTTGGGGAAAATTTAAATTTATTATTGTAGTGCTATGGCACTTACAATGATCTCTCTTGGAGATATGAATCACACTATTTTCTTATATTTTTCTTATTGCTAAATGGCTAGATTACATAAGTATTTATAGGATAAAACCTACATGAATCTAGTTTGATACATGAATTAAAATAAATAGCATACTCCCCCTTTAGGTAGTACATGAATCTAATGAAAAGACAATACATGTAGTTTTTCTTAGTTCATATATATAACACATTTGACTAAGTAACTATAACATAATCTTTGAACTTCTTTCCAAGTTGCAAATTAATATTTCCAACCTTTTTTTAATATAACATGTATATAGATCATTTTTTAATGATCGCATTTGCTGCAGGTAGTCTTAATAGAGATTTTTGTATGTGATGACTTGTTAACGATTTTCCAATTGAATGTTTGCAATGAATTCAACTGTAGTATATGGCCTATTGACGTGGGAATGTCTAGTGGAGTACTTGATTCAAGACCAGAGGTAGACTAATGCTTCATTCTACAAGTATCTATATCTATAATAAACTTTAATAATATCTTTTTATTTTTATTTTTTGATAATCCAAGTGTCCAAGCTTACACTAGACTAATCCTGGACTCTCAGAACTCTTGCCCTAGAACCCTAAAGGATGTAAATAGCAGGATGTGCCTCCATTATATTCGATAATCCATTAGAAATACTGGTTAAATAGTAGTATTCTTATGATATTCGGTTTATGTTGACCAGGTTCTAGAAATAAGAGAAGGAAAAGCAAGGGCAATAAGGAGAAAAAGAGATAAATACTCAGAGCTTCAAGTAGTAAGAGAAGGAAAAGCAAGGACAGTAATGGGAAAAAAGAGAAATACTTGGAGCTTCGAGTTGGTAATTCATATCCCATGCATCAACCAACTGTTGATGTCAAATTATATTTGCTTCTCCCTGTCCATGTCTTAAAAATGAAACATGATATTTAGCGTTAAAGTCTCGTCGGTTCATCAGAGCACATGCATTCAGGGGCGGAAGTAGAGGGTTTCGATTGGGGGGGGGGGACGAGATTTTTTTAATAGCAAACTCATTATTATTTTTATGCCGTGACAAAATGAAATAGAGCAATGATGTTTTTTTATTCAATAAAAGATGAAAAAATATAGTGCTAATTTTTTTTTAAGAATCCATTTAGCAAATGATTTAAGGAATTAATCAAACATAGAAACATTTTATAACATAAATTAAATTCTGTAAAAAAAAAAATGCTATAAAAGTACCAAAATTAACACTGAAATTCCTCTTTTTTTTTTTTTTTTTTTTTTTTTTTTTTTTTTTTTTTTTTTTTTTTTTTTTTTTACTGCTTTTAATGTTCTTGAGTGCATTTATGAAAATTAAATATTTTTATCAATCATAATATATTTACATTTTCAATTAAAGGTAACATGTTAGTCTAGCTAAAAAACATTTATAAGAAATAAACAGTTAAAAAAATGAAAAATTAATCTAGCATAAAACATTTAAAAGAAACAAAAATATCATAAACCATAAAACACAGTAGAAGGAAAATAAAAATAGCAAAACATAATTAAAAGAACAGAAGTAAGCATCAGGCATCAAACCTGAACCAACTTGGGACTAATGCAATACAGTAGCTACTGGACCATTATCTCTATTTTACCAATATTTACAATAATATTACATATATAAAATTCGGATTATTCTTGGGGGGCGACCCCCCCCCCCCCCCCCCAAGGCGGTCCGCCCTGCATGCATTTTATGGAAAAAATGTTATTAGTACCTCAAGTTCTTTCATTTTTCATTTATTCTTATACAGAGAAAGAGAAAATGATATTAGTTAATTAGCATCATAATTTCAAGACTAGCTGATGCTGCTGGTAATTATTAACCTAGTAGTTAATGGTTGAATCATATATCTATAGATTCTTTTTTGCTTTTTTAGTATAGACAAAAATAGTTGCTAGCTCCAGAAAAAAAGAAATAATGGAAAATATTTTTTCGATTTTTGGAGTCTACCATGTATTAGATTCTCCAAACTTTTATTTTAAAAATGTAGATAATTTTTTTTTTCAACTTAACAAAATTCAGATAGATGGTATTTTCTAAAGACCTTTCATACTCTTTTCCATTTCTCAAGGAAATAGCCTTGCAATGCTCAATTGTACCTTGATTTGGCGATTCGGTCGTACTTGGTAGAGCTCCCGGGGGTCTTGCACTTAAAGCTTGTGCAACCTGCCCCATTTGCAATTGAAGATTCCTTAAAGCCCCCGATTGTTCTTGCAACTATTTGGAAACCTCTTCCAATTTAGAATCGTTGTTAACCATGTATTTGGTGGTGTGCTTCATGAACTCACCAAATGGATCCTCCCAAGCTGGTTTTGATTCAATGGGCTGTTTTTGTCTTTCTTGATACCCAGGGGATGTGGAGGATTGATGGCCTCCTTGATAAGGTTGTTGGCCATTATTTGGATTACTCCAAGAGAAGTTTGGATGCTTTTGTCAATGAGGGACATATATGTTTTGGTATGATTGGTGTCCATGATTGTTTCGATAGTTACTCCCAAGGTAATTCACTGCCTCGGGATTTCCGGGACACATCTCATAGGCATGAGCTCCTCCACATGTCACACAACTAGGTGGCATGGCTTGTACTTGTTGGACTATCTCCGGCTTTTGGCCTAGTTTATCCACTTTATTGCTCAAAGCCGCCAGTTGGGCACTTAACGCGGTAATTGCATCCACTTCAAGTCTTCCGAGAGTAGATTTAGCAGAAGTTGCTCTTTCGGCCGCCCATGAGTGATTGTTATAGGCCATGGTGTCAAGAATTTCCCACAATTCATCGTAAGACTTGGAAAGCATAGCACCACCCGCAGTTGCATCGACTAAAGCTCTAGTAGGTCCATGCAACCCATTATAGAATGTTTGCATTATAATATACTCGGCTATGCAATGGTGTTGACATTTCTTCAACAACTCTTTGAATCTCTCCCAAGCTTCATGCAGAGACTCTTGATCTAATTGCCGGAAGCCTAGGATATCATTCCTCAATTTAGTTGTCTTCGGGGGAGGGAAAAACTTCCTCAAGAACTTCCCCGTTAGATCTTCCCAAGAAGTTATCGATTGGGATTGTAGAGAATCCAACCAATCTTTACCGAGGTCTCTCAATGAGTATGGAAATAGCATCAACATCAAAGCATCCTTTGTTACACCCGCAATGATGAATGAATCACTAATCATCATAAACTTTCTCAAGTGAGCATGAAGATCTTCACTAGAATGACCTCCAAATTGACCCGCGGCATTTAGCTTATTGAACATTACCGGCTTGAGCTCAAAGTTAGGTGCCGTAATTGTAGGTATGACAATGCAAGAACCGAGCTCATCCAACCTAGGTGTACCATACTCATTAATAGGTCGATTCCTATTATTTGGCTCCTTGGGAGCAATTTGTATAGGGTTCACCATAGCCGGATCGATTCTTTGATTTTCCATAGGTAAAGATTTACCCTTGTCCTTTTTCTTCTTTGCTTTCCTTCGTTTCCTAAAGGTCCTCTCAATCTCCGGATCAACAAGAGCAAGGGGTGATGTCGAAGCTCTTGGCATGCACTAAGAGAAAGGTACCTATGAAGACAAAGATCACAAAGTAAAAATAAATCCAAGCTAAGATATGCAAGAATATAAATTGGCAATAATTGTTACAACTCCCCGGCAACGGAGCCAAAAACTTGTTGTGTTCCAAATACTAGCACGCAAACCACGCAAGTATACGGTCGATACAAGTAATAAAGTGATAAATGAGTGTCGAACCCACGAGGAATTGTTCAATTAATTACTAAAAGCTATCTTGAGACATTACTTGAACTTATGTGAAAGATGGTAGTGAGATTGTAGTTTGTTTATACAAATAAAGTGAAATGATTAAGAGAGATAAATGACTCGACAATTGATAACTAATGCTTGTGTTTGCTATTCAAGGATTCAAGGACATTTGTATGTATATTCCGAGTTGCATACAAACCTATCGAATTAAACTAATCCAATTTATGCCTAAATAGACTAAGATCTAATCGAAGCATTAACCTCAAACCTTAAACGAATATGAAACGACCTAGGTATATGTCTATCCTAGACACAACCCAATTTCATAATCAATTCCTCAAAATCACTATGTCTAGCAATCAAGAATCAATTACTTTCACCTCAAAGTTGGCCAAACCTTAAGACGAACAATAAGCACGAAATCGGATTAACAAACACATGTAAGCATCATATCAATCATCATATCACCATTTAATCAAGAATCAAACATAGGATCAATTAAACCCTAGAATAAGGGAGATTAGCTACTCATAGCAATAATTAAATCATTCATTACATTAATGAAAGCCATAAATGTAATAGAACAAAGTAAAAGAGTTAGAGTAAGCTTAGGTAGTGAAATCTATATCAACTTCTCCCTCAAGCCTTTGTTGTTCTTCAATCAAAAGTGCAAGCCAAAAGTTGAAGTCTTCCAAAAAGAGGCAAGAGATGAAAATGTATTCTCGAAGTTGTTATGATTTCTCAAACTTAACCCTTTAACCTAGAAAAAACTACAAGCCCTAATGCCTAAGTTACCCTCCAAAAATGCCAACTAAGGCCAAAAAGTTCCTCAAGATGCCTAAAAATACAAGTGGAATCAAAGGGGGATTATACAAAAAACCCCCTGCTTTTCCCACAGAAAATATCTGCTGGTAGCAACGGTCTCGCGACCTCGAGACTTAACCTCGCGGCCGCGAGAAACAGGCCGTAGGTTTTCTGCTCTGCCGCACTTCCTTCCGAGCAGCATATCTTTTGATTCCGAACTCCGAATGCGGATACGTAAAGTCCGTAGCGTAGCTAACTCACTCATCTATGACATATTCAAATTTCAGCTTATTTGGATCAGCCATGATAAAGTTGTGCGTGCTTGAGTGAGTAGCTATCTTCATTCTTGTAAAATTTGCTTCGGGTTCTATTTCCTTTGAAGCTCAAGCTTGACTCTCGGGGTGGGTAGAACGACTCGAATCATTGATACGAAACTCCGAATCACTCTAAGATGTCAAAACCTACAAACCACGGAGAAAACGATCAAAACACGAACAAAAACACAAAAACCGAACAAAGGCCAAACGAAGGGACCAAAAGCACAAAAGACACGAAAACACGCAGAACAAACAGAAACTCGGACCAAAACAAGATGTTTTGGGCTTAAAGAGATAGGTAATAACGAGTTTTCATGGCGTAATCAAAGTGATGCAAAATATATGTTACTTTATGTAAAAATAGAGTAAAATCACTTAGATTTTCTTAGAAATAAGATTATTAAAAAATTATAATATGTTTTCTTCTAAAATTTATTTTTCAGTAAATATGGAAATATTCTCCAAAAAATGAGACAATCGGGCCGAAGTATCTCTATGCTTTGTGAATATCATTTTAAAATTTTATTTTACCATCTAGAATTTGATGTCCACATTTATTTGCATGACAAAAAGACGAATCTTTTCTTGAAATGAAATGAAACTTAGTAAAGAGTACGTAATTTTGATGAAAAAGACTGAATTTTTGCTCCTGTGTGCCAAGTAATAGAGAAATGGCAGAAATCCAATTTATTATGAAGTATGGAATTTATATACTCGTATATTAAATAGTAGTCTATTAATATTTGTTTTATCAATATTAACTTTTTATATGTTGAGTTAAATTTGCTTATATCAACAAACCCAATATGAGCCCAATATAGGTCCAAAATCGAAAAAGTTGCATAGGTCAAGTTTTAGCCAAAGAAACCAAAAAACTTCTTTGAGTTTGAGCCTATAGCTATGAAGCCCGACAATATTTGAGTTCGAGCCATTTGAAACTCGACTCACAAAGCCCGATTGACGTTCTAAGGTTAAGTGATTTTTTTTCTCCCTTAAACCAGTCAATCGAGCAAAAATCTTTTCTCTTAGACGAATACCTAATTTGCCAATGATTCACTCAAACCAATTCATTCCAAATTCTCTTGTCATAAATATATTATGAGATCATCAGACCAATTCTTTCAAAATTTTCTTGACATAAATGTATTATTAGATCATCAGACCAATTCTTTTCAAATTTCTTGACATAAAGATTTCACCATGAATATGCTAAAGTCTTAATCAAGAACAATAACTCATATTCATATGGACAGTATACATTCGAATCGAATCTGCTCTTCCAGCTCCTGGAAAAGGATGTATCTCAAACTAACTTAAATTTATTGTCAAAATATCAAATAAAAGCAATTTTTTTATTATATATATGATCCAATCCACAAATTATCCATAACGGAAGTGTAATTTGATTGATAACACTTTTAAAATAAAATCTATCACTAAATATGTTTAAATGTAATCTGTCACGTTTGAATAGTATATGTGATGTATTTGAATTAGCTTTTGAAATCTAGACTAATAGTCTTATGCTCCATTAAATTCTTCATGCATAGCCTCATCCATAGTTCCATCATGATTCTGATCACCCAAATTTGCAACTTCAAACCCCATGCTTTCCTCCTTCATCATGTTCTCTAGCTCTTCAATCATACTTCTCAACTCTCTGTTGACCTGAGCACCAAATAAATTCTATGGTTAATGAAATTTTCTAATCAACATAGCACCTAAACATAATCAATTCATTTTTGAACAATGAATAATATCGACTAATATCTGTGGATTCTGAAGGAAGTCAGATATGTCACTTTCGCAGATCAGGCAAGGGTCTTTCTCCCTCCACACGTCCTATCATTAACGAAAGATTGACCCATGAACACACCATCTAAGCACGCCTTGCAGAAGTTATAAGCACAAGGTGTGGTGAGTGGGGGAACCATCACTTTACGACATATGAGGCAGCAAAATTCTGCAGTAAAAGTTAACATCGCTCGTCATAAGAATGTAAACTTACTGACCTATATAGAAAATATATCATAAGAGAGCTTCGATGAATTTCAAGGAATGTGACAATGAGAAGCATACCTTTTAAAAGCCTTTCCTTAACTAGGCCTTTTCCCCTTTGTCTTTTTCTTTTCCTAGCACCCTCGGCATTATCGCCACAATCACGAGGTCCTTCCTCACTTGGTGGTTGAGGTTCAACCCAAACCCAACGACCATTTTCCTCCTAAAATTGTTAGAAGACATACACTATCCATAAATGTATTTTAGATTAACTAAGTCAAAACTAAAGCTCCTCACGTTGTAATCCCATAAAGGACTCTCTTTTAGTTCGGTTATATTCATGGCATGTTCCATTTCCTCAACATGAGGCAGAGGTCTTGGACGGTCACCATGGTTGTCTCTACAATAAAAAAATGAGTAATAAAAACTTAAAGATAACATACACACCAAAAAAAAAAAAAAAAAAAAAAAAAAACGATACACATAGTTGATAAGGAAGAGGTTAAAGGATGATATAATGACAAATTAATAAATAACCTTGCCTTCTTGGGTGGAATATGCTTGTGGCATAAAGCACACATCTTCATGCTGCCACTTTGCTCCACCATTTTCTTGAAGCTTATAATTTGAATCTTCACTACCATGGTTGTTGAGAATAAATGACGAAGCTTATTCATCTATTGAGAGACATGAAAAATAATACGTGTAATTAACACTTTTGGATTGATGAATTAGTCCTTAGAATAGGGAAAATACATTAGTAGAATGAAATTTTTTGGAGAGCCATATTGCGCAGTCAGCCATGAGTTATACACAATGTTCATTGTTTATTCATAGGAGTCAAGTAGGGCTACAGTCATTTGTCAGGGGTAATCTCATATTTTTACATTAATGTATGTTACACACTCATATCCACGATGGTTAGTTTGCTTACCCTTTAGATAGTTTTTAAAGTCGAAAAAATTGTCCCAATTATTTGCTACACCGCATAATTTTATTGTGTATTAATATACGTTCATTAATATTCAAAAATTGCATTTACAACTTAAAATAATTCAATTCAAATAACATAATAAAACATTACAAGGATGAAAAAGTTAACATATCAAGGGCAAATAATTCAATTCAAAATGAATGAAGTTTCAATATCCACATTGTAAATCACCCAATTAATTACAGATAATAGGTAGGTTTTCGCTGCAACTTAATTAATTATCTGGTTATAATTTTCAAAGTAAGTAAACTATTTGGGTTGCGATAGGAGTTGATAGACAAATATTATGGAGGAAGATATTGTTGGTCCCAAGTGGTCAGATGAGGTCTAGAGGGGGGGGGGGGGGATTGAATAGACCTCTGAAAATTTTTATACTTAAAAACTTTTCAGTCTTCTGTCAGCAGACTAAGCTTATGAAGAACTGTAAGCTGACTATGCTGATCGTGAACAAATCTTGAACAGCAGAGTGACCACTCTTCTTATAATAACTTAGCTGTTTTCAACAAAAACAATTTTACAAGAATATACTTGCAGCGGATAAATTGAAAGTGTTTTTCACAAGTAGACTAAGTCTATTTAAAGATTTTATCCCCAGTTTAAAAAACTCCTTTAAAATCTTTAAAACAATTCAAAGTGTTTACTTTATGCAAGTTTGAAATATGCAAGAAAACTTAAATGCAAGATTAACACAAAGAATTTTTATAGTGGTTATATGGTTAAAAATCCTTTAGTCCACTCTTCCAGATCACTTAGATTCTGGGTTATACTATAAACACACAGTTTACAATATTTCTCCACTTACACCTAAACAACAAATGAAAAGGCTGTAAGCTCGCAATAGGAAATCACTCAGAAAACCTATCCTCTGAAGTTAAATCACTCACAAAGATGGATCTCAACTTCGCACAACACTCAGCTAAATACAATTTCACTCAGAAAGTATTTTCTATTTTTCTTCAACTTGGTTCTGTCAACATATGACTTCACCAGACAAGTGAGCTGTTCGAGCTTCTTGAGACTTAGAAAAATTTCTGCTTCGGAATCAAAATCTCAGAAATGTTGTTGTGTATCTCGCTCGTTGAAATCAGCTCTATTTATACTTGGATTTGAAAATATGACCGTTGAAGGAAATCACAATTCAAATCCATAGCCTTAGCCCAAATTCAGAACGGCTCCCTGCTACAGTCCTTTCTCTGCTGTACTTTCTTGTAGCAACATTAAATGCACTCTGCTGATCCGAGAGTAATCTTCAATCATTTGCCATTACTACCCTTCTCTTACAGCATTTATTACACCAGGTGCATTTATTACCGTTGAACTATCTAATGATCTCTTCTACTCTGCTGATCGAGGCAACATTGCTGATAGATACTCTACTGATCAAACTATGATCTAATCTGATTTGAGTCAGTTGATGGTCTACCCTTCTGATTGCTGTTTCAGCGTGAGATCAGTAGTCTTCTAGGCTTTGAATTTTGAACTCTTCTGATGTCTTCTTTACTTGTTCAAAAATTCTTCTAAGGGAACTAAGCTTTCCATACTTAGCTGACTTTGACGTTTTGGAAATCATCAAAACCTTCCCTTATCTTTTTGTCTTCTTTGCAATTCATCTTCATCTTCATCCAACAGATATTTTAATTAAATGCATCTCCAACCGCCTTGGAGGTAAGTCCAGGCTTTAATACTCGCGACCCCCATCCTCAACTGGATGAGGGGGTGCATTAACTTTAAAAACTCCCCCACTCTCACTATAAATTTTTGTAATTTTATAACTATATTAATATTAACTCTATAATAATAATAATGTCAATAATAATAATAATAATAATAATATGTTTAAAAATTAATATTAATAAAATGTATAGTAATAATTATATGGAAAATTAATAATAATAATAATAATAATAATAGGCAATAAAATCGAGATTAGTAGTAGTTAATAATAGTCAAAATTTAACTAAAAATGTTTAAAGTACAATTTCTAAATTTTACTTTCCTAGACAAATCTGAATATTCAAAATTAAAATTAATAATGACTTTTTAGTAATGTTTTTCAAAAAAATATATAAAAAACAATAAATAAAAAAATAAAAATTACATATACTTTTCCATCTGAAAATTGTGTGATAGATTTAATTTAGGTATTTGGCTTTGTAAGTTTAATTGGATCTAGTTGAACTACATGTTCTAGTATCCAGTCTTCTGGGAGTGCTATATTCTTCCACTGGTTGGATCTGAAGGCAATGTCATTTGACCTACTAAGATCTGTGGAGAATGAGGGTTTCTTCTCTTTTACTATAGACCCTAACCTTTAGTCGAGAAGGCTGAAATCATAGCTTTATAGTGTATCCTAAAAATAAATGTTACTGGGATTGATCCTGTGAGTATTTTATAATAATGTGTTTTAATTTGTAAAAATCAGGATTTTAAAATATTTGTTGGATGAAGATGAAGATGAAGTGTGATCTGACGTGGTTTCGTTGATTCGATCAAGGGTGGGATGTATGATTATATTAACAATAAATAAAGTGAAGTAAAGATCAAATGTAATTGTATTCGAATTGAATGAGTACAAGTACAAGTATTCAAAGGTCCTATTCGAGCATTATTGGATGCCGTACAAGCTAGAGGGTGAAATATGTATGAGAAAACCTATACTAATATTCTCCAGTAAACTCGAGCTGCAGTCTCAAGGTGGAGTGTCTTGGAAGTCGTCCCCAGTGTAATAAATGCATGGAGTATTTATAGCCAAATTAGAGGGCTTGGGCCTGGGCTTGGCCCAACAGTGTCCTTCGATCTATGGCGACCTTATGAGCTCGGAACAATCATTTTCATGCCTTGGTTCGTCTTTTGGTCCCTGGCGACAGGGTTCATAGCTATTCGAATCGTGTTGAGGCTAAAAACAGGGGATCCGAATTACCCCTCATCAATACTCCCCCACTTCTCGAGTGTGAAGCGAAGTAAGCGCTCGAAGAAGCACAAAGTACGTTCCATGCTACAATGGGACGAGCCGCTCAGTATGTCTTTAGGATATGCCTCGTTAAAAACCTGACTCGGAAAAACCCATTGGGATAAAAACCGAGTTAGGGAAAAAGAGTGCATATATAAGAAGCATACTTTGGCGCGCTCTGAAATTACCCTCGTCGGGGGATGTTGGAATAGTAATACCCCTTTCGGTTTCATGTTGCGTTGTTCGATCCCTTGATGAATGCTTTCCAGAATTTCCGATTATAACCAGGAAGGCTTCTGAGAATCTTAGGGATAAATTGCAAGGACATATTCCGCAATTCTAGGGAATGATGGATCAAAAAGGCAATTCTGAGAGGGATGACCCTAAGCTTTTACCCTTGGTAAGTTCAACCGTCGCGGTTACTCGGGGACCTCTTTGCAATTTTACCTTTTTAACCCCGTATATATATATATATATATGTTGACTTCGTTGAAAAATATTTACATATAACAACTTTCTTGAACTCGAAGTGTTTAAGCTCGAAACAGCGTTTTCCTCCTGTATACTTATTTCTTAATCCATTATGTCGAGCTCTAGAAGCGCGAAAGGCAAGAAAAAGGTTGAGGAGAACCAAGAATCTGATCCCTTGTTTAAGCTTGTAGATGACTTTGAAGATGGGGAATTTCATCAAGACGGCGAAGACGACGATCCGAGCGAGGATCTCGAAGAGAATGAGGTCGACAAACGTAGTATCGGCGAAGGTGCTTTTGTCAGGATTTTTGAACATACGCAAGCCTCACAAGCCGTCATCTCGGGTAAGTCAGAACTTCCTGCTAGTGAAACTTCCTGTTGTTTTTCGAAAAAAGATCGCGCTCGTCTTGAGGCGGATTTTGGAAAATTTCTTCCCAAAGGTTTTTTGATTATCGTTCCTTCTTACACCGAACGTGCCACTGAGCCTCCCGCTGGATGTCAAGCCTTTTATGAGGGACAATTTTCCTGTGGCTTGCGTATCCCGTTCGCTCCTCTTATCAGAAATGTTTTGAATTTCTTTTCGCTTTCCCCGGCTCAGCTTCTCCCGCACTCCGTTGCATATATACTAGCGTTTTGCACTCTTATGGAGGCAAAAGGAGAAGAAGCTTCCTTTAGCAACTTTTGGCAGATATTCCGAATGGATCCCTACAAAGGTTCGAACGTAGGCTTTGTGTCTGTTCGTCCAAGGTCTAAACGGCCTTTTCTTACAAAAATAACAACAAAGAAGACTTTAGGTTGGAAGAGGAGATTCTTTTTCGTGAAGGGCCCCGACGTTCCTATTTCAGAGGGTAGTTCGAAAACGAGACCTTATCGATGGGACGGCGCAAATACTTGGACATATGGTTCTCGCCAAATAAAAGAAAAACTTAGCCATCGTCTTTCTGATGAACTCCTGGGGCGATTGGAGTCTAACCCTTATCAAACTAGGTACTTGGTTCAAGAAGGCGTTTTGCGACTGGCTGGGTTGAGCTACTGCGATTATCCTGCCCCGGCAATTAAATTTCCCGGTCGAATTTCTGAAGGATCCGTTATGCGGACCAATAACCTGCCAATCTCTAGTGATCCGCCCTTCTCCACTCTTTCTTTGAGTATGTTTATTTATCTCATCTACTTTAAGGTTTTATCGAACAGTGTTTCTTATTTAATCCCATGCCCGAATTGTATTATCCCTGTAGGTCGAGTTGTTGAGGAATTCAGAGTATCCGCTGCCAGTCCGATTGAAGATAAACCATTTTATCTCGATCCTGTACCTCGTACTTCCGTTCTTTCATCAGTTGGCTATAGCCAGCACTCTTGGAATCGAATTCAGGGCGTCCAGGAGTATGAGAAGCTCCTAAGTCGAAAAAGAAATGCTGGAAATCCCGGGCCCTCAAGGAGGGTAAAACCTTTTGGTGCGAAAACTGACTCTGTTCCATGTCGAGAAGGTAGGTCGGAGCCTGACGTGGCAGACTTTATGGAAGAGCATCTTCGAGGTAGCAGAGCTGCTGGATACCCTGAAGATGGCACCATCCTGACCGATCCGGACGCGGGTGGGGAGAACGAATTTGACAAGGCCGCTAGGATTTTTATGGCTGGTCGGTTCAAGCGGGATATGTTGCTTCACACCGTCAAAGGTGATTTTGAGGTTTTGAGTGACTTCTCCCGAACATATCACGAGGTGATTGCCTTTTCTGCCTTTTCTTTCTTTGGATTCTCTAGCTTTATTGATATTTGAAAATGTCTTGTAGGTCGGGGATTTGTTCGCCCTTCAATCATATCGTTTGGCGTTACTGGAGCAGGAATCGCAGGATGCTCACGATGCGTGTGCTCAAATTCTTGTGGATAACCAAACTCTTCGAGCTCAGTTAGTAGAAAGCCAGCGGGAGCTATCCCAAGTAAAGAAGGAGCTCGAGAAAGCTAATACGAAACGTTCTTCCTCATTAGAAGAGGACTTGCTTGCGTCCGTTAAAGAGAGAAGTGCCCTTGAGGAGGAGCTAAAGAAAATAAAGATAGAACTCGATTTGGCGAAGCAAGACTCCGAGCGTGCATATGCCCAAGGTCGGGAAGAAGCCAAGATCCCTGCCATACGAGAATTCTTGGAATCTCCTGTCTTAGATCCTTTAGTTCAAAGAAAAACGGGAGAAATTCTTCAGACGATTTTTTATAAAGGGGTTCAACAATTGGTCGCGGCCGAGAAAATTCCGGACGACATGGAGGAATATTTCAAGTATATGGACCCTTTCAAAAACGCTGAAGGGAAGGCTTATAAAACTTCTTCTCTTCCCAAGGCGAATACTAACTGGCAAGAACATCGCTTTGCATCCTTAGTCGAGGAGTATGGTATTCCGATGCCTAACCCTGATGTGCTCGAGTACTCCTGCGACGATCCTCCTAACGCGTCCGGAGAGGAAAACAAAGATGTCAATATAGGCAATGCCCTGGGTAAGGGAGACGGTCCATCTTTCGATCAAGCTGGGTAATTATCGAGCTTCAAATATATATATCGTCTGATCTTCAATTTAGCGAGTTACTGGGGTTGAGTAAGCCGGAGGGGGCGATTCAAGGTTTTTTAGTTAGGAATCAATTGTATTTACTCATGCAACCCAATTTTGTAAACGAGTTAACTTTATATTTCTTGATCTGATTCGTGTAACTCATGAATTCTAACTTCATAAATATCGATTATTTTTCATAGTTTCTGCTCGAACTTCGTTTATCCGAGTGAGATTTCTCTCCATGGTCGCGTCGATTCACTATCTCAATCGTAGTGCATAGCGTCTATAAATATTAGGATCTCTTATCATTATTCACACGACATCTTTGCTTATAGAGATCGGAGCTCTCCCAAAATTTTCTGCATTCTTCGAGCTTTCTGCGGGTAAAGATCCGAGCAATTGATCCAAATTCACTCATCATGGAAAACGTGTTAGGCAAAACTATCGATCCCAGGTCGCTATTTGGTGGTTCGAAAAATAAGAAGTCGAATAAAGAGCAAAAGGCTGACAAGGAGGCCAAACCCTCCAAATCTTCTTCTAAGACTTCCGCCTCTTCCCCAAAAGCACCTAAAGGTGGGGAAAATACGAAAGAGAAGGGTACTTCCTCGAAGCAGAACAAGGGTAGCTCCAGCAAGTCCATTTTGGACGAAGAGCTCGAGGCTGAGCTCGGAGGTTCCTCTTCCCCGAAAGTGATTGATTCTAAGACTGAGGATCGTGTCGAAGAAAAGACTCCTGTTCCCTCTTCGAATAAGAGGCCTTATTCCGATGGGGTTACGCCCATTGAGGCTTTGCAAAATCTTGCTATTGGTGGCAAGTCATCCTCCGATGCTTCGATCGTTCCTCCCTCAGGGAATCCCAACAAAAAGTCCAAGTCAGAGACTGGTGGGGGGGCTTCCGCTGAAGCTTTAGGAATTGATAATCCTCCCCGATCCTTTGTCGATTCCTCTCCTCAAAAGGTTGCTTCTTCCCTGCACGAGGAGTTGAAAGATGGATCTCCTTCTAAGGTTGATCCCATGGGTAACTTGTTGCAAGATACCTTTACTTCTTCAGAGACTGATATACCCAAGGAAAGAAACACGTCCAAAGAGAGAAACATAGAAGAGTTGTTCGAGTCTGGGCAGCACTTCCTTTTTTAGGTGTACATTTATTTATTCTACCTTTTTCCCATTTTTTTTTTTTTTTTTTTTTTTTTTTTTTTTTTAGCGCTGATGATCCTTTTTAACAGGCCGGACAAGACTTCATTGAGCTTAAAACGTTTGCTGAGCGGGAGATCAACCAGCGCGCTGCTATTTCTCTCGAGCTGGAAGAGAAGAAGATCGAGTTCGACCGTGTCCTCGCAGAGAAGCTTGCTTTAGAGAAGGAGAAGAAGGCTAACGATCATGGAGAGGAGATCCATAAGCAGCTGAATGAGAAACTCGAAAAACTGAAGATCCTCCATGAGCAGGAGAAACAAAATTTCACACGTCGAGAAAAGGAGGCTTATGATCGTGGATTTGAAGCAGGATGTGAGGCTCGCAATGCTGAGCTTCGAAAGATTCTTTCTGACAATAAACTTGTTTAGATGTTGTCTCTTATTTACCCGAACTCGTAGTATACTGTTTTTGTTTGTGCTATCCTAAATAATTTTCAGATATTTTTATATTCTATGGCTTGTAATAATTTGCTTTCTTCTCGAATCGCATGCTCCTCTTATGTGTTCTTCCTTTGATCATGCCTTCATTTGGATTTCTTTATGATTTTTCTTTGATGATTGGAACTGAGACTATGATGAATTCGGATAAGATGAACTCGAGTGGAACAAATTTGACATTTTCTTCGCTTTTTTTTTTTTTTTTTTTTTAAAGCAGTTTCTGCATTTTCGGGATTCGTAACGGTCGGCGCATTTACTGCTTATATCTCAGCCGTTAGTATCATCAAATCTGGGTCGTTAATTGCCTATTCCTTTCGCTATATATAGATCCGTAGTTACCTTTGAATTTCATATTCCAGTAACATTTTTGATCGGTTCTATGATTGAGATTTTACTTTTCCTAGCCATCATGCTCCGTTTGCTATCTCCGATTGAACTGTTCGAGGTTCTTCTTCGAACTGTTTATAAATTTCGCTTATCTCCTGATGGCTACTTATTTCGACTAGGGTATCGACAGGCGAAAATAATTGCGACTGGGGTACTAGCAGGCGACCTGCTCTCTTTGATTCCAAGTCTTTGAGGCGGGCTCGACTTCCTGTACTCTGATCTCTATCCAGTCGGGATAGTGGGTCTACTGCTGGAGGAGTTTTCCTGCACTCGATCTCTACTTCTTCAAGATATTTCTTGAAGAATGTTACCTTCGAGATTGCGTGGAATAATTTCTCTAGGGGTTGCCTTGCTTTCTCTCGATCTGGCCCGGCGTGGAGCAAGTACCGAGGAAGTGAAGGATGAAGGGTGGAAGTGTTAGCCCAGCCTCAACTTCTTCCTTCGATCACGAGAAACTTCTAGCGTAGGGTTGATTTGTAATAGGGTTACATAAAATGTAAAGCCTTGACTTTGTTCGATTTTTCCTTGCCATTGTAATTTCAAACTTTGCTTGTAATGTCATCAATAAGACATTTATTTTTCTCGTCATACGCGTTATCCCGTAAAATTGCTTTTGTATGCTGTTATCGAGCATCGATTTCTTCTGCCTCCAAAATATGATCGAGTGCCATTCTTTATTTACTTTGATAAATATTTAGATGATAGATGATAATCGATATTCCTCGATTTTGAATATAACTTGTAGGAGACTTTTATTCCCCCGTGAAATAATTAAGATATCAAAATAGAAGAATACAAAATGACCTTCGAGTAACAATTTTAATCTGAAGGGCCAAGTTCTCTAACTTGGGCAAATAACCATGATGTAATATTCGAGTAGGGTGTCGATCGATCTTGAATTATAGCTTTGATTTAAGCGTTGTAAAGATGGCTGTTAACCTTAGACGATCGAATAATCATGGAGAAATAATAGAATAGAATGTTGATTGATCCCGGTTGATCAAGGATAATGATTTCGATCTAAGGGGCATAGCAGAGGCTTTCATCCATTCAATAATTTCGATCTAAGGGGCATAGCAGAGGCTTTCACCCTTAGTCGTCTTTAGAGCATTTTTAGCCCTCGGGTCATAGCAGAGGCTTTCACCCATTCAATAATTTCGATCTAAGGGGCATAGCAGAGGCTTTCACCCTTAGTCGCTTTTAGAGCATTTTTAGCCCTTGGGTCATAGCAGAGGCTTTCACCCATTCAATAATTTCGATCTAAGGGGCATAGCAGAGGCTTTCACCCTTAGTCGTCTTTAGAGCATTTTTAGCCCTCGGGTCATAGCAGAGGCTTTCACCCATTCAATAATTTCGATCTAAGGGGCATAGCAGAGGCTTTCACCCTTAGTCGCTTTTAGAGCATTTTTAGCCCTTGGGTCATAGCAGAGGCTTTCACCCATTCAATAATTTCGATCTAAGGGGCATAGCAGAGGCTTTCACCCTTAGTCGTCTTTAGAGCATTTTTAGCCCTTGGGTCATAGCAGAGGCTTTCACCCATTCAATAATTTCGATCTAAGGGGCATAGCAGAGGCTTTCACCCTTAGTCGATTTTCGAGGGTCATAACAACAGCTTTCACCCTTATATAATAATAGACTGAGACAAGTACAGAATAAATAACAAAGATCGATAATATCAAGGAGAGATGAACGAATATGAATATCGACGAGATTAGCTTCCATGGAATATATAATTTTTGATCGAAATAAATACTGAAGAGAAAATAGTCTTCTGCAATTATGGAGAATCAGGCAGTAGTGAATAGCCCTAGATTTTAAATAATCCTTATGCCTTTGTCGAGAAAATTCTTTGTAGGTTCCTAAATTTGATAAGTTTAATACTTTCAATACGGTTCCTGTTTTACCGGGAATCGCAACGGTCGACAAATCTTGTCCGCTCATTTTGCGAATAATACGCCGTTGGATTCGTTTCTCCTTTCGGCTATAAAAGGCTGGCATATTGTTGAAATTATCTCATTCGTTGCATCGAGAATTCATCTATCTGATCATGGTGGTCAAGATGTTTATTCGATTGGTACGGTTATTTGAGCTCAGGCTTCGAACGATATTTAAGCGGAGCAATCTTCGAGCGAAAGAAAAATCAATGCAACCACGCTTAGAATATCGACAGGCAAATGCGATTTCCATCTGGAAAGCCAATAAGCTAGGCCCATGGCCTTGTTGCTGCAATGCATTTAGGAAGACGTTGGGTCGATAGCGTTCGATCCTCTGTTTTCAGAAGAATGCAGATAAAGTTAAGAGCCTGCGGGTCCTAAGGATATTCCGAGCTCGGAGCCAAATTATCCGAGTAATCGATAGGAGGGGAGACCGAAAGTATTATAGGATTGTAATAATCTACTGATGTAATGCAAAGGCTATGTTCGATATGTATCTTCCCACTTCTTGTATTTTTTCGAGATAATATGAATATTTTTCCTCTTCGTTCTGTTGATAATCATCAAATATAACTAGATAGAAGTTTATCTTTCCTAATTCCATCTCGATCTTCCAATATCGACCAAGAAATAATAGAATAACGCTTGCCAGATTGGTTAATGAATAAATATCTAGCGGTCCTAAAATTGACAAAGGAAACCATGCCGTAAAAATATTTATCACTGCTGAATTTCCATAATTGCATAACTTCCAGGTCGAGAATCCTGTTCGATTAAACCAATTATATTTCTTCTTAGTTGGCAGCGTAAAACATAATAATAAATACTTGAGCGTAAGAACATCCAAAATAACCGAATATGAATCCGACATGCCATCCTTCGATAACTATGTAAAGTTTGATAGAACGTTGCAATCCTTCTATATTCCTCATTGAATCGCGTCCTTTGTTACCAAACAGGGCCCAATTTCTCGGGAAATGTAACGGTCCTTCCATTTAATGCGGACATCCCAATCGCTCATAAAATGTTATCTGGGCCGTTGATTTTAAATTCCCTACTCCTATAAATAGGTCCCTTCATGTATACAACACTTCTTGCTTTTCTCCTTATGCCTCATTCGATCATCATGGGTCGAGTTTTAGATTTGATTCGTATTTTGTCCCGAATAAAAGAGTTTGAGATCAGAGTTCGAACTTTCTTTTCCGATCTTGTTTCCTTTGGGATGAGCTTTTCGCTTAGAATATCGACAGGCAAAAGAAATTGCGCCTAGAATACCGGCAGGCAACTTGTTTTCCCAGACATATCTTGTCTGGTGCGGGTTAAAATTCCGGTATTCTGGGGCAGTACCTGATCGGACAGCTGGTTATTCCGAGAAGAGTTCTTTAAATCTGAGGCATCAGCTTCCTCGAGGGCTTTCTTACTAGATAGTTTCCTCGAGTTCTCTTGGAGTGCCTCTTGTTGGGATAACCTTTTGCTGCTCCGGTTCGAATCAACCTGTAAATAACGATTGAGTATTTCAATCATTGTTTACAGATGATGATCTAAGGTCGGTCTGCTTCCCCTGTGAGGATCTCCGATCCGGCTTTTAGCCAGCACGAGGGCGGACGCGCGACACGTTGCTAGTGATTGGCAAGGAGGATCACTGCTGAGTTCTGGATCTGGGGCGCTCTTCGGAAATGAAGATCGAGCAGCTAATAGGATAGAATTTCCTTGTAGAATTTTGTAATAGGGCAGGAATGATTGTACTGCATTTCTTGAGCCCGAAATTCCTTCGGAGCTTTACTTTGTAACTTGTTTGAAGAATTTCAATGATAAAGTTTTATTTGTAATCGAATCTTCTTACTCGAATTCCCTTATTGGTCATAATGATAATCCAACATACCCTTTATTAGTTTGAGAACTCATCTAATCGATTGCAAATATTTAAACAATCAATTTAACCCGGCCGACTTTGAGAAGAATACAAATAGTCGATTGATAGTATATAGAGACTTCGCCAATGATCTTTAAAATAATTGATTCGAAGGATTCGCCATTGAAGTTTATGAATACGAAGAACGAAAAAATAAATTCCGATCGTTAATATCGAACTGCAACTTCATAGGAATGAATGAGCTGTGCGACCATAGGCTTGACCATTATCTTCAAGCTTGAAAGAAAAACTATCATATAGGCCTTCTTCCTCTTCATCTCTGAAATGACGAAGGGTCGAATGATTCGCCTCGGAGAATGAACAAAGAAGTTTCGGATTAGTAAAATCTTCAGCTGGCACACATATTCCTCCTCGTAGTAGGCATATTTCGATCTAATACTCGAATAAGGCCCCTCGGTGGGCGCCAATTGATCTGACGTGGTTTCGTTGATTCGATCAAGGGTGGGATGTATGATTATATTAACAATAAATAAAGTGAAGTAAAGATCAAATGTAATTGTATTCGAATTGAATGAGTACAAGTACAAGTATTCAAAGGTCCTATTCGAGCATTATTGGATGCCGTACAAGCTAGAGGGTGAAATATGTATGAGAAAACCTATACTAATATTCTCCAGTAAACTCGAGCTGCAGTCTCAAGGTGGAGTGTCTTGGAAGTCGTCCCCAGTGTAATAAATGCATGGAGTATTTATAGCCAAATTAGAGGGCTTGGGCCTGGGCTTGGCCCAACAGTGTCCTTCGATCTATGGCGACCTTATGAGCTCGGAACAATCATTTTCATGCCTTGGTTCGTCTTTTGGTCCCTGGCGACAGGGTTCATAGCTATTCGAATCGTGTTGAGGCTAAAAACAGGGGATCCGAATTACCCCTCATCAAAGTGCAAAGAAAATAAGAAGATAAGGGAAGGTTTTGATGATTTCCAAAACGTCAAAATCAGCTAAGTATGGAAAGCTTAGTTCCCTTAGAAGAATTTTGAACAAGTAAAGAAGACATCAGAAGAGTTCAAAGTTCAAAGCCCAGAAGACTACTGATCTCATGCTGAAACAGCAATCAGAAGGGTAGACCATCAGCTGACTCAAATCAGATTAGTTCAGTATTTGATCAGTAGAGTATCTATCAGCATAGTTGCATCGATCAGCAGAGTAGAAGAGATCATGAGATAAGTTCAACGGTAATAAATTCACCTGGTGTAATAAATGCTGTAAGAGAAGGGTAGTAATGGCAAATGATTGAAGAAAACTCTCGGATCAGCAGAGTGCATTTAATGCTGCTACAGGAAAATACAGCAGAGAAAGGACTGTAGCAGGGAGCCGTTCTGAATTGGGCTAAAGGCTATGGATTTGAATGTGATTTCCTTCAACGGTCATATTTTCAAATCCAAGTATAAATAGAGCTAATTTCAACGAGTGAGATACACAACAACATTTCTAAGTCTCAAGAAGCTCGAACAGCTCACTCGTCTGGTGGAAGTCATCTGTTGACAGAAACCCAGTTGAAGCCAAATAGAAAATACATTCTGAGTGAATTTGTATTAGCCGAGTGTTGTGCGAAGTTTAAATCCGTCTTTGTGAGTGATTTAACTTCAGAGGATAGGTTTTCTGAGTGATTTCCTATTGCGAGCTTTTAGCCTTTTCATTT
This sequence comes from Penstemon barbatus, assembly GCA_003313485.2. Lineage (NCBI taxonomy): Eukaryota > Viridiplantae > Streptophyta > Magnoliopsida > Lamiales > Plantaginaceae > Penstemon > Penstemon barbatus. The sequence goes on along the minus strand of CM064883.1, from coordinate 85,915,291 downwards.
GTTGTCTAGGTGTAAGTGGAGAAATATTGTAAACTTTGTGTTTATAGTATAACCCAGAATCTAAGTGATCTGGAAGAGTGGACTAAAGGATTTTTATCCATATAACCACTATAAAAATTCTTTGTGTTGATTTTGCATTTAAGTTTTCTTGCATATTTCGAAATTGCATAAGTTTACACTTTGAATTATCAAAAAGATTTTAAAGGAGTTTTAAACTGGGGATAAAATCTTTTAAAGGACTTAGTCTACTTGTGAAAAACACTTTCAAACATCCACTGCAAGTATACTCTAGTAAAACTGTTTTTGTTGAAAACAGCTAAGTTATTATAAGAAGAGTGGTCACTCTGCTGTTCAAGACCTATTCACAATCAGCATAGTCAGCTTACTGTTCTTCATAAGCTTAGTCTGCTGACAGAAGACTGAAAAGTTTTTAAGTCTAAAAATTTTCAGAGGTCTATTCACCCCCCCTAGACCTCATCTGACCACTTGGGACCAACAAGTGGTATCAGAGCAGGTGGTTCATTAGAATCAGCTGCCTGATCAACGAGCTTGATCCAAGTGTTTTTCAAAGGTTTTCAAAATTTTTCAAAAGAACATCTTTTTGAAAAATTAAAACTTTTTGAAAAATGGACTGTATCAGCCATGTTCCCCACATTGCTGGTATGTCTTTTGAAGACTGGAAGATCAGAATGGAGATCTTCTTAGCTGCCTACAATGACAACATGTATACATGTATCATAAAAGGTCCATTCAGATTCACCAAGACGATAAAGATAAATGAAATAGATACCGTGGTGGAAAAAGACCTTCATGAGATGACCCCAGAGGAAATAAAGCTATTTAATCTGGATAAAGTCGGAAGATTTATCATGACTAAAGCCCTGGATAATGATCGGTTTGACAAAGTCAAACATTGCAAGACTGCAAAAGAGATGTGGGACAAAGTTCGTGATATGAGTGAAGGAAATGATGCAATCAAAGAGCATCAGCTTACTGTTACCTTGGAAAAACTGGATAACTTCAAAATGAAGTCTGGAGAGACCATTGATCAGATGGATACCAGGTTCACCAGAACGCTCAATGAAGTTCTAAAGTTGGGAAAGACCTTCACTGTCAAGGAGATCACCGTCAGAGTACTGAAGGCCCTGCCTCCCAAGTTCAACATGAAAGTAACAGCGATGGAAGAATCAAGAGATCTGGGGAAGATTTCTCTTACAGAGCTGTTCTCCGTACTCAAGGCATTCGAGTATAAACTGCCTAGAATGGGAATTGAAGAAACCTCAACTTCAGGACCCACAGCTGCACTAGTTGCTGCTGAAAATCCAAGAAGACCAGCACAGAGAAGTAAAGAAGTGGACTCATCTGATGAAGCCACACTACTCAACAAAAAGGAGTATACAGCTGGAGATGTAGCATTGCTGATGAACAATTTCAAGAAGTTCTACAAGAGAAAAATGAAGAACAAATACAACAATGCTTCTACTTCTAAACCTAACTCTTCTTCTCAAGATAAAGATGATTATAAAGCAAAACTAATGTGTTATAACTGCAGGAAATTGGGACATTTCATCAGAGACTGTCCTTATCCAAAAGCAGAGAAGTACACTGAAGAAGAGAAGAGAATCAGAAAAGAAAGAAAGCATCAGAGAGGCAAGGCAATGATGGCTGAAGCAGAAAAGCTGACTGTTGTCTACTCATCTGATTCAGATTCAGACACTTCAGACGAAGAGTCTTCTGATGAAGAGAAACATGCTCTCCTCTGCCTGATGGCCAAGGAATCTGATGACTCTGAGGATGAGGTAACTCCTCTTGAAAATGAATTATTTAGTTCATTTGAACAAATGATGCTTAACAATACTACTATTGCTGAAGCATATAAAAAGCTTAAGGAAGAGATGATATTGCTAAAAGAGCAAAATAATTTACTGAAACATCACAGCTGAAAAGCCAAGAGAATCAGCTGAATATAAACAGCTTGAGCAAGAACATGAATCTCTGAAAGCTGAATGTGAAGTTTATAAGGGTAAAATCATGGAACTTGAAAAAGTTATTGAGTCTCATGAGAAATCATCTGTTGCATCCACTCATATGTCTAGTAAACAGAAGATACCTTTAGAACATGATAAATTAGAATTGAATCATACTAAAAAATTCATATCTACTGACAATAGTAAGGTCATTCTGTATGTTCAAACTACTAAACCTGCTTCACCTGAGAAAGTATTAAAGGAGACGAAAACTCCTAAGGCTAAAAAGAGCAAAGAGCCTAGTGTAGGTAAACAGACTAGTAAGACCAAACAGCAGAGTCCTAAGAAGTCTGCTGATAAGGCTAAATTGAATCAGACTAGTGGTAAAACTAAGTCGTCTGTTAATGAGCAAGCAAACAGTAAACCAAAGAAGCATAAGAATAAGAAAAATCAAAATGCTTGGTATGGAAATGAGTCATATTATGCGCAACCTGCTGCATATCCTCCTATGTATCATGCACCTCAGTTTCCAGCATCCAAAGGAGATGAACACAAGGTGTGCAAACTCCAGAGGTCCATTTATGGACTGAAGCAAGCTTCCCGAAGTTGGAACATTCGTTTCAATGAAACAATCCAAATATTTGGATTCATCAAAAACATGTTCGAACCTTGCGTGTACAAGAAGATCAGTGGGAGTACAGTTGAATTTTTGGTGCTTTACATTGACGACATTCTTCTCATTGGAAACAATGTGAAAGCATTGTCTGAAACTAAAGCATGGTTATCTACACAATTCTCAATGAAGGATATGGGAGAAGCGTCCTTTGTACTAGGTATAAGGATCTACCGAGATAGATCAAAAGGACTGCTGGGCCTCTCCCAATCCCAGTACATAGATAAAATCTTGAAACGATTTAACATGGAAGACTCCAAGAGAGGATTGCTTCCAATGAGACATGGGATTGCACTCTCTAAGTCTATGGCCCCAAAGACGCCTGAAGAGAGAAGCAATATGTCTCGAGTACCATATGCATCCGCGATAGGAAGCATAATGTATGGTATGTTATGTACTAGACCAGACGTAGCATACGCTCTAAGCGTTACAAGTCGCTACAAGTCTGATCCAGGTGAGCAGCACTGGATAGCCGTAAAGCCAATTCTGAAGTACCTGAGAAGGACTAAGGAATTGTTCTTGGTATACGGTGGAGGAGAATTGAAATTGGAAGGATATACAGACTCGAGCTTCCAATGTGATGTAGACAACTTCAAGTCGACATCAGGATACGTGTTCTGCCTCAATGGTGGTGCGGTTAGCTGGAAGAGCTCCAAGCAAGAAACAACCGCATATTCAACCACCGAAGCAGAATACATTGCTGCGAGTGATGCAGCAAAGGAAGGTGTTTGGATGAGGAACTTCATCCAGGAATTGGATGTGATACCTAGCATCGCTGAGCCCATTACTATCTTCTATGATAACAATGGGGCAATAGCGCAAGCAAAGGAGCCGAGATCTCATCAGAAATCCAAGCACGTACAAAGACGATACCACGTGATAAGGGATATCATTGGTAGAGGAGACATTAAGATGGAACGTGTCGACTCAGAAGATAATACGGCGGACCCGCTAACGAAGCCTCTGCCTCAAAAGGCATTTGAGAAACATCTGCATAAGATGGGACTCAAGAACATAAAAGACTGGCTTTAGGACAAGTGGGAAATTGATAGAAATAGTGTCCTGCAAGCCAACTGTATGGCGCGCATTTATTGTAATAAATGAGGAACTATTCAATTTCGATTAATAAATGCACTTTATTAAATGGTCATCTTTATCTTATGTAATAATTATCTACGCATAAGGATAGAAGTCCTTAGATCACAGGGCTATGGGACAACCCGTGGACTGATCTCCGAGGCCGTGATCTAGAACATATTCAAGAGTCGTAGAATCCAATTGAGATAGGACATCATTAGATTCAGTTAGACTCTCACTATTGTGTATACTCCGATGAACTGGAGGACGCTGGGGTCCACGAGCGTGACTGGGATAGTCGATACACATAAGTGGGTGGCTTGCTGGGATGGCAAGCACACTGAATACCCCAATTAGGAAATAGCTCACCATGGAAGCGGTAGTCGCATATCGGGGTTGAAGCTATTACAAATTTATAATAGTATACGAGGAACAATCCCTAACTACTTGAGGTGATAGGGTTTATCTGGTGCGAGAACGTCTATGCTTTGATATGAGTTTCGACTGACTGGGGATCGCCAGAAAGTCTCTGTGGACTCATATTGGGTATAAAGGAACTTGTATGCAGATTCATATCATCAACAAATGATCCATTGACCCGACTTGATAGGTTGGGAAATTCTTCTATGGATTTCTGTGAGAAATTAATTCTGGTAAAATCCTTGGCCAAGGTATCTGACGACTTTATGTAAGTAGCTCATAAAGATTAAGTCAAAGAGAATTTATTTCGAGACCAGAGTACATAAGGTCAAGACAAAATAAAAAGGAATCCGATGAAAGACCATACCCTTAAGTCTCGACTGGGAGATTGATCGATGGAGAGATTATGTCGTATATGGAAATTATAAATGATAAAAGGTTCACTGAATTAATTCACCAGTGATTGGGCTCCATGGGCTTGTGGCTGGACATCGACCGTGGAGTGTGGGAGAATTCCCAAATTGACAGGGGTGCTAATTTTGGAATGATCAATCGACAGAGTGTTCGATTGATTTAGAGTAAGTCTTACTCGAATAATTAAATAATATTTAATTATAACCCACGGCCAGTTATGTGGTGAACCTATGGGAGCACACACAATACACATGAAGCGAAAGCGAGGAAATAAGAACGACCGAGTCGACTGGGTCGACTGGGTCGATTATTATGGGTGGGTCGACTGGGTCGACCCAATTGGAACAAAATGGGATCCAATTGGAATTGGATCAGGATCATAAATTAAATTGGAATTTAATTTGTGGATTAATTAATTAAGTTGGATTTAATTAATTAGAAGGGATTTTAATTAAATGGGCTTAGAGTCTGATTTAATTAAATGGGAGATTAAGTTAATTAATTGGGCTATTTAATTGGGAGATTAAATAAAGCCTGGTCAAATTAATTAACTGGGCCATGAATTAATTAGAAGACTTGGTCTTCTAATTAAAGGGGGCCATGGCCCATGTAGGAGAGAAGATCCCTAGTCCTAATAGGACTAGGTTAGGGAGATAACTATAAGTAGCTATCTTGTAGTTATTTTTCACACAACTCTATAAGCAAAAATTGAGCAAGAGCAAAATTTTCTCTCCCTCTCCCAAGTAAAAGTCGACCGAACCCTGTCTTCCTCTTGGAAGAATTTTTCGTTTTCGATTTTGTTCCTAAATCGTTCCTATTTCCTAGATCTTAATATATCTTGTGTTCTAGTCGATCAAGATATATTATTTTCGTGATATTGTGGTGTATCAACTCGTAGAGGCGCAACACGTGGGGCGCTCCTAGAAAAGCCTGGGTCGATTTTGCTGGAGCAGAAATCAGTGTTCGTTTTTTGCTGACTGCCAACTTGGATTTGCGAGGAGATAAGTATAACGTGTAAACTTATACTATCGTTTTAATTGATATTCATATATATACGCCTAGGGTAGTATCCTGACAAGATTCCGTAAGAGGTCCTAAAATTTTTATATTCCGCTGTGCCTAGGGCTGTTTATCTTACCGAATCCCAACAGCTTGGCTTCAGCTATCATGGTTCTGACAGCTTCCTTCAGTGTTCTGTTTCTCCTTTCAGCAACACCGTTCTGTTGAGGGGTTCTAGCAGCTGAATACTCATGATGTATTCATTTGATATTACAATATTCTTCAACAGTAGAGTTTGTAAACTATGTCCCTCTATCTGATCTGATCTTTAATATTTGTATGCTTTTCTCATTCTGGATCAGTTCCATCAGATTAGTAAGATGTTCCTTGGTTTCACTTTTCTTCTTCATGAATATCACCCAAGTATATCTTGAATAGTCATCCACAACAGCTAGGCAGTATTTCTTTCCACCATTGCTGACTAGATCAATGGGTCCAAATAAGTCCATGTGTAGCAGCTCCAAGATTCTTTCAGAAGATTGGTGCTTCTTGCTTTTGAATGATGACTTGATTTGTTTCCCTTTCTGACATGCGTCACAGAGCTTGTCTTTGCTCATGATTGCTTTTGGAATCCCTTCTACCAAATCATTCTTTATCAATATGTTGATGGTCTTGAAGTTTAAATGATTCATCCTTTTGTTCCATAGCTAGCTAACTTCACTTGGTGTTGATGCCACCAAACAAATTTTTAAATTCTTGTCAGCAGAATTCCAGTCGACTATGTAGACATTTCCTTGTCGTCTTCCAGATAAAATTACCTTCTTTGTACCAATCTGTTCAACGTAGCACTTACCTGTTGAGAAGATGACTGAATATCCTTTGTCACAAAATTGACCTATGCTCAGCAGATTATATTTGAGGCCTTTAACATATGAGACGTCAGATATCTCTATGTTTCCTCTGATCAGTCCTCCTTTTGCTTTAATCTTGCCTTCTTTGCTGTCTCCAAAAGTAACCTTTGGACCATCCACAACAACAGCATCAGTCAGCTCATGTATGCTTCCACAGATGTGCCTTGAACAACCACTGTCCAAGTACCAGATCTTCTCTACTTTACTCCTACTCCTAATCCTAACCTACAAAACAAAATTAAAATTGTTTTAGGTACCCTTATTGAGAGGGTCCTGGAGGATTAGTTCCACCTTTGACAACCCAAGATGTTGATGTCTTAGGCTTCTTAGGCTTCTGAGTCTTGACAGGAGCATGAACAGTTTCATCTTTATCATGTTTAGCAGATAAGTCATGTTGATGATCAGTATGCTAAGAATAATGTTCATAAGCAGGGTAAGGTGCATGATAAGCAGGATATGCATGCATTGGATGAGCAGGGTAAGGTCCTTTTGGTTGCTCCATGTAGATCTCCTTATCAATGTCACCATTGAGGAAGGCAGTACATCCATCTGCCATATCTCGTAGTTATACCACGCAGCTATGGCCAGCAAGATCCGAATGGATTTGGGCATTGCGACGGGCGAGAAGGTCTCCTCAAATTCGATACCTGGTCTTTGAGTGTATCCTTTTGCCACTAGTCGCGCCTTGTAGGTAATCACCTCTCCGTTCACTCCAAGCTTTCGCTTATAGATCCACTTGCAACCCACGGGAGCCACTCCCACTGGTGGATCTACCAAGGCCCAGACCTTGTTTGAGTGCATGGAGTCCAGTTCGGATTCCATGGCTTCGCGCCACTTTCCCGAGTCTATGTCTAGCATAGCCTCTTCGTAAGTCCTTTGGTCGGTCAGAGACTGTCCAGTCTCATGCAGCAGACCGTAGTACCTTTCGGGTTCTCTACGTTGTCTTTCTGACCTTCATGCTCATGTTCTCCCACTGCCTGTGGTGACGGGTCAGCTCGATCGACCTCTTCGGCCTTTTCAGCTTCAGTGACCTCATCTAGTTCTACGTTATTTTCCTTCTTGTCCACCAAGAAATCCTTCTCCAAGAAGTGAGCGTTCCTCGAGACAAACGTAGTTTGTCTTGTAGGATCGTAGAACTCGTATCCTATTGAGTTTTTCGGATACCCCACGAATTTGCACAAAGCGGATTTAGTTTCCAATTTATCTCCCACTAGCTTTTTAACGTAAGCGGGAGATCCCCATATGCGCATGAATGCGTATGAGGGTGCCTTGCCAAACCATAATTCGTATGGTGTCTTTTCTACGGATTTAGAAGGTACCATGTTCAGTATCTTCGTTGCAGTGAGGAGGGCATGTCCCCAAAATGAAAGAGGTAGGTCAGTGGCACTCATCATGGATCGAACCATGTTCATCAAGGTTCGATTCCTTCTCTTTGCTACTCCATTTAATTGGGGTGTTGCAGGAGGAGTCCACTGCGATAGTATTCCATGCTCTACAAGATAATTCAGAAATTCGTTACTAAGAAATTCTCCACATCGGTCAGAACGAAGAGCCTTTATCGTATGACCAAGTTGATTCTCTACTTCCATCTTGAATTCTTTGAATCGCTCAAAGGCTTCAGACTTGTGTTTCAACAAGAACACATATCCATAACGACTAAAGTCGTCAGTGAAAGTGATGAAGTAGTCATAGCCACCTCGGGCGCTTTTTCTTAGTGGTCCACATACGTCAGTATGTATCAAGTCCAATGTTTGCTTAGCTCGCTCAGGGTTTCCCTTAAATGGCAACTTAGCCATTTTACCCTTCAAACATGGTTCACATGTTGGCATTTCATCAATGCGATTGATTTCAATCGCGCCAGATGATGCTAACTTTTGAATCCTTGACTTAGATATATGTCCAAGTCGAGCGTGCCATAATTGGGCAGATATTTCATTATCTTGTTTCCTTTTGTTTTGTTGTTCGTGCATGACTAACTTAGGTGGTTTTATGATGTAAAGTCAATAATTCAATGTACCAAAATGAAAAACGAAAACAGGAGCTTTTATTAAAATCAACATTATTCAATAACATGAATAAAAGTTTTTCATTAAAAACTAGGTACATAAATGAAAGTTTCCTAATGACTTTATCAAACCACCTAAATCTACTTTTGCCTACGGCCTTGGTAGCAGCTCCAGCTCCATTGCCTTATTCAAGGATCCAATCCTCAGGCTCCAGTTTCCTTGATGCTCCCATCACCTACAAGGATGAGAACTCCAGTCAGTGTCTAACACCAAAAATGCACAGTTAATTGTAAAATTAACTTCAACAAGGAATATACCTGTTCGAACTCTCCATAGGTTCGAATTTAATCCTTTCCCTTGACCTTGTGCAGTAAGGAGCTCTGGTTTCCATTTGCTTTGGTTTTGAACGCCGCCCAGTCCTTTCGCCAACCCTCGCTTTCTTTCCAAAAGAATCTTCGTGTTCCTCGAGCATTTGTCGCAGGACATGTACAGTGATCTCTCGCCCCTGGAGATTCAAGTCCGCGATAAATCGGTCATATGATCTAGGAAGAGATTGTAGAATAAGATCTACTCGGAAATCATTGTCCATCACGACACCCATATCATCGAGTTCAGACAGAAGTCGAATCATCTTGTGTATGTGGATTCCGACAGGAGTTTCCCTTCTCTTTCTTGCTTGCAAGAGTTCCCTCGTGATCGCGAATCTGCGACGACCATCTCTAATCCCATAAAGGAATTTGAGATTCGAGAGAATCTCTTTCGCGGATGCCATATGCTCATGTTGCAAACGCAAATCAAGTGACATATATTCCAACATGTATTCACGAGCTAAGCCATCATCCAGTTTCCATTTGGTGATGTTTTTACGGAGCTCATCAGGAACGTCATGTGAAATAGTAATGGGTGGTGGCACAGACAAAACATAGGATATGTTTTCAGCTTCAAATAATCCATTCAAATTATGCGTCCAGAAATGCAAGTTGGGTCCAGTTAAAATATTACGTTCAAGTGATGAGATTGGCAAATCTCTAAGTGCTCTAAGCTCTTTTGACATCATATCTATAAAATGACGAGAGAAGAAATAAATACACGAAAGATTAATTTAAAATGCACAATTTACAAACATGGTTTTTATTTGTAAATTACTCCCACTATTTTAATCAAAATCTTATGCCCCCACATAAGTTTCGGGAATTTAAAATATCCTAGCGGGCTTAAGGTCCAAAAGCAATCTCCTAGTACCCACGACTCGTTGGCCATACTATTTGATTCACTTGGTGGTCGATTACGTCGACGGTTAACCATCGTAGCTAACCCTTAAGTTCATTTAGCCTCATTTTTCGATATGGACACACGACTCGTGAGACATCCATACTTACTAGCGTTAAATCATGTCCAATACTCGTGGAGAGAAATAGTTTAATCCTAGACACCCCACTACTCGTGAGACAACGCCTAAAACCTTGCTATCCCCTCCCTTGGCACTAAACTCGTGCATCGAGGCAATAGACATATCATCCTCCTATAGCTCGACCCACGACTCGTGAGACATCGAGATATATTCGTACAATATGCCTAAGACCTAGTAATTGGATAGGCTCGGACCATACAAACTATTCATATGCGCCCTTAAATTCGATTTAATATTCTAATTGAATTTTAAGTTCAATTGGAGGTTTTAAGTTTTCTTGTGCGAGGTCTCATCAGATTATGCTTATCTTGTTTACGTGATCTATTCTAAGCATGCATAACATACATCAATGAATAATAGTAAACATACATCACCTAGCAGGATATGATTGATCGATTGCCCATCCTATGCGATTCATCACGAGCCATGTGATGAATCAATTGGTCAGTCTAGGGTGGAAATTAAATGTCCTAACTATTACAATTTTCAAACCCATACATCATGGGCCTTCTTGTAATATCCAGCTTGAATGGGCCTCCATGTAATGAATTGGGCCTCCATGTCCTCCAAGGTAATGGGCCTCCATGCGGATCTCCAAGTCTTCATGGGGTCTTCTTGGCTCCAAGCCTAATCTAAGCCTAGCTTATATATTTAAAAATGGTCCTATTCTATTACATTCGTTTGCGCAAGCAAGGGCACCAATCTGGCCCATTTAATTATAACCCAAAAATAAATAAACCAAAAACTGCACAGGGCTTAAGGGCAAAATCGATCAATCCACGCATTCACTCAAGAACATGCATAAATTCACATAAGGGCAATAATGTAAATTTATCGGCTCCATTAATTTTAATTCGCAAAAATTCATCCAAGTTAATTAATTTTTAATTAACAATTAATCTCTAAGATTAATTAGCTCTTACTTGAGCTCTAAGTAATCTACAAACTTATCTTGATTAAATTGGTTAATTAAGGTAATCTAAATCTCTAAGATTCTTACCTTATCCAAAACTCTAAGTTTCCCAAATTTTCCCAATCTCCAAGATTTTCAAGATAATCCTATTTTGTTTAGATTAGTTTAATTAAGGTAATGTTTAGATCTAACAAAATAACTACCTTATCCAAAAACTCCAAGTTTCCTAATCTTCCAAAATTCTAAATTTTCCAGAATTTTCAAAATAGGCAGAATTAGAGTCCAACCCAAACATGAACAGTCAAGACCAATCACGGACTGTCACGTGGACAACCCACGCGCGACCATCAGGGGCTCGCGAGCTGTCCGTGGCAGCAGCCGCGACGCGTGGCTGCGTGCGGCAGCAGGCTGCCGAGCACAGCAGCGTGCGGACAGCAGCCCGTGGGCTGCTGCCGTGCGCAGCGTGCGCGGCCAGCGTGTTGTTCGCACGCTGCCGTTGGCAGCGGCTCGCGGTGGTCGCCTAGCCGCGATGCGCGGCGCGTGCCACCGCGGGTTGGGTCTAAAAAATTAATTTTTTGTGTCTCCGATTACTTTATGATTTAATTAAACAAACCCAGTTAATTAAATCCCAATCCAAAATAACATCAACATGATAAAATTCTCGAATCTAAAAATTATCTATTAACTCCAAGTTAAATAACAAACGTCCTAAAACATGCAAAGTTAAAGAACTAGCCACACATAAATCAAACATATGATTTATAACACAGAATTTGCAAATTCATATATATACAAAGCCTAGAGTTGGCTCTGATACCACTGTTGGGATTCGGTAAGATAAACAGCCCTAGGCACAGCGGAATATAAAAATTTTAGGACCTCTTACGGAATCTTGCCAGGATACTACCCTAGGTGTATATATATGAATATCAATTAAAACGATAGTATAAGTTTACACGTTATACCTATCTCCTTGCAAATCCAATCGAAAACGAAAAATTCTTCCAAGAGGAAGACAGAGTTCGGTCGACTTTTACTTGGGAGAGGGAGAGAAAATTTTGCTCTTGCTCAATTTTTGCTTATAAAGTTGTGTGAAAAATAACTACAAGATAGCTATTTATAGTTATCTCCCTAACCTAGTCCTATTAGGACTAGGGATCTTCTCTCCTACATGGGTCATGGCCCTCTTTAATTAGAAGACCAAGTCTTCTAATTAATTCATGGCCTAGTTAATTAATTTGATCAGGCTTTATTTAATCTCCCAATTAAATAGCCCAATTAATTAACTTAATCTCCCATTTAATTAAATCAGACTCTAAGCCCATTTAATTAAAATCCCTTCTAATTAATTAAATCCAACTTAATTAATTAATCCACAAATTAAATTCCAATTTAATTTATGATCCCGATCCAATTCCAATTGGATCCCATTTTGTTCCAATTGGGTCGACCCAGTCGACCCACCCATAATAATCGACCCAGTCGACTCGGTCGTTCTTATTTCCTCGCTTTCGCTTCATGTGTATTGTGTATGCCCCCGTAGGTTCACCACATAATTGGTCGTGGGTTATAATTAAATAATATTTAATTATTCGAGTAAGACTTACTCTAAATCAATCGAACACTCTGTCGATTGATCATTCCAAAATTAGCACCCCTGCCAACTTGGGAATTCTCCCACACTCCACGGTCGATGTCCAGCCACAAGCCCATGGAGCCCAATCACTGGTCTTATCATTTATAATTTCCATATACGACATAATCTCTCCATCGATCAATCTCCCAGTCGAGACTTAAGGGTATGGTCTTTCATTGGATTCCCTTTTCTTTTGTCTTGACCTTATGTACTCTGGTCTCGAAATAAATTCTCTTTTACTTAATCTTTATGAGCTACTTACATAAAGTCGTCAGATACCTTGGCCAAGGATTTTACCAGAATTAATTTCTCACAGAAATCCATAGGAGAATTTTTCAACCTATCAAGTCGGGTCAATGGATCCTTTGTTGATGATATGAATCTGCATACGAGTTCCTCTATACCCAATATGTAATGCCCCCAAAATTTCGAACCCGTTTGATTTGGATTTTTAATCCAAGTTTATGTGCTACTTTTTATTTTCAAAGTTAAACATTAATTTCAACTAAAATATACAATTTAATTATGTCCTATGTCCTTATTAACTTTGAAATGTTTTAAAAACACAAAAATACTTTAGCATAATAGTATACCTCTTTTGAAAAATATTTTGACTTTATTGTACAAAATAAATAATTTCTGGGGCAAAAATGCACTTTACCGAAACTTCAGGGGGCAAAGTGCAAATTTCGCCCCATACTTGATTGCAGCTAATAGGAGAGCCTTTATAGCTCTCCTAGCCTGCCATAGGGAGTGGCCAAGCATGCCTCTTGGTTAGAGAGATTTCTCTATCCAAGATGAACATGCATTGGCTTGTTTCTTTGGGAGTAATGATATATCCCATCTCCCCAAGGTGTATTTAAACACCTTTCTCCTCATTTTTAGATTTCTCTCCACTCATTTTACACCTTAGAGTTCATAGTTAAGTTAGAATTAGAGAGAAAATAAGAGAGAGAAAAGAGACAACACATTTAGAAAGATAAATTTCGGGTATACTCAGCACAGCCTCGGTTTTTTTATCATTCCACCTTCGTCCACCGTTGGATCATGCCCAAATTTTGCGTGAATGTCCTACACACATGGATCTACATCTTGACCGTTCGGATCGTCGTTTGGAACTCCCGAAGTGAATCGACAACAGTTAGGAAATGGTGAAAAGTAAGGATTTGAGGGCCTTTTTATGAACCACCACCGGAGCCGCCACCACTGCCACCGGAGCTGCCACCACCACCTTCGGAGTTCTGGAAATGAAGAGAGTTTCACCCCCTTCGTTGTTTTGGGTAAAAAGACATCCATGCATGTGTTATTTAGTCTTTGTGATATTACTTTCTTCTCTTTAAAATATATGTTGAAGAAGTTTAGTTTGTCCTTGTGATAAGTTGTTGAGTTCATATGTAATATTTAATGTGACTTGCTTTGGTTTTGTTTAAATATTGCTTATATGTTTGGACTATGAAGCACCGACTCGGCTGAGAACATGAAGAATGCCGAGTCGACTCGTGACGGACTCGGACTCGCGCCGGATTCGCCGTCGACTCGCATCGGACTCGACATCTGGCGGGTCTGGTGGTGTGGAAGGCCCACTCGCGCCGGATTCGCCGTCGACTCGCGCCGGATACTCTATCTCTTTCTCAATCTGTAGTGTGTTGGGAGAGGTTGATGTGGGGGGCGGCGGCGGTGGTGGTGTGGAAGGCGAGTGCCGGGTGTTATGTCTATGATGGTTCAGAAATGGGAAATTGAAAAAGAGAAGAAAAAACGTGAAGTGAGAGCAAGGAAGAAGATGGACTGGTGGCAGAGGAAATTGGAGATGATGTATGAAAAGGGAAATGGATTTGGGCATGTTGATGGGTTATTGGATTTAATTCCAAATAGTAGCTAATGGGTTATTGGATGTCTTAGTCAGCTACTTTATCCAATTAAATACATCCAGTTATTATTATATTTTACAGCTCATATGTCATACATGCACTTGGGACCAATTTTAATTTTAGGTCAAACTAAGGTAATTTAGTTTTGAATGTTAGAGTGAATGTTTATTTATAAGGTATTTTTTTTATATATAACTATATAAATTTATTTTATTAAAATATACGTATCCATGCCGAGTCGTATCTTAATTTTTTTTCAAAAACGAGTCGCCGAATCCGAATCGTGTCGAGTCCAAGTCGCCGAGTCCGTATCCGTGCAACGTAGTGTTTGGATCTTGATTTATTTTTCTAAAAAGGTTATTGTTCATAATTTTCGAAACTTTGGCGGATATTTTTGAAAGATTTTAAAAGTTGAAGGGTTGAGGGTTGCGATTTTTGTTGGGAGTAAAAAGGGACTGAAAATATAATTTTTTTTGATATTTGGTATAAATTTACTTGAAAAGCATTTGTGTTAAAGTTTGCTTTGAGATTTTTGCAAAAAGGGAGTTTTTGAAACTTTTGGGGTTATTTTTGTAAATCTGAAAATAAGGGGTCAAATGCGCTGTTTTGTTGCTGTTTTTACATGGTTCTTTTATAAAATCTTGAATTATTTGAATTAGTGGTTTATTCATTTAAGTTTTAAGATTGAAAATTTGTAAATTTTCGAAGAAAGTTTATAATTAAAGAACTTTTTGTTTCTCATTGTTAGTTTGAGAAAAGTAATTAAAACTTATTTTTAATCCCAATTTTATAGTGAAAATTATGCTTTATTATTTTTAAATATTTCTAAATGCGTTGATCTTAAATTATTTTTCAAGGAAATTGGTTTGATTAAGTTTTCAAAACTATGAGGGTGTTTTTGAAAAGTTTTAAACTTGTGGGGTTTTTAAAGCTTTGATTTTTGAAGTAAAAAGATACTTAATACATTTATTTGATTTTCGATATGGGTTTAGTTAAAAATCTTTTGATTTAAAGTTTGTTGCAAATTTTTCGGAAAAATAGATGTTTATAAAAGTTTAGGGGTTGTTTTGTAAATCTGGAAAATAAAAGGAAAAATTTGTTGTTTTGGCACTGTTTTATGAAATTAGTATTTTGAGTTTTGAAAATATTACTTTTAAGTAGAGTTGATGTCGAAAGTTCTAAACAATTTTGTGCGATGTGTTAGTAGGAAATCCTTGTGTAGGATTTTCATTAGTTATTTTTCTAAGTCGTATACGTACTTGCTCAGGTTTCGGATACGCTTCATTTGTGGAGTTTTAGTCGCTATACTAAGCGACAAAGGTGAGCGCTGTGTGTTCATTTGTGTGTCAGTATAATATGCTAGTAGGTCGAGTCTAAGCATGTGTTATATTATAATTTCTCTTGCATGTTGTCAAGAATAGATTGGACTTGTCATGTCGACATTACTCGCATGAAATCCTAAGTATATCAACATGATAATCCAATACATGCTACATCCGAATCTACTAGTTGCAAATATATTTTACTAAACTATCATGACACCTAAAATTTGCATCTTATAAGTTATTAAATGTTGATAATATGTTATATATGTTTGATATGTTATGTTTCCGTTTGTCTACGATTATGTGTTTCCGTTTGTTTTCGATTTTGTGTGGGCCCTAATTGTTTGGTATATGGACCCGATGGCAACTTGGCCGGCAAGGGCCGGCAGGATTGTCACGGTTACCCGTAGGCCTGGCCTTACAATCCAAGTGGGGAGGAACACTTGGGGAGTAAGGACGAACTCCGACAAAGACATGTCGATGCATTTTTGATAGTAAGGTCGCTCCTTACTTGGTGAGTTTGGATGGATATCAGACTGAGGATGGAGGGTAAGTGGAGGACGGCATCAGCAATTCTTGGTTATGTGAATTCCGTGTTTCTTCCGTCTTGAATATATGTTTATTTGCTTGATAATATGATTATGTTATATAATATGTTGCATTCACACATCACGATACAAATTCGCACATAGCCTCACTAAGTTGGACGATCAACTTATGCGTTCTATGGTTCACTCTTTTCAGTTTCAGGCGTTCTGGAAATAATAGTCGGGTTGCGGTTAGGTCATCACGGTTGCGGTCTCACCCTAGTATTCTAGAGAGTAGTAATATTTTGTGGTCGATTTTGTTTAAAACCTTGCTTAGACTATTTGATTCGTTAAAGATGATTTATATTGTTGCAAAAGAGACAATATTTTCATAAATTACTTATTAATCTCTCTCGATTGATTTTGTTCAAATATTTTGATATACTTTGATTAAATGCTTCCGCTTTAAAACATTTAATTTATTGTTTCTTAAGAAAAACTTTTAATTTATCGTTTTCGTATAAAAAAAAAAGGACTTCGATATTTTTGACGCTTTTTTCAAAATAACAATAATTTTTCGACCGTTGTCCGACGGACCCGCGGTGCCGGGCCGTCACACAATATGAGTCCATAGAGACTTTCTGGCGATCCCCAGTCAGTTGGAACTCATATCAAAGCATAGACGTTCTAGCACCAGATAAACCCTATCACCTCAAGTAGTTAGGGATCGTTCCTCGTATACTATTATAAATTTGGAATAGCTTCAACCCCGATATGAGACTACCGCTTCCATGGTGAGCTATTTCCTAATTGGGGTATTCAGTGCGCTTACCATCCCAGCAAGCCACCCACTTATGTGTATCGACTATCCCAGTCACGCTCGTGGACCCCAGCGTCCTCCAGTTCATCGGAGTATACACAATAGTGAGAGTCTAACCGAATCCAATGATGTCCTATCTCAATTGGATTCTATGACTCTTGAATATGTTCTAGATCACGGCCTTGGAGATCAGTCCACGGGTTGTCCCATGGCCCTGTGATCTAAGGACTTCTATCCTTATGCGTAGATAATTATTACATAAGATAAAGATGACCATTTAGTAAAGTGCATTTATTAATCGAAATTGAATAGTTCCTCATTTATTACAATAAATGCTCGCCATACAGCTGGCTTGCAGGACACTATTTCTATCACAAGCTGCCTCAAAGATTTTGGGCAGAAGCAACAAATACAGCCTGCTTTACCCAGAACAGATGCATGATCAACAAAAATCAAAACAAGACTCCATATGAAGTTTGGAACAACAGGAAGCCAAACATTCATTACTTTAAAATTTTTGGTTGTAAATGCTTTCTGTTAAATAATGGGAAAAATCATCTTACTGCATTTGCAGAGAAGGCGGATGAAGCTGTTTTTGTAGGATACTCTACTGTTAGTAAGGCTTATAGAGTTTTTAACAAAAGAACATTACTAATAGAAGAATCCATTCATGTAGTATTTGATGAGCCAAGTCAATCTTCTGAAAAGAATCAAAATATTAATCAAGATCTGTCTAGTGTTTTACAGAAGTTGAATGTTGGAAAGAATGAAGAATATGTTCCCATTATACTACCTGATCTCAACTCAGCTGCCAACTCAAGTGCTGTTCAAAATCAGATCACTGATTGTCTAACAGACGAGTTACAAACAGCTGACATACCAGAGACTGTTCAACAGACTACTACTGAAACTCCAACAGTAGTGTTGAAAGATCAAAACAGAGGACAACATTCAGACCTGCAACCTGATCTCAGATGGCTCAAGAATCACCCACCAGAGTTAGTGATTAGTGATCCTTTGGATAAAGTGAAAACAAGAAGAGCTGCTGCACAAGATGCTATGTTTGCTAGTTTTCTATCTCAAATAGAGCCTAAACAAATTGAAGAAGCTCTAAATGATTCCTTCTGGATTGAAGCTATGCAAGAAGAGCTGAATCAATTTGAAATGAACGAAGTATGGTACTTAGTTCCATGACCAAGTCATCAAAGAGTAATTGGTACTAAATGGGTTTTCAGAAATAAGATGAATGAAGATGGTATTGTTACCAGAAATAAAGCAAGATTAGTGGCCAAGGGGTATTGTCAAGAAGAAGGAATTGACTTTGATGAAACATTTGCACCAGTAGCAAGACTTGAAGCAATCAGACTGTTTCTTGCCTATGCTGCTTACAAGAACTTCACTGTCTATCAGATGGATGTGAAGTCTGCTTTTCTCAACGGAGAATTGCAAGAAGAAGTGTATGTTGAACAACCTCCAGGATTTGAAGCATATCAACAAGAAGACAAGGTGTATCGTCTAAAGAAAGCCCTCTATGGACTGAAACAGGCTCCAAGAGCATGGTATGATACCCTATCTGATTTTCTTTTAATTAAAGGATTTCGTAAAGGTAAGGTAGACAAAACCTTGTTCACAATTGAATGGGAGAGTCATATATTAATTGTGCAAATATATGTGGACGATATTATTTTTGGTTCAACTAACCAACAGATGTGTGACAAGTTCTCCAAGCTGATGCAAAATAAGTTTGAAATGAGCATGATGGGTGAACTCGATTATTTTCTTGGTTTGCAAGTTAGACAGTTGCCTGATGGGATATTCATCAACCAAGCAAAATACACAAGAGATCTGTTTAAGAAATTTGGTATGGAAACTAGCTCTACTGCTACTGTTCCAATGTCTACTAGTCTTCATTTGGATAAAGACGAAGATGGCAAATCAGTGGACATAACCAAATACAGAGGCATTATTGGGTCACTGTTATATCTAACAGCTAGCAGACCTGATATCATGTACTCTGTTGGGGTTTGTGCAAGATTTCAATCAAATCCCAAGGAATCTCATCTCTTAGCTGCCAAAAGAATACTGAAATATATTAAGGGCACTCAAGAATTGGGATTGTGGTATCCTAGAGAATCTGGATTCGAGCTTATTGGATATTCAGATTCAGACCTTGCTAGCTGCAAGATTGATAGAAAAAGCACAACAGGTGCTTGTCAATTTTTGGGCAGTCGTCTGATCTCATGGATGAGTAAGAAACAAACTTCAGTATCCATATCTACCGCTGAAGATGAGTATATAGCTGCTGGAGCTTGCTGTGCACAGATACTTTGGTTGAAGCATCAACTAGAAGATTACAACATCAAGATCAGTGGAATTCCAATCTCCTGTGACAATACTAGTGCAATCTCACTTACTCAGAACACTACAAGTCATTCAAGGACTAAACATATTGAGATCAAGCATCACTTCATTAGAGATCATGTGAAAAAAGGCAATGTTATGATTGAGTATGTTCATACAGACAATCAGATTGCTGATATTTTCACTAAACCTTTAAGTGAAGTAAGGTTTTCAACTCTAAGAGCTGAACTAGGACTACTAAATTTGGATGCATAAGCTGAGGGGGAACTTATCAGAAGACTGAAGTTCATCAGCACAGTCATCCATTATTTTATTCAAGGATTAACTCTCAACAGACTAGCGGTACTTCTGTTCTAAAGATGAAATTTGTTAATGACAGTTAGTTGAAGTTATGTTATCAGAAGATTTGTTCTTAATTCTTGAAAATTAAAGATTAATTTATCTTGCTGGATTGACAAACAACAAAGGAAGATTACTAGCTATTGGCTTTCTCTTGTAATATCAGATAACAGATCACTCGTCTGTCAGATAAGTTAAACTCTACTCATCGGATACATTATATAAGCATCGTTATAAATCGCATCTTTTGAAACACGCTTTTATAAGTAACAGATAAATGCCGATTGAGTTTCCCGCCCGTCTGACATTAAAATAAAAAATTTGAAATCCGCAATTCTCATCCGCACGATTTAAAACTGTCAGATCAATCTCACGGTTCACATTAATCACGATAACCAAAACATAAGGAAACGTATAATATCCGAGCTGAACAGATCAGTCGTCTTACGCACACAAAATTCCCAAAATTCTCTAACTCTCTAAGCTATCTGTTTCTAGTTCTTCGTTTTCTATAGAATCACATCACTTAATCTCACAAATGGCTGTTGTTGAGGGAAGATTTCTTAGCTATGACAAATTCTTCGCAACCGGTACTGACTTGATGAGGGAGATTTTGAAGAAAATTAAGAAATCATCACTGGTACCCATCTTAGAAGCTCATGAGGAACGAGTATATCTGGAAGATGTAGAACACTTCTACAAAACCAGAGAATTCAATTATGAAAGAACAACCATGACTGCTACTATTGGGGGAAAGAAGATTTGCAGTTTGGCTGTCGTTTTAAGTGAAGTATACAAGCTGACAGATGAAGGTCTGAAAAAGAGGAAGAATTTTGGCTAGTTTGCGCCAAGGAGGGAGAGGAATTAACAGGGTCTCTGATGAAAACTCAATTAAAAGATGAGTATCAGAGATTTGTTGACATTATTGCGAAGGTACTGGACTGCAGTACAGTCTTTAGATGGTTTACCTAGAAGAAGGTATTATACCATGATTTTCATATTCTATGGGTTAAAGGTTAACTGGGCAGCACATGTTTCTGAGTTGCTAAGTGACAAGAAGAAAAACTATGGGATTTTGCTAAGTCATCTGTTCATGAGTTTGGGTTGTCCAATGGGAGATGGCAAGCCTATTCATGGAGGCAAGGAGTTTAAATTGTATGAGCCAGTTAGAAGTGTGGCTACTTCTAAGAGAAAGGCTTCTGCAAAGGTTGTTAAGGCACCTTCTAAGAAAAGCAAGAAGGATGGTCAGACCAGTAGGTCTGCTGATCAAACAGTGACCACCACTGTTGAAGCTGGATCAGCACAACCTGAGATTGTGATACCTGAAAAGGTGATAGATGACTTCACTGATGAGATTGAAAAGATGGAGACTGGATCATCTCCAGAGAGAACAGAATCTGAAGAAGTTGTTCCTCTTCAATCCAAAAAGAGAATGAGGACAAGGAGTGCTGCTAAAGGACCTCCTAGAACTGAACCTTCAAGAAAAATTGCCAAGTCTAAGGCAAAAAGAAAAGTTAGATTCTCTGAAGAAACAACTGAAACAGTGAGGGAGACACCAGCATCAGCAGACAGACCAATTATCATTGAAGAGCCATCTAATGAGACTGATGTTGAGCCTGCTGGGGAATCTGTTATTGGAGTATCTGCTGAGGAAAGAGTAGAACAGCAGACTAGCACAACAAGTGTGGGAGAAGCTCTTCTCTTGCACCCCACTCCTATTGCTGCCACTCCTATTCAAGTTGTAGAAAGTCCAGAAGCAAAGAAGCTGCGGACTGGTAAAACTGTGATCCCTTATGTTTCTGCTGCCGAAAAGAGGAGACAAGATGAGGCTGAAAGATAAAGAAAGTCTGCAGAAAAGGCTGAGGAAGATCGTCTTAAGGCTCTTGAGCTCAAAAGACTGGAAGAAGAGGCCAGTAAGATGACTCAAGAACAGAGGGATGTTGTTGAAGCAGCAGAGTTAGCTGCTTCTATTAAAGCAAGTGCCAAGGACTCTCATGGTCCAAGGCAAGCTGGTGGTATAAGGATTGAAGAACCAAGTGATCCCACCAAGCCCAAACGAGTCATGCCAACTCCTGCTATTCAACCTAAGAGAAGATCAAAAGTAAAACTGGCATTGGAGATTGCCAGAGATAATCCTGAAGCATTTGATGAGTTCATTGCTAGGTTGGATGCTGAGAATGCAAAGATCACTCGTCTGACGATGTTCAATAAGGAGAAAGTCCGTTACAACAGATGGAGGGACTATCGTCTGACACAGAGCAAAGATCAGATTGCAAGTTGGAAAGCCTTCGCTGATGAAGAAGCCTGGGTGCTGAAGTGGCTTGAGACAGGTTCACTGATCCAAGCATTAGACTCAGAATTCTTTTTGGACAAATTGAGATTGAGAATCTGTCATATAGTGAAAGCAGAGGCAAAGAAGATATATGACTCAGTTCCTGAAGAGTATGCTGATGATGAAGACCTAAAGGAACGGTCAATAAGGTTGGCAGTTTCCCAAACTATGGAAACATGGACCAAGAAGACTAGAAAGATGAAGGGACAACCAAGCTCCATGCTTCCCCTTCCTAGTCTGAAGCAAATTGTGTATGGACCTGCTATTAGGCCATATGAAGATCTACTTGAGGATCCTGTATCTCCATTTGTTCCCATTGATGACTTAACATGGATCACTCACAGGACTGCTTTGGATGAAGCTGGAAAAGTATATACTGTTACAGAAGTTAAGAAGATCAAAGCACCTCCTGCTGATCAGAGTAAAGAGAAAGAAGACTCTTCTGACCAAGCTGATAAAACCAAAGAAACAGAAGACAATTCTAACCCTGCTGATCAGATCAAAGATAGAGATGAAAATGAGGAAGAGAAGGTTGCTGATCAGACTGAGGAGAAGGAAAGCACTCCCAGTCAAGCTGATGAGACCAGAGTAAAGGAGACCACTTCTGGTTCAGCAGATCAGATCACTGAAACAGAACCTCTTGCCTTACCTCAAATTCCATCTGAAGTTGCCTCTACTTCTCAGGACTTACAGTCTTCTCTGTTGAATTCAATTCAGAAGATGATTTCAAAATCAATGAAGGAGTTAGAAGAAAAGGTAACTGCAAATCTGTTGGCTGTCTTAAGCCAACCAACCCAGAAAGTTGCTGAAGTTCCTACTTCTCTGATAGAAGATACTGCTCAGAATGTTAAATCTATCTGTCAAGATATGGACACAATCAGGAGAAGGACTCAGAGCACTGCTGCTGGTTGGAGACATATTGAAGAAACAGTTGAAATGGCCATTCAAGCTGAGGATGAAACTCTGCAAAATCTGATGAAAGACTTCAAGGCATCTGCTGATTGGATACTGGGAACTCAGATTCAGCTTGGTGACCAAGGAGAAGTCGTGCTCAAGAGAATGAATGCTTTTGAGGCCAATCAACTCAGACAACAAGCTCAACTTGATGCTATGAAAGAAAACATCAAGCTTCTCTGTGATTCACTCCAAATCCCACCGGTCTTACCAAAGTATCAAGTCAACCCTTCTGATGATGACAAAAAGGGGGAAGATAAGGTACCTGGTGAAGAAGAAAAAGTTAGCCAAAAAGAAGATGAAGCTGAAGGTGGCAACTCTAAGACTGCTGAGTTGGATGATACTGAATTACTGGAAGAATCTGCCAAGGAAAAAAGTGAAAATGAAGGAAATAGCAGACCAGTAGATCAGATTGACACAGAAGAAGAAGGTGAAACTGATGACACTGAAGCTGAAGCAAAAGCGAAGTCTGATAAAGAAATAGCTGCTGCTAAGGACTCAGCTGAAGAACAGCTTGACCCTGATGTTAAACAAAAGAAGTTGGAGCCGCTAAAACAGAAGTTCTTCAAGGAGTTGGAAGCTGAACTTCCAAACCTGCTGAAGAAAATGAAGAAAACAAGGAAGGAGAAGACAAGACAGAAGACTAGTTTAGTCTAGGTCACTTATGCACTTGTAATCCTTGTAAATTTTTTTTTTTGCACATCTTATCAGATTGAACTTGTAATATGTAATCTTTTCAAATCTATGAAAATTCAAGTTTGATTCCAACAGACTATTTCTATCTCAGAAATTTTTTAGGATCAAAACTTTAGTTTAGGTACAGGTACTTAGCTGAAGTTTTGTCATCATTAAAAAGGGGGAAATTGTTGGATGAAGATGAAGATGAAGTGCAAAGAAGATAAGAAGATAAGGGAAGGTTTTGATGATTTCCAAAACGTCAAAATCAGCTAAGTATGGAAATCTTAGTTCCCTTAGAAAAATCTTGAACAAGTAAAGAAGACATCAAAAGAGTTCAAAGTTCAAAGCCCAGAAGACTACTGATCTCATGCTGAAACAGCAATCAGAAGGGTAGACCATCAGCTGACTCAAATCAGATTAGTTCAATATTTGATCAGCAGAGTATCTATCAACAGAGTTGCATCGATCAGCAGAGTAGAAGAGATCATGAGATAAGTTCAACGGTAATAAATGCACCTGGTGTAATAAATGCTGTAAGAGAAGGGTAGTAATGGCAAATGATTGAAGAAAACTCTCGGATCAGCAGAGTGCATTTAATGCTGCTACAGGAAAGTACAACAGAGAAAGAACTGTAGCAGGGAGCCGTTCTGAATTAGGCTAAAGGCTATGGATTTGAATTGTGATTTCCTTCAACGGTCATATTTTCAAATCCAAGTATAAATAGAGCTGATTTCAACGAGCGAGACACAAAACAACATTCTGAGATTTCGTTTTGAAGCTGAAATTTTTCTAAGTCTCAAGAAGCTCGAACAGCTCACTCGTCTGGTGGAAGTCATCTGTTGACAGAAACCCAGTTGAAGCCCAATAGAAAATACATTCTGAGTGAATTTGTATTAGCTGAGTGTTGTGCGAAGTTTAAATCCGTCTTTGTGAGTGATTTAACTTCAGAGGATAGGTTTTCTGAGTGATTTCCTATTGCGAGCTTATAGCCTTTTCATTTGTTGTCTAGGTGTAAGTGGAGAAATATTGTAAACTTTGTGTTTATAGTATAACCCAGAATCTAAGTGATCTGGAAGAGTGGACAAAAGGATTTTTATCCATATAACCACTATAAATATTCTTTGTGTTGATTTTGCATTTAAGTTTTCTTGCATATTTCGAAATTACATAAGTTTACACTTTGAATTATCAAAAAGATTTTAAAGGAGTTTTAAACTGGGGATAAAATCTTTTAAAGGACTTAGTCTACTTGTGAAAAACACTTTCAAACATCCGCTGCAAGTATACTCTAGTAAAACTATTTTTGTTGAAAACAGCTAAGTTATTATAAGAAGAGTGGTCACTCTGCTGTTCAAGATCTGTTCACGATCAACATAGTCAGCTTACTGTTCTTCATAAGCTTAGTCTGCTGACAGAAGACTTAAATGTTTTTAAGTCTAAAAATTTTCAGAGGTCTATTCACCCCCCCCCCCCCATTCTTCTAGACCTCATCTGACCACTTGGGACCAACAATATTTCTATCGCTCAAAGAAATTGTGAGGTTTGGATAACAGTAAAAAGAAATTGGACCAATGCATAGGCAAGATTCAACTTAACTTAAGAGGGAATCTTCAAAATTAATAAATCTGGCATCTCTAAGTACATATAGGATATACTTGTTTAATCCTTCTTTTGTTAAGGGTTTTTTTCCTACTGGACTAAACCTATGTGTATATACTTATAAATTCTATCTCTATGATTTTTTTTAGGGATTTTTTAGAAAGTAAATTTGTAAATTAAAAGGCTTTAAAGCTGAATATCTCTTTCTTCAGTTTAAATGGTAAAATTTGTTTTAAAAATGGAAACCTGGAATTTTATTGATTTGATATTTACTAACCTTAGGTATTTCCCAAATAAAATTAATTTACTAAAATCTTCTATAATTATTTCTTCTTAATTTACCACTCTCTTAGAATCAGTGAAAGTGGTAGAAACAAAGCTTACAGAGGTAGATCTGCAAAAAATTTCATCCATATCTATATTTGTTTTTTAACCTAAATAATGTATCAACTTGAACAATTCAACAGGGTTTTACAGCCTCACACAGATACTTACTACCCGAACATGCTTAGGCACATAGCTCAATAATATCTAGTTCATACTCTCACACAAATCTGGAATTAATTTACTATTAAGACTGCCCCATCTAGCTCTGATACCAGTGTTACCCAGAGATCAGATAGAGGGAGATTATAAATATGAAAGAGTTCATTATAAAAGATTTTATAAATAAATCAAAAACAATTAATTTCAACAGAGTAAGCAACAAAATCTTAATGACGCGGTATAACAGACCTACAAGAATTTAAAACAAAAAGAACTTAAAATAGTAATAAGATTTTCAAACCTTCAGCAGTATTTTAAAGATTTGAAATGGAGATTTACATGAATTACAGGATAGAGATACAAAGGGATAAACTAGCAACCAAATTTAGGTGATTATGAACTGAAAAACTTGATTGTTGCAGTGAGCCTGGCTATTCCTTTTATAGGCGTCTTTAGGGGCATTTTTGGAAATTTTATAGTGCTCTATGACGTCATTGCATTCGTACATGAACAATAGTTGATGATGTCACTGCGTTCGATATCATATTATTATATATATAGGATATATATAGGAGTCTTTGACTCGAATTGGATCAAATTTTAATTTTTGAATTTCATTTAATAAAAAAAATAATTGGAGAAATTAGTTGGAAACTATGCATTAATGGTAAATTCTTTTATTTTCGGTATATTTTTATTATAAGTAAAAATGACGTTTCATTCCGTTACCAAAAAAAAAATTCATTTAGTTACTATTCTATTTTTAAATTCTGAATTTTGGTCAAATTTTACCATTATTTGTCATAAATTAACCATAGATATGCTATTTTACTAAAAGTTACGGCAGTTCTCATACAATAAATAAGTGTAAAAAAGTAATTTTATTAAGATTATAAAGTTTGAACATCGCTAATTAGGAAATTTTTATTTGGCAGTTAATTAAAATTCTTAACTCATGCCAAAAGTGTAGCCGTGATCGAGACTAATTAGATTATTTTCCCATAACTCTACATAATCCTTATTTTCTTTCATTTATATAGTTAAATATTACTCTATGATAATAATATTGCCCCTCTCAAGTTGTGATCTCATTATTTACAGTCATTCAACAATTGTTTTTTAATTTGTTTCTACTTTATAAGTTTGTTTATGTGCTATTATTAGTTTAATCACATATTTCTTTCTTTTAGATTTAATCGATTTTAACTTCTTGGTAATATGGATATTTTAAGAGAATCATCCTCTGATTTAAGACATTAATAGGTTCGCAATTCATTTTTGTTTTATTTTCTTTTATTATATATTATTAATCGTTGTATTTTTCTTATATGTTTGTATTAGTATGATCCAACTATATGAAATTGATTATGATTATTGCTTAATTTTATTTACAGGTTTGGAATAACTTGAGGTCTTTGTTGCAGAATATCTTGATCAAGCAAAGTAATGTTTGTAATCTTGGAAAATTGTTTTGCAAAATATAATTATTTGGTCTTGAAAACATTTTGGCTCCTAGAATTTATATTTGGGAAATTCTATTATTAAGTCGAAACATGAACTTCTGGAAGTTTTCATCCCAAAACTTGAATCAAGAAATGGTTATCCAGTTGCCACATAACTTGAACTAAGATATGGAATTCCGTTTGCTATGGAAGATATTGGAGCTTGCTCATGTTGTTTGAAATACTCATTATAGATATTGAAATTGCATATTGAAAAGGAATTATAGAAATATATAGCTCAAGTTGTTGGGGTTTTGGTTTTTTGCGGAATAACAAAAATAGAATGCTCATACAAGAGGAATCATACAATTTAGCATTTGATTCAACTATATATAAAATAGCTATTGTATGTTGTGCTCTTTAATGAGATTTTTGTCAATGTAAATGGACTTCGAAAGGGAGATTTTACAATGATCAATTTAGACACAAAATGTTGCTTCCTTGATTTATCTACAAGGTTTGTAAAATAAATCTAGTAGGTTGTTTTCTATCCTCTTTAAACTACAATTTTTTTTTTTTTTGAATGAGTACTTGCAGGTGCATATCTTAAGAAAATTAGAGGGCAAGAAGATCTCAAGAAAATTCCCTTCACTAGCCTAAATTAAATGAATATGCATAAAAGAAATTGGATAGTTTAAATTTCTATATTAATATGTTTAAATGTTTCTATATTTATCGTAGCAATTCCTTCATTTTATTCAATTTTAATAGTACTTTGTTGTATTCTTACATTTTCATTTGTGTAATTTCAAGACAAAAATATACCAAAAATTACACAAATTACTCCAATTATTTTTTATTGAAATAACTTCAAAATTACCAAAAATTAAAATTTGGTCCAATTGGAATCAAAGACTCCTATATATATAATAATATGATATCAAACGCAGTGACATCATGAACTATTGTTTATTGACGAATGCAATGACGTCATAGAGCACTATAAAAATTCCAAAAATGCCCCTAAAGACGCCTATAAAAGGAATAGCCTGGTCACTGCAAGAATCAAGTTTTCCAGTTCATATTCATCTAAATTTAGTAGCTAGTTATCCCCTTGTATCTTTATCCTGTAATTCAAGTAAATCTCCAGTTCAAATCTTCAAAATATTGTTGAAGGTATGAAAATCTTATTACTATTTTAAATTCTTGTATATGGTCGGTTATACAACCTCATTTAAATTTTGTTACTTACTCTGTTCAAATTAATTGTTTTTGATATATTTATAAAAAAATTTATAATGAACTCTTTAATATTTATAATCTCCCTCTATCTGATCTCTGGGTAACACTGGTATCAGAGCCAGAGGGGGTAGTTTTAATAGTAAATTAATTCCATATATGTGTGGGTGTAAGAACTAGGTGTTGTTGAGTTGTGTGCCTAAGCTTGGTCGGGTAGTAATTAAGTCCCTGTGTGAGGCTTTAAAACCCAGTTGAATTGCTCAGAATTGATACATTATCTATGTCCAAAAACAAATATAGATATGGATGATATTTTTTGCAGATCTACCTCTGTAAGCTTTGTTTCCATTTCTTTCATTGATTCTAAGAGAGTGGTAAATTCAGAAGAAATAATTATAGAATATTTTAGTAAATCAATATTTAATTGGGAAATACCTAAGGCTACTAAAGATCAAATCAATAAAATTCTAGATTTCCATTTTATAAAACAAATTTTACCATTTAAACTGAAGAAATAGATATTCAGTTTTAAAATCTTTTAATCTCTAAATTTATTTTCTAAAAATTTCCTAAAAAAAACAGAGAGATAATATTTGTAAGTATATACACATAGGTTTAGTCCAAGTAGGAATAAAATCCTTGACGAAAGAACGATTAAACACGTCTATCCTATATGTACTTACTACTTAGAGATGTCAGATTTATGAATTTTGAAGATTCCCTCTTAAGTTAAGTTGAATCTGGCCTATGTATTGGTCAAATTTCTTATGACTCTTATCCTAACCTCACGATTTCATTTGAGTGATAGAAATATTTTAAAATCCTGATTTTTATAAATTAAAACACATTATTATAACTCGCAGGATCAATCCCAGTTGCAATTATTGTTAGGATACACTATAAAGATATGATTTCCACCTTCTCGAATAAGGTTAGGGTCCATAGTAAAAGAGGAGAAACCCTCATTTTCCACACAGATCTTAGCAGGTCAAATTCCATTGTCTCCAAATCCATCCAGTGGAAGGATATATCACTCCCAGAAGACTAGATACTAGAACATGTAGTTCAACCAGATCCAATTGAGCTTACAAAGCCAAATACCCAAATTAAATCTATCACACAATTTTCAGATGGAAAAGTATATGTAATTTCTGCCTTTCTTATATAATGTTTTGATATTTTTTTTTTTTTAAAAAAGCTTTACTAAAATGGTAAATTTTTTAATTTGTGTCATTATTAATTTTAATCTAGAATATTCTGATTTGTCTACGAAAGTAAAAATTAGAAATTGTACCTTTAACATTGTTAGTTTAAATTTTGACTACTACTGACTACTACTAATATCGATTTTATTGCCTATTATTATTATTAATAATTTTGCCTATAATGATTACTATACATTTTATTAATATTAATTTTCAAACATATTATTATTATTATTAACATTATTATTATTATAGAGTTAATATTAATATAATTATAAAATTATAAAAGTTTATAGGGAGAGTAGGGGTGCTTTTAAAGTTAATGCACCTCCCTCCCCGGGTTGGTTGGAGACGGACGGGGATGGGAAGAGGATGGGGTTGCAAGCCTTAAAACCCGGACATACCTTCCAAGCGGTTGGAGATGCCCATAATTAAAGTCTCTTCCCCCATTATATTTGTCTATCAACTCCAAGCGCAACCCAAATAGTTTACTTGCTTTGAAAATTATTACCAAATAATTAAGTAAATTGCAGCGAAAACCTACTTGTCATCTATAATTAATTGGGTGATTTACAATGTGGATATTGAAACATCATTCATTTTGAATTGAATTATTTGACCATGATATGTTAATTTTTTCATCATTGTAATGTTTCTATTATATTATAAACATATTTTATGGGCAATGTTAGTTATTAATTTGTCATTATATCATCCTTTAACCTCTTCCTCATCAACTCCGTGTATCTTTTTTTTTTTTGGTTGTGTATGTTATATTTAAGTTTTTATTACTCATTTTTTATTTGTAGCGACAACCATGGTGATATTCTACCAAAAAAAAAATGACAACCATGGTGATCGTCCAAGACTTCTGCCTCATGTTGAGGAATTGGAACATGCCATGAATATAACCGAACTAAAAGAGAGTCCTTTATGGGATGACGACATGAGGAGCTTTAGTTTTGGCTTGGTCAATCTAATATATTTTACAATACATTAATGGATAGTGTATGTCTTCAAACAATTTCAGGAGGAAAGTGGTCATTGGATTTAGGTTAAACCTCAACCACCAAGTGAGGAAAGACCTCGTGATTGTGGCGATAATGCCAAGGGTGCTAAGAAAAGAAAACGACAAAGGGGAAAAGGACATATTAAGGAAAGGCTTTTGAAAGGTATGCTTCTCATTGTTACATTTCTTTAAATTCATCGAAGCTCTCTTATGATATATTTTCTATCTGGTTAATCAGTTAAGGTCAAGATTCCCTATTTGGGTTTTAATAACTTAAGCTTTTCCTTTTTCTTCAAATTTTATTATTATTATGAAGGCATGCCTCTTATACAGGCTTTGCATCACATACGTTGATTTCAATTGTAGGTCACCAACCATTTATCAGTTGTGCTGTTTAAACTGGATTGATTTGTTTTTTTTTTTCTTATTCTTCTTATATCTTATTGGGAGTATCTATATGGCCTATGAAAACTGCTTGAAACTTGATATCATTATTTTGGATTTTCTTCCTATCCATTTAAAGAGTAACCTGCTCAAGTTTTAAACGAAGAATTAATTTCAACAATCATAATGTTTTGGTAAGGTAAGGTTAGACTTGACCTGAAGAGTTTATATGACGAATGAAAATCAAGTGTTTTATTATTACAAAATAAGGAAACAAGGACTAGTCCTCTCTATTTGGATTTTAATTGAACAATAACATGTTTGGACACTTTAGAAATGTCATTAAATTTAAGATATCTAATCTAAAAGCTGGATCAATAAACTAAACAAGATAATTTAAGAAAAGTGTCATCACAATTTTAAATCCATTTTACTCCAAATAACACAAAAGATCTAAAGTGCAAATAGAAATTTACTTTACTTTTATAACATAAAATAAACTACAAATATGACATTTACTCTCTTTTGATAACAAAATCTAAACTTACTAGATTTTTTCATCTCTTAGGGACGTTTTATTAATTGTAAATACTATGCATATATACTTCATTATATCAAAATGGAAAAATTCTTATTGCATTAAGACCCTAATTTGGAATATAATTCCTATATAAACTAATTGGTGGATTTCCACATTTTACACACCAACTGTCTCAGAAAGTTAACATCAATAGTTTTTCTTTAGCCATTTATAACTAATGCCTCGTAAGAGAAAACAAATTCTTCCACTATCAAACTCGAAACCACCTAAAAAATAATCAATATTTTTGATGATTTGTCTGCTGATCTTCTCGAAAATAATTTTTCTTGTCTACCAGCCAAAGATGTTACTGTGCTCTCAATTTTTTCGAAAAGGTTTAGATATACATGAAAACTATGTCATAATTTTTCATTTGATAAACTTTTTGCCAAACACTTGTCCAAGGATGAGTACAAAAACATTCTCAATATTTTTTTTGACAATCATTCATAATGTGTTACAGCTAATTTAAATTTAATATTTATTAAATTAGTTGTATCACATTTTGAATGATTGTTAAAAAAAATATTGAGAATGTTTTTGTACTCATCCTTGGACAAGTGTTTGGCTAAAAGTTTATCAAAAGAAAAATTATGACATAGTTTCCATGTATATCTACACCTTTTCGAAAGAGTTGAGAGCACAGTAACATCTTTGGCTGGTAGACAAGAAAAATTATTTTTGAGAAGATCAGGAGACAAATCATAAAAAATATTGATTATTTTTTAGGTGGTTTGAGTTTGAAAGTAGAAGAATTTGTTTTCTCTTACGAGGCATTAGTGATAAATGGCTAAAGAAAAACTATTGATGTTAACTTTCTGAGACAGTTGGTGTGTAAAATGTGAAAATCCAATGAGTTTATATAGGAATTATTTCAAGTTTAGGGTCTCAATGCAATTAGAATTTTTCCATTTACAATCAATAGGAGGTCCCATGAAATAAAAAAGGTAGTAAGTTTAGATTTTATTATCAAAAGAGAGTAATTTCATAATTGTAGTTAAGATTTTTTGTATTATTTGGAGTAAACTAGGTTTAAAACCTGGGGATTATCCAAACATGTTATTGTTCAAGTGAAACTCACATAGAGAGTACTAGTCGATGTTTCATGATATTTAAAGAAAATGATGAAACTTTTCCTGAATTATCTCTATTGCAGGGTTCAAGAATACAATATTTACCATGATGAGGAAGAAGGTCACCATGACAGAATATCCAATCATCGACTTTGAGAACAACTGGAAGACGTGCCAATTCACACGCCAAGGGACCCCCTGGGCTTAGAAGAACTGATCTGCAATGACTCCCTTCTGTCTCTATCCTTATTATCAGATGACTCAATTAGAAACGAACCTCAAAGGCATCGTAACTTAAAAAAGGGGATGAAGTTTATTTTCATGAATAGACTATTGGAAAAGAATCAAACATATTCCAATTCAAAGTCTTAAACGTAACATGTGACTACATTATATAGTTTAATATAGTTGAATTATGTCCAAAAATCATTTGGTGTCCTAAAGTTTCTTACGGGTTTTTTGCATTTTGCACCCCTGAAATATGGAAAATAGGCACTTTGCACCTCCGAAACATAGATTTAACACTTTGCATCCTCAAAATATGAAAAATGCAGCACTTTGCACCCTCTTTTATATTTAGGGAAAAACTCAAGGACAAAATAGGTAATTTAATTATAAATCTATAAATCTTTGGCACTTTACACCCCCAAAACATGAGAAATTGGCACTTTGCACCCCCAAAATAAAATTAGCTTTTACCACCCTCGAATTAAGAACAAATCAGCAACTTGCACCCCGAAACACGATAAATTGACAGTTTGTACCCCTGAAACACAAAATTAACACTTAAAACCCTCAAATTCAAAAAAAAAAATCTCAAACCCATCATTTTCTCCGGAAAATCGACTATCGAGGTGAAAAAGATATAAGGCAGAGTTGAACTTACCAATTTTTACTTATATAAGCCCTATGGTTGGGATCTTCTTTCCAAATATAATCTTCGTTTAAAACTAGAGCAGGTTACTCTTTAGATGGATAGGAAGAAAATCCAAAAAAATGATATCATCAAGTTTCAAGCAATTTTCGTAGGCCATATAGATACTCCCACTAAGATATAAGAAGATTAAAAAAAACAAATGAATCTAATTTAAGCACACAACTGGTAAATGGCCAGTGACCTGCAATTGAAATCAACGTATGTGATGCAAAGCCTGGATAATAATATTAATAATAATAATTGAATAAAAAAGAAGAGCTTAAGTTATTAAAACCCAAATAGGGAATCTTGACCCTTAACTGATTAACCATATAGAAGAATCAAAATAATTTAGTGAACTTTTAAGTCGTTGAGCACACAAATTCATCGAGCATTTTCTTAATGATCACATTCGCAGCAGGTAGTGTTAACAGAGATTTTTGTATGTGGTGACTTGCTTTCGATTTTCCAATTGAATGTTTGCACTTTTTGGGGAAAATTTGAATTTATTATTGTAGTGCCATGGCACTTACAATGATCTCTCTTGAAAATATGAATCACAATATTTTCTTATATTTTTCTTATTGCTAAATGACTAGATTACATAAGTATTTATAGGATAAAACCTTCATGAATCTAGTTTGATACATGAATTAAAATAAATAACATACTCCCCCTTTAGGTAGTACATGAATCTAATGAAAAGACAATACATGTATTTTTTTCTTAGTTCATGTATGCAACACATTTGACTAAGTAACTATAACATAATCTTTAACTTCTTTCCAAGTTGCAAATTAATATTTCCAACACCCCCTCTTAATTTGCAATTTGGAACATATCTTTTGTCTTTGGATTGTCGAGAATACTTTGTTCTCCATTTCTCCTCTTTTGCAGCGACTTTAAGACTTTGTAGTCCATGTGCTGAGAAGGCAATTTTACATTCTTCAGAAAATTCTTTTGAAGATTGATTCTTTTTCATCAGTGGATTAGTTTCAATAATTTGTGAACTTCCACTTTGTTGTCTTGAAGGATTTGGTAAACTATAAGTTACACTTGGAGGTGGATTGCCATGTGCATTTTTATCTTCAAGCTTTGAGGATTGAGATTTTGAGATGAATGCTTTTTGCTCCTTGCTATTTTGATGGTTGCAATGCAAGTGATCAAATTGAGGTTGATCAAGTCTATATTTAGCTTTTTATGCTACCTTCTCTTCGGAATGCATAACCATAGGAAATACGTTATTTGAGCTCATTTGAACAATAGGTATAGGGCTCTTGCTTTTCTTATCATAAAATTTTGCACTTGCCATCATCAAATAATACCGAATAACCTTTTTGCAATAGTTGTCCAATACTTAGTAGATTACTAGTTAAGTTTGGCACATAAAGAACATCATTTATGAGTTTTCGGTTACCTCATTTAGTTTGGACGACAATTGTTCCCTTTCCTTCTGATCGGTGGAGCTTTCCACCACCTAACTTGATTTCGGAGTTAAAACTCTCATCAAGGACAATCAAAATATTTTTGTTTCCCGTCATATGGCTACTGCATCCGCTATCCAAATACCATATATTTTGAGGTGGTGGTTGTATTGTCATGCAAGAAAAAAGTTGTTCACCTTCTTGTTCAATGAAATTAATTTCATCAGTCTCAATTTTTTTTTATGCCAACAGTCCCTTTGTGAGTGATTGGGATTTTTGTATTTCTTGCATTTATACCAACAATCTTTTGCCTCGTGGTTCGTTCTCTGGCAAATTTTGCAATGAAGACTCGACTGGTCATCTTCTTGGTCAGAATATCCTTCAATATCTTTTGATTGGTTGTTTTGACCTATTCCTCTTCCTCTACCTCGATAAGATCTTTTTCCTCGTTGGGGCGATCCTCCTCTTCCTTGTTGTTGCCATTTGGAACTTTCATTATTTGAAAAATTCATGTTTGACTTAAGAGCTTGCTCTAGTTGCTGATCTGAGGACTTGTACATTCTTTTTCATGCACTTGAAGCGAACTCATTAGTTCACGATAAGAATACAAAGATAAACTCTTAGATTCTTCTATTGCCGCAACAACATAATCATATTTAGAAGGAAGGCTTCGTAAAAATTTTAAGACAACCTTTTTCTCTACAATAGTGTCTCCAAGGCTTCTAATTTGGTTGACAATTTTTGCAACTCAAGTTAAGTAGACTTGCATGTTTTCATTGTCTTGTTTTGCCAATTTTTCAAACTCTCACCAAAGAGATTGAAGCCTTAGTGATTTTACCTTATCATTTCCTTGAAAATCTTCTTTTAGGATATCCCAAACTTGTTTGACTTTTTTAAAACCATGTATTCTGGGGTAGATGGTTTTGCTTAAACCTTGTTGAATGAATCTGAGAGCACTTGCGTCTCTATTCAAAATTTTCTTGTATTCTTTTAGCATTGCATCTGTCCACTCCTCTTCATCATCTTTTGTAGAGGGTTCAGGATACATTTGACTACTCCAGTAATCATAATGCTCTTCTTCAAAGATTGGAACTAGATTTGGAGTGTAGAAAAACATGGTAGAAATTTGATTTGAAGCCATTTGTAGAGATATGAGAACTCGTATTGAGATCCCGGCTCTAGATACCAATTTGTTGGGGGAAATTTGAATTTATTATTGTAGTGCTATGGCACTTACAATGATCTCTCTTGGAGATATGAATCACATATTTTCTTATATTTTTCTTATTGCTAAATGACTAGATTGCATAAGTATTTATATGATAAAACCTACATGAATCTAGTTTGATACTTGAATTAAAATAAATAACATACTCCCCCTTTAGGTAGTACATGAATCTAATGAAAAGATAATACAAGAATTTTTTCTTAGTTCATATATTTAACACATTTGACTAAGTAACTATAACATAATCTTTGAACTTCTTTCCAAGTTGCAAATTAATATTTCCAATATTTTTTTAATGAAAAGACAATACATGTATATAGATCACTTATAAAATGATCGCATTTGCTGCAGGTAGTGTTAATAGAGATTTTTGTATGTGATGACTTGTTATCGATTTTCCAATTGAATGTTTGCAGTGAATTCAACTGTAGTATATGGCGTATTGACGTGGGAGTGTCTAGTGGAGTACTTGATTCAAGACCTAAGGTAGACCAATGTTTCACTCTACAAGTATCTATATCTATAATCACTTTGATAATATCTTTTTTATTTTTATTTTTATTTTTTATTTTTTTATAACCTAGGTGTCCAAGCTTACACTAGACTAATCCTGGACCCTCAGAACCCTTGTCCTAGAACCCTGAATGATGTAAATCGCAAGATGTGCCTCCATTATATTCGATATCCATTAGAAATGACTGGTTAAATAGTAGTATTCTTGTGATATTCGGTTTATGTTGACCAGGTTCTAGAAATAAGAGAAGGAAAAGCAAGGGCAATAAGGGAAAAAAGAGATATATACTCGGAGCTTCAAGTAGTAAGAGAAGGAAAAGCAAGGGCAATAAGGGGAAAAAGAGAGAAATACTTGGAGCTTCAACTAGGTAATTCATATCCCATGCATCAACCAACTGTTGATGTCAAATTATATTTGCTTCTCCCTGTCCATGTCTTAAAAATGCAACATGATATTTAGCGTTAAAGTGTTGTCGGTTCATCAGAGCACATCAAAGCACATGCATTTTATGGAAAAAATGTTATTAGTACCTCACGTTCTTTCATTTTTCATTTATTCTTATACAGAAAAATAGAAAATGATATTAGTTAATTAGCATCATAATTTCAAGACTAGCTGATGCTACTGGTAATTATTGAATGTTAAATTGTGAGTTTAGTGTTACTTATCCGTTAAGCTAGTAGTTAATGGTTGAATCATATATTTATAGATTCTTTTTTGCTTTTTTAGTATAGACAAAAAGAGTTGCTAGCTCCAGAAAAAGGGAAAAATGAAAAATATTTTTTCAATTTTTAGAGTCTACCATGTATTAAATTCTCCAAACCTTTATTTAAAAAATGTAGATAAATTTTTTTTTTCAACTTAACAAAATCAGGTATATGGTATTTTCTAGAGACCTTTCTTTGATTTTTAAGCAAAACTTTTCAGCTTAGACTGTTCTCTTTTAATTGTTTTCTTTCAAGTAAAAATTATCTTTTATGCTTTAAAATAAGATTTCTTTCGGTATATATAATTAATTATTAATATCTCGTTTATGGATTCATCGAAATAATTATTGAATGTTGCGTAGAATCAACTATTTTTCTATAACATTTCTCTTGTTTTTCTAAGTAAAGTATCTTATGTTCTCAATATATATTCGATTTCTTTTTTCTTTTTTTCGTTTTAATTCAAAACAAAATATTAATTCCATGCCTACGTGATTTCACCGCACTTCCATCTTATGTATTGAGCGTCATAAATTTCTCTTTTCATGATTAAGCACGACTCAATAATAATAATCTATTAAAGAGAAAATGATCTCTTTGTGCAAAAGTGATGTTCAAAATAAATTAAAATATTTAACAATTTAACTATTTAATAATAATATTTGTTTGAAATTTTTGAGAAAAAAAATAAGATAGTTAGATATATGTTCTAGGAATGAGTAGGTTTTTCTTAGAGATTATAAAAAAGGAAAGAAAAATATTAATGCAAAAAATAAGCTACTTAATGTCGAAGTATGTTAGTTATGCGATATAAAAGTGATGGAAAATATATGTTGCTTTATGTTAAAATAGAGTAAAATTTACTTAGATTTTCTTAGAAATAAGATTATTAAAAAATTATAATATGTTTTCTTCTAAATTTTATTTTTCAGAAAATATTGAAATATTCTCCGAAAAACGAGAATCGGGCCGAAGTATCTCTATGCTTTGTGAAAATCATTTTAAAATTTTGTTTTACCATCTAAAATTTGATATCCTCATTTATTTGCATAACAAAAAGACGAATCCTTTCTTGAAATGAAATGAAACTTAGTAAGAGTACGTAATTTTGACAAAAAAAAACTGAATTTTTGCTCCTGTGTGCCAAGTAATAGAAAAATGCACAAATCCAATTTATTATGAAGTACATGTATGGAATTTATATATAGTCGTATATTAAATAGTAGTCTATTAGTATATGTTTTATTAATGTTAATTTTTTATATGTTGAGTTAAATTTGCTTATATTAGCAAACCCGATATAAGTCCAATATAGGCCCAAGATCGGAAAAGTTACACAGGTCGAGTTTTAGCCAAAGAAATCCGAAAATTTATGAGCAGAGTTTGAGCCTATAGCTATGAAGCCCGACAATATTTGAGTTCAAACCATTTAAAACTCGGCTCACAAGGCCCGATTGACAATTTTAAGGTTAAGTGTTTTTTTTTCTCCCTTAAACTAGTCAATAGAACAAAAATCTTTTCCCTTAGAAGAATAGCTAATTTGCCAATGATTCACTCAAACCAATTCTTTCCAAATTCTCTTGACATAAATGTATTATGAGATCATCAGACCAATTCTTTTCAAATTTTCTTGACATAAAGATTTCACCATGAATATGCTAAAGTCTTAATCGTGAACAATAACTCATATTCATATGGATAGTACACATCCGAATTGAATTCTGCTCTTCCAGCTTCTGGAAAAGGATGTATCTATATCAAACTTAAATTTATTGTCCAAAAATCAAATGAAAGTAATTTTTTTATTATAAATATGATCCAATCCACAAATTATGCATAACTGAATTGTAATTTGATTTGTAACACTTTTAAAATAAAATCTATCATTAAATATGTTTACATGTAATTTGTTACGATTGAATAGTGTATGTGATGTATTTGAATTAGCTTTTGAAATCTAGACTAATAGTCTTCTGCGCCATTAAATTCTTCATGCATAGCCTCATCCATAGTTCCATCATGATTCTGATCACCCAAATTTGCACCTTCAAACCCCATGCTTTCCTCCTTCATCTTGTTCTCTAGCTCTTCAATCATACTTCTCAACTCTCTGTTGACCTGAGCACCAAATAACTTTTATGGTTAATGAAATTTTCTAATCAACATAGCACCTAAACATAATCAATTCATTTTTGAACAATGAATAATATCGACTAATACTTGTTGATTCTGAAGGAAGTCGGATATGTCACTTTTGCAGATCAGGCAAGGGTCCTTCTCCCTCCAAACGTCCTATCATTAATGAAAGATTGACCCACGAACACATCATCTAAGCACGCCTTGCATAAGTTATGAGCACAAGGTGTAGTGAGTAGGGAAACCATCACTTTCCGACATATGAGGCAGCTAAATTCTGCAGTAAAAGTTAACATCGCGCATCATAAGAAATTAAACTTACTGCGTATATAGAAAATATATCATAAGAGAGCTTCGATGAATTTCAAGAAATGTAACAATGAGAAGCATAACTTATAAAAGCCTTTCCTTAACGAGGCCTTTCCCCCTTTGTCTTTTTCTTTTCTTAGCACCCTCGGCATTATCGCCACAATCACGAGGTCCTTCCTCACTTGGTGGTTGAGGTTTAACCCAAATCCAACGACCACTTTCCTTCTGAAATTGTTAGAAGACATACACTATCCATAAATGTATTGTAAAACATGTTAGATTAACTAAGTCAAAACTAAAGCTCCTCACGTCGTAATCCCATAAAGGACTCTCTTTTAGTTCGGTTATATTCATGGCATGTTCCAATTCCTCAACATGAGGCAGAGGTCTTGGACGGTCACCATGGTTGTCGCTACAATAAAAAATGAGTAATAAAAACTTAAATATAACATACACACTCAAAAAAAGAAAACGATACACGGAGTTGATGAGGAAGAGGTTAAAGGATGATATAATGACAAATTAATAACTAACCTTGCCCTCTTGGGTGGAATATGCTTGTGGCAAAAAGCACACATCCTCATGCTGCCCCTTTGCTCCACCATTTTCTTGAAGCTTATAACTTGAATCTGCACTACCATGGTTGTTGAGAATAAATGACGAAGCTTATTCATCTATTGAGAGACATGAAAAATAATCAGTGTAATTAACACTTTTGGATTGATGAATTAGTGTTTACCATAGGGAAAATACATTAGTAGAATGAAATTTTTTGGAGAGCGATATTGCGCAGTCGGCACATGAGTTATACACAATATTCGTTGTTAATTTATAGGAGTCAAGTAGGGCTACAATCATTTGTCAGGGGTACTCGCCTATTTTTACATTAATGTATGTTACACACTCATATCCACGATGGTTAGTTTGCTTACCCTCTAGATAATTTTTAAAGTCGAAAAAATTGTCTCAATTATTTGCTACACCGCATAATATTATTTCGTATTAATGTACGTTCATTAATATTCAAAAAGTGCATTTACAACTTCAAATAATATAATAAAAACATTACAAGAATGAAAAAATTAACATATCAAGGTCAAATAATTCAATTCAAAATGAATGAAGTTTCAATATCCACATTGTTAATCACCCAATTAATTATAGATGACAGGTAAGTTTTTGATGCAACTTAATAAATTATCTGGTAATAATTTTTGAAGCAAGTAAACTATTTGGGTTGCGCTAGGAGTTGATAGACAAATATGATGGGGGAAGAGACTTTAATTAAAGGCATCTCCAACCGCCTGGGAGGTAAGTCCAGGCTTTAAGACTTGCGACCCCATCCTCTTCCCCGTCCTACACTCCTACCTCGTCTCCAACCAACTGGGGGAGGGGGTGCATTAACTTTAAAAGCACCCCCACTCTCACTATAAATTTTTGTAATTTTATAACTATATTAATATTAACTCTATAATAATAATGTCAATAATAATAATATGTTTGAAACTTAATATTAATAAAATGTATAGCAATAATTATAGGCAAAATTAATAATAATAATAATAATAATAATAATAATAGGCAATAAAATCGAGATTAGTAGTAGTTAATAATAGTCAAAATTTAAACTAACAATGTTTAAAGTACAATTTCTAAATTTTACTTTCGTAGATAAATCTGAATATTCAAAATTAAAATTAATAATGACTTTTTAGTAAAGTTTTTTAAAAAAAATATCAAAACATTAAATGAAAAAGACAAAAATTACATAAACTTTTTCATCTGAAAATTGTGTGATAGATTTAATTTGGGTATTTGGCTTTGTAATTTCAATCGGATCTGGTTGAACTACATGTTCAAGTATCCAGTCTTCTGGGATTGCTATATCATTCCACTGGATGGATCTGGAGGCAATGTCATTTGACATACTAAGATTTGTGTGGAGAATGAGGGTTTCTCCTCTTTTACTATGGACCCTAACCTTTAGTCGAGAAGGCTGCAATCATAGCTTTATAGTATCTCCTAAAAATAATTGCTACTGGGATTGATCCTGTGAGTATTTTCTAATAATGTGTTTTAATTTGTAAAAATATTTCTATCGCTCATAGAAATTGTGAGGTTTGGATAACAATCAAAAGAAATTGGACCAATGCATAGGCAAGATTCAACTTAACTTAAGAGGGAATCTTCAAAATTCATAAATATGGCATCTCTAAGTACATATAGGATAGACGTGTTTAATCTTTCTTTTTTTAAGGGTTTTATTCCTATTGGACTTAACCTATGTGTATATACTTATAAATTTTATCT
The DNA here is from genome assembly GCA_003313485.2 of Penstemon barbatus. Lineage (NCBI taxonomy): Eukaryota > Viridiplantae > Streptophyta > Magnoliopsida > Lamiales > Plantaginaceae > Penstemon > Penstemon barbatus. Next base: position 85,873,099 of record CM064883.1, on the reverse strand, counting down.
CTATGATTTTTTAGGGAATCTTTAGAAAGTAAATTTGTAGATTAAAAGGCTTTAAAGTTGAATACATCTTCCTTCAGTTTAAATGGTAAAATTTGTTTTATAAAATTGAAACCTGGATTTTATTGATTTGATCTTTACTAACCTTAGGTATTTCCCAATTAAAATTGATTTACTAAAATCTTCTATAATTATTTCTTCTGAATTACCACTCTCTTAGAATCAATGAAAGAGATGGAAACAAAGCTTATAGAGGTAGATCTGCAAAAAATTTCATCCATATCTATATTTGCTTTTGGACCTAGATAATGTATCAATTCTGAACAATTCAACTAGGTTTTACAGCCACACAAGGACTTACTACCCGAACATGCTTAGGCACACAGCTCAACAATATCTAGTTCATACACTCACACAGATCTGGAATTAATTTACTATTAAAACTACCCCCTCTGGCTCTAATACCAGTGTTACCCAGAGATTAGATAGAGGGAGATTATAAATATTAAAGAACTCATTATAAAAGATTTTATAAATAAATCAAAAACAATTAATTTGAACAAAGTAAGCAACAAAATTTAAATGACGCGGTATAACCGACCTACAAGAATTTAAAACAAAAAGAACTTAAGTAATAAGATTTTCAATCCTTCAACAGTATTTTGAAGATTTGAACTGGAGATTTACTTGAATTACAGGATAAAGATACAAGTGGATAAACTAGCTACTAAATTTAGGTGAATATGAACTGAAAAACTTGATTGTTGCAGTGAGCCAAGCTATTCCTTTTATAGGCGTCTTTAAGGGCATTTTGGAACTTTTATACTGCTTTATGACGTCATTGCATTCGTCAATGATGTCACTGCGTTCGATATCATATTATCATACATATAAGAGTCTTCGACTCCAATTGGATAAATTTTAATTTTTGGTAATTTTGAATTTCTTTTAATAAAAAAATAATTGGAGAAATTAGTTGGAAACTATGCATTAATGGTAAATTCATTTATTTTCGGTATATTTTTATTACAAGTAAAAAGGACGTTTCGTTCCGTTACCAAAATTAGTTACAATTCTATATTTAAATTCTGAATTTTGGTCAAAATTTACCATTATTTGTCATAAATTAACCAGAGATATGCTATTTTACTAAAAGTTACGACAGTTCTTGTTGGTCCCAAGTGGTCAGATGAGGTCTAGAGGGGGGGGGGGGGGTGAATAGACCTCTGAAAATTTTTGAACTTAAAAACTTTTCAGTCTTCTGTCAGCAGACTAAGCTGATGAAGAACAGTAAGCAGACTAGTCTGATCGTGAACAAATCTTGAACAGACGACTGACCACTCTTCTTACAGTAACTTAGCTGTTTTTCAGCAAAACAGTTTTTCAAAGAGTATACTTGCAGCGGATTGTTTCAAAGTGTTTTTCACAAGTAGACTAAGTTCTTGAAAGATTTTATCCCCAGTTTTTAACAAACTTCTTTTAAAATCTTTTAGATAATTCAAAGTGTTTAAATATGCAAACTTTAAATATGCAAGAAAACTTTAGATGCAAAATAACACAAAGAATTTTTATAGTGGTTATATGGATAAAAATCCTTTAGTCCACTCTTCCAGATCACACAGATTCTGGGTTATACTATAATCACTTAGATTACAATATTTCTCCACTTACACCTAAACAACTAATGAGAAGGCTGTAAGCTCACAATAGGAATTCACAAAGAAAACCTATCCTCTGAAGTAGAATCACTCACAAAGACGGATCCTAACTTCGCACAACACTCAGCTATTACAAAATCACTCAGATAATGTTTTTCTGATTTCTTCAACTTGGTTTCTGTCAACAGATGACTTCCACCAGACGAGTGAGCTGTTCGAGCTTTTGAGACTTAGAGAAATTCTGCTTCAAAATTTCGATCTCTGATTGTTGTTGTGTTGTTTCTCTCTTCGAACTTTGCTCTATTTATACTTGGATTTGAATTTATGACCGTTGAAGGAAATCACATCTTCAAATCCATCCTTCAGCTCTTTTTGAAACGGCTCCCTGCAGCAGTCGTACAGTGTACAGTACCTTTCTGTCCATCGCATTTAATGCTGCATTTAATGCACTCTGCTGATCCGAGGATATCTTCAATCATTTGCCATTACTACCCTTCTCTTCCAGCATTTATTACACTAAGTGCATTTATTACCGTTGGACTAATCTCTTGATCTCTTCTACTTTGCTGATCAAAACGACCCTTCTGATAGATACTCTACTGATCAAATACTGAACTCATCTGATTTGACTCGGCTGATGACCTACCCTTCTGTTCGCTGTTTCAGCAAGAGATCACTAGTCTTCTGAGCTTTGAACTTTGAACTCTTCTGATGTCTTCTTTTACTTGTTCAAAATTCTTCTAAGGGAACTAAGCTTTCCATACTTAGCTGATTATGATGTTTTGGAAATCATCAAAACCTTCCCTTAATTACTTGTCTTCTTTGCACTTCATCTTCATCTTCATCCAACAATTTCCCCCTTTTTGATGATGACAAAACTTCAGCTAAGTACCTGTACCTAAACTAAAGTTTTGATCCTCAAAAATTTCTGAGATAGAAATAGTCTGTTGGATTAAAACTTGCACTTTTATAGATAGTGAACTGATTACATATTACAAGTTTTTGAAGAATAAAAAGATGCAACAGAAGTAAAGTCTAGTCAGAACTAGTCTTCTTCTTTCTTTTCTTCTTCAGCTTCCTTGTTTTCTTTATCTTCTTCAGCAGATTTGGAAGTTTCAGCTTCCAAAGATTGCTTCAACAGCTCCAATTTCTTTCTTTTAACATCAGGATCAAGCTGTTCTTCAGCTGAGTCCTTAGCAGCAGCTATCTCCTTGTCAGACTTAGCTTTTGCTTCAGCTTCAGTTTCTTCAGCAGCTTCATCTTCTTCTTCTGTGATCTTTTCATCTGTTGATCTGCTTGTGCCTTCATTTGCTGCTTCATTCCTATTTTCATCATCAGCAGATTCTTCCAACACTTCTGTTCTTTCAGCAGAAGATGCTTTATCCTCCCTTTCTTCCCTTAGTACCTTATCTTCCCCCTTTTTGTCATCATCGGCAGGGTTGACTTGGTAATCTGGTAATACTGGGGTGATCAGAAGTGAATCACACAGAAGTTTGATGTTTTCTTCCATAGCATGCATTTGAGCTTGTTGATGTAGTTGAGTTGCTCTGAATGCATCTAGTTGAGCTTGTTGATTCAGTTGATTGGCTTCAAAACTATCCATTCTCTTTAGAACAACTTCACCTTGGTCACCTAGCTGAATTTGAGTTGCCAGAATCCAGTCAGCTGATGCCTTGAAGTCTTTCATCATGTTATCTAAGGTTTCATCCTTAGCTTGGATAGCCATTTCAACTGTTTCCGTGATATTTCTCCAACCTTCAGCTGTGCTTTGAGTTCTTCTTCTGATAACATCCATGTCTTGACAAATGGACTTAACATTTTGAGCAGTATCATCCATCAGATTAGATTGAACAGCAGCAACTGTCTGATTGGGTTGACTCACAGCAGCCAACACATCTGCTTTTATCTCCTCCTTCATTTCCTTCATTGATTTGATAATCATTTGTTGGATGGAGTCCAACAGGTTTGTCTGAGCACTTTGAGAAGTTGAAGGAACTTCTGTTGGAGTAGCAGACACGGTTTCTTTGAGAGGTTGCTCTGATTGTTGAACTATCATTGCAAGGGACTGATCTGCTGGTTCACCAGCAAGGCTTGGAGTGCTTTCCTTCTCCTTAGCTTGATCATCTCCTTCAGCAGCAACTTCTTTTTCCTTTAACTGATCTGCTGGAATTTCTTCTTCCTTCTTTGATTCATCAGCAGTATCAGACTTATCATCATGCGCTTTATTCTGATCAGATGGGTCTGATGTACCCTTAATTTGCTTTGGTTGATCAGAGGACTCTGCTCCTTCTTTCTCAGCAGGTGATATAATCTTCTTGACAGTCTCAACTGTCCTCATCAATCCTTCATTGTCTACTGCTGACCTGTTAGAAATCCAAGTAAAATTATCAAGTGGAATAAAAGTGGATGTAGGTTCCTCAGGCAGCTCTTCATAAGGTTTCAGATTTGGTCCATAGACAATGTGTTTGATGTTTGGAAGAGGGACCAATGAGCTTGGTTGTCCCCTTAACTTCCTTGCTTTCTTTGCCCAAAGCTGCATTGCTTGAGCAATAGCCAATTTTATGGATCTTTCCTTGAGGTCTTCTGATTCACCATAGTCCTCAGGAACAGATTCAAAGATCTTCTTTGCTTCGGCCTTAACTGTGTGACTTATCATTTGCCTCAACCTGTCCAGAAAGAATTCTGAATCAAGTGCTTGGATTAGGGATCCAGTTCCCAGCCACTTCAGTACCCAGGCTTCTGTAGCATTGAATTCTTTCCATTTGGCCATTTCAGCAGGGCTCTTTGTTAGTCTGAATTCCCTCCATCTGTTGTATTTGATCTTTTCAGAATTGAAGAGTGTCAGACGATTGATCCTTTCATTTTCAGCATCCAGCCTCTTGAGAAACTCTTCAAAAGTAGCAGGGTCATCCCTGACAATATCTAGAGCTAATTTGATTTCCTCTCTTCTCTTAGGCTTAATCTTTGGTGCAGGCATAGCTGGTATTGGTTTGTTTGGATCTCTCTGTGCACCAATAACTAGCCCACCACTCTGCTGATTTCCATGAGCATCCTTGATGCTTGCTTCAATAACAGCAGCCAATTCTGCTGCCTCAACAGCATCTCTCTGCTCTTGAGTCATTTTGCTGGCCTCTTCTTCCAGCCTTTTTAACTCTAGGCTTTTCAGCCTATCTTCTTCTGCCTTCTCTGCAGCAATTCTTTGCTTTTCAGCATCATCTTGTTTCTTCTTTTCTGCAGCAGTTAGGTAAGTTGAAGTTTTCCCAGTCCTTCTTCTCCTTGATTCAGGACTTTCAACTGCTTGTATTGGAGTTGCAGCAACAGGATTTGGATGCAGAAGGAGTGTCTCTCCTTCACCTATTGTGGCAGTCTGCTGATCTTCTCCAGCTTCAGCAGATACTACAGTAGAAGAGTCTGTAGTAGGAACTCCAATTGTAGAAGCAACTTCTTCAGTAGATGCAACAACAGATTCTTTAATTGTTAATGGTCTTTCAGCAGATGTTGTTGTTTCTCTAACAGTTGCAACAGGCTCTTCAGAGAAGGTGATATTTCTCTTAGCCTTTGACTTTTTAATCCTTTTGGCAGAGGGGTTGGCAGCAGTAGGAGGTCCCCTTGCCTCACTTCTTGTTCTCATTCTCTTCAACCTTTGAAGAGGAATTTCCTGTTCAGATTCAGTCCTTTCAGGAGAAGAACCTGTCTCCATCTGTTCAATCTCCTTTGTGAAATCTCCAATTACTTTTTCTGGGACTGCATCTTCAGATTGTGCTGATTCAGTCTCAGCAGCAGACTGTGCTGTTGGCTCAGCAGGTTGACTAGTCTCACCAACCTTCTTGCTCTTCTTAGAGGGGCCCTTTTTGGATTTTGCAGGGGCTTTTCTTTTAGGTTTCTCCACTATCTTTCTAACTGGTTCATACAGTTTGAACTCTTTACTTCCATGAGTTTGCTTCCCACCACCCATAGGGCAATGTAGTGAGGCAAACAGATTACTTAGTAAAATAGCATGAGAATGCCTTTTATCACTTAACAGCTCATACACGTGAGCAGCCCAGTTAACCTTAAACCCATAATAGATACACACCATTGTGTAGTATCTTTTCCTTGGCAACCCATCCAAAGAACCTGTAGCACAATCCAGAATCTTTGCTATGATATCAGCAAATCTCTGGTATTCATCCTTCAGCTGAGTCTTCATCAAAGACCCGGTCATCTCTTCTCCCTGTTTAGCACAAACAGCCCAGAACTCTTCCTCCTTTTCTGACCCTAAACTGGTCACATCTCCTCCCTTATCTGATAGTTTATAAATTTCACTAAGAACAGCAGCAGAGACAGCAATTTTCTTACCACCGATGACAGCAGTCATCACAGTTTCATCATCATTGAATTCCCTGGTTGTGTAGAAGTGATAGACGTCTTCTACGTAAACCCTGTTCTCGTGTGCTTCCAAAACTGGGACCAAAGATGCTTCCTTGATCTTCTCCAAGAGAGAACGCATCAGATCAGTACCCGAAAAGTGAAATTTGTTGTAGCTGAAGTATCTTCCATCAATAATCTTCTCCATTTCTGGGATTAGTGAGTAGAATCTACAAAAACAGTAAGCTTTTTCGAAACAAGAGAGTTTGAGAGTTAGAGAGCTTGAGAATATTTGAGTGCGTAAGACGACTGTACTGTTTCAGATCGGATTTTATAGGTTTCCTTTTGATTAGGTTTCCGTGATTTATCTGAACCGTTGATCTAATCTGACAGTTTTTAATCGTGTGGATAGGAGAAGCGGATTTCAATTTTATTATTTTAATGTCAGATGGGCGGGAAACTCTATCGACACTAATCTGTTACTTATAAAAGCGTGTTTCTTATGATACGATTTATGACCATGCTTATATAATGTATCAGATGAGTAGAGTTTAACTTATCTGACAGACGAGTGATCTGTTATCTGATATTACTAGAGAATGCCAATAGCTAGTAATCTTCCTCTGCTGTTTGTCAATCCAGCAAGATAAAATAATCTTCAGTCTTCAAGAATTAAGAACAGATCTTCAGATAATATAACTTTCACTAACTGACATTAACAGATTTCATCTTTAGAGCAGAAGTACCGCTAGTCTTACACGTTCCCCCTGTCTTTAAGAATCCATAAGCTAACTAGTCTGTTGAAATTTAATTCTTGAATATAATAACGGATAACTAAGCTGTTGAACTCCAGTCTTCTGATGAGTTCCCCCTCAGCTTATGCATCCAAATTAAGTAGTCCTAACTCAGCTCTTAGAGTTGAGAACCTTGCTTCACTTAGAGGTTTAGTGAAGATATCAGCAATCTGATTGTCAGTATGAACATACTCTATCATAACATTGCCTTTTTCCACATGATCTCTAATGAAGTGATGCTTGATCTCTATATGTTTAGTCCTTGAAAGACTTGTAGTATTCTGAGTAAGTGAAATTGCACTTGTATTATCACAGTAGATTGGAATTCCACTGATCTTGATGTTGTAGTCTTCTAGTTGATGCTTCAACCAAAGTATCTGTGCACAACAAGCTCCAGCATCTATATATTCAGCTTCAGCAGTAGATATAGAAACTGAGGTTTGTTTCTTACTCATCCATGAGATCAGACGACTACCTAAGAACTGACAAGCACCTGTTGTGCTTTTTCTGTCAATCTTGCAGCCAGCAAGGTCTGAATCTGAATAACCAATAAGCTCAAATCCAGATTCTCTAGGATACCACAATCCCAATTCTTGAGTGCCTTTAACATATTTCAATATCCTCTTGGCAGCTAAGAGATGAGATTCCTTGGGGTTTGATTGAAATATTGCACAGACTCCAACTGAGTACATTATGTCAGGTCTGCTTGCTGTTAGATATAACAGTGACCCTATAATGCCTCTATATTTGGTTATGTCCACTGATTTGCCATCTTCATCTTTATCCAAACGAAGACTTGTAGACATAGGAATAGTAGCAGTAGAGCTAGTTTCCATACCAAACTTCTTGAACAGATCTCTTGTGTATTTTGCTTGATTTATAAAGATTCCATCAGGCAGCTGTTTGACTTGTAAACCAAGAAAATAATTAAGTTCACCCATCATGCTCATTTCAAACTTATTCTGCATCAGCTTGGAGAACTTATCACACATCTGTTGGTTAGTTGAACCAAAAATAATATCGTCCACATATATTTGCACAATCAATATATGATTCTCCCATTCAATTGTGAACAAGGTTTTATCTACCTTACCTTTATGAAATCCTTTAATTAAAAGAAAATCAGATAGGGTATCATACCATGCTCTTGGAGCCTGTTTCAGTCCATAGAGGGCTTTCTTCAGACGATATACTTTGTCCTCTTCTTGATAGACTTCAAATCCAGGAGGTTGTTCAACATATACCTCTTCTTGCAATTCTCCATTGAGAAAAGCAGACTTCACATCCATCTGATAGAAAGTGAAGTTCTTGTAAGCAGCATAGGCTAGAAACAGTCTGATTGCTTCAAGTCTTGCTACTGGTGCAAAAGTTTCATCAAAGTCAATTCCTTCTTCTTGACAATAACCCTTGGCCACTAGTCTTGCTTTGTTTCTGGTAACAATACCATCTTCATTCATCTTATTTCTGAAAACCCACTTAGTGCCAATTACCCTTTGATGACTTGGTCTAGGAACTAAGTACCAGACTTCATTCCTTTCAAATTGATTCAACTCTTCTTGCATAGCTTCTATCCAGAAGGAATCATTTAGAGCTTCTTCAATTTGCTTAGGCTCTATTTGAGATAGAAAAGTGACAAACATGGCATCTTGTGCAGCAGCTCTTCTTGTTTTCACTCTATCTAATGGATCACCAATCACCAACTCTGGTGGATGGTTTCTGAGCCATCTGAGATCAGGTTGCAGGTCTGAATGTTGTCCTCTGTTTTGATCTTGCAACACTACTGTTGGAGATACAGTAGTAGTCTGTTGAACATTTGCCGTCTGTTGAACAGTCTCTGGTCTGTCAGCTGTTTGCAACTCGTCTGTTAGACAATCAGCTCTGTGATTTTGAACAGCACTTGAGTTATCAGCTGAATTTAGATTAGGTAGTATGATGGGAACATATTCTTCTTTTCTTCCAATGTCTAACTTCTGTAAATCAGTAGACAGATCTTGATTAACACTTTGATTCTTTTCAGAAGATTGACTTGGCTCATCAAATACTACATGGATAGATTCTTCTATTAGTAATGTTCTTTTATTGAAAACTCTATAAGCTTTACTAACAGATGAGTATCCTACAAAAACAGCTTCATCAGCCTTTTCTGCAAATGCAGTAAGGTGATTTTTCCCATTATTCAATACAAAACATTTACAACCAAAAATCTTAAAGTAATGAATGTTTGGTTTCCTGTTGTTCCAAACTTCATATGGAGTCTTGTTCTGATTTTTGTTGATCATACATCTGTTTTGGGTATAGCATGCTGTATTTGTTGCTTCTGCCCAAAATCTTTGAGGCAGTTTAGCTTCAGCTATCATAGTTCTGACAGCTTCCTTTAGTGTTCTGTTTCTCCTTTCAGCAACACCATTCTGTTGAGGGGTTCTGGCAGCAGAGTACTCATGATGTATTCCTTTGATACTACAATACTCTTCAACAGTAGAGTTTGTAAACTCTGTCCCTCTATCTGATCTGATCTTCAATATTTTGATAGTCTTCTCATTCTGGATCAGTTCCATCAGATTAGTAAGATGTTCCTTGGTTTCACTCTTCTTTTTCATGAATATCACCCAAGTATATCTTGAATAATCATCCACAACAGCTAGGCAGTACTTCTTTCCACCATTGCTGACTGGATCAATGGGTCCAAATAAGTCCATATGTAATAGCTCCAAAATCCTTTCAGAAGATTGGTGCTTCTTGCTTTTGAAAGATGACTTGATTTGTTTACCCTTCTGACAGGCGTCACAGAGCTTATCTTTGCTCATGACTGCTTTTGGAATCCCTTCTACCAAATCATTCTTGATTAATCTGTTTATGGTCTTGAAGTTTAAGTGATTCATTCTCTTGTGCCACAGCCAACTGACTTCACTTGGTGCAGATGCAACCAAACAAACACTTGAATTCTTGTCAGCAGAATCCCAGTCGACTATGTAGACATTCCCTTGTCGTCTTCCAGATAAAATTACCTTCTTTGTACCAATCTGTTCGACAAAGCACTTATCTGTTGAGAAGATGACTGAATATCCCTTGTCACAAAATTGACTTATGCTCAGCAGATTATATTTGAGGCCTTTGACATATGAGACGTCAGATATCTCTATGTTTCCTCTGATTATTCTTCCTTTAGCTTTAATCTTGCCTTCTTTGCTGTCTCCAAAAGTAACTTTTGGACCATCCACAGCAACTGCATCAGTCAGCTCATGTATGTTTCCACACATGTGTCTTGAACATCCACTGTCCAAGTACCATATCTTCTCTACTTTACTCCTACTCCTAATCCTATCCTACAAAACAAAAATAAAATTGTTTTAGGTACCCTTATTGAGAGGGTCCTGAAGGATTAGTTCCACCTTTGACAACCCAAGATGTTGAAGTCTTAGGCTTCTTAGGTTTCTGAGTTTTGACAGGAGCATGAACAGTTTCATTTTTATCATAATTATCAGATAAGTCATGTTGATGGTCAGTATGATAAGAATAATGTTCATAAGCAGGGTAAGGTGCATGATAAGCAGGATATGCATGCATTGGGTGAGCAGGGTAAGGTGCATAGTAACTAGGAAATTGAGGTGCATGATACATAGGATGATATGCAGCAGGTTGCACATAATATGGCTCATTTCCATACCAAGCATTTTGATTTTTCTTGTTCTTATGCTTCTTTGGCTTACTAGGTGCTTGCTCAACTTGTTTGGACTTAGCTTTACCACTAGTCTGATTGACTTTAGCTTTATCAGCAGACTTCTTAGGACTCTGCTGTTTGGTCTTACTAGTCTTATTTCCTACACTAGGCTCTTTGCTCTTTTTAGCCTTAGGAGATTTCTTCTCCTTTAATTCTTTCTCAGGTGAAGTAGGTCTAGCAGTTTGAACATACAGAATGACCTTGCTATTGTCAGCTGATATGAATTTTTCAGTATGGTTCAACTCTTGCTTATCCTGTTCTAAAGGCATCTTCTGTTTACTAGATGTATGCGTGGATGCAGCAGATGATTTGTCATGAGACTCGATAATCTTTTCAAGTTCCATGATTTTTCCTTTATAAACTTCACATTCAGCTTTCAGAGATTCATGCTCTTGCTCAAGCTGTTTATACTCGACTGATTCTTTTGGCTTTTCAGCTTTAAGTTTCAGTGAGTTATTTTGCTCTTTTAGCAAGCTCATCTCTTCCTTAAGCTTGACAAATTCTCCAGCAATAGTAGTATTATTTAACATCATTTGCTCTAGAGAATCAAACAGTTCATTATTTTGAGGAGTTACCTCATCCTCAGAGTCATCAGAGTCCTTTGCCATCAGGCACAGGAGAGCAGGTTTTTCTTCATCAGAAGATTCTTCATCAGACGAGTCTGAATCTGAATCAGATGAGTAGACAACAGCAAGCTTTTCTGCTTCAGCCATCATTGCTTTTCCTCTCTGATGCTTTCTTTCTTTTCTCACTTTCTTCTCCTCTTCAGTGTACTTTTCTGCTTTTGGATATGGGCAGTCTTTGATGAAGTGTCCCAATTTCCTGCAGTTGTAACACATTAGTTTTGATTTATAATCATCTTTATCTTGAGAAGAAAAGTTAGGTTTAGAAGTAGAAGCATTGTTGTATTTGTTCTTCATTTTTCTTTTGTAGAACTTCTTGAAATTATTCATCAACAGTGCAACGTCTCCAGCAGTGTACTCCTTCTTGTTGAGTAGAGTGGCTTCATCAGATGAGTCCACTTCTTTGCTTTTCTGTGCTGGTCTTCGGGTGTTTTCAGCAGCAACCAGTGCAGCTGTGGGTCCTGAAGTTGAGGTTTCTTCAATACACATCCTAGGCAGTTTATACTCATAAGCCTTGAGTACAGAAAACAGCTCTGTAAGAGAGATCTTCCCAAGATCCCTTGATTCTTCCATCGCTGTCACCTTCATGTTGAACTTAGGAGGTAAGGCCTTCAGTACTCTGATGGTTATCTCCTTGTCTGTGAAGGTTTTTCCAAGCTTCAGTACTTCATTTAATATTCTTGTAAACCTTGTGTCCATCTGATCAATGGTTTCAGAGGACTTCATCTTGAAGTTATCCAGCTTTTCTAGAGCAACACTTAGCTGATGCTCCTTGATAGCATCATTGCCTTCGCTCATATCTCTGACTTTGTCCCACATCTCTTTTGCAGATTTACAATGTTTGATCTTGTCAAACCGATCATTATCCAGGGCTTTAGTCATGATAAATCTTCCAATTTTGTCCAGGTTGAACAGCTTGATTTCTTCAGCTGTCATTTCGCTCAAGTCTTTTTCCACCACGGTATCAATTTCATTGATTTTTATCGTCTTGGTGAACTTGAATGGACCTTTTGTAATGCAAGTGAACATGTTGTCATTGTAGGCAGCGAGGAAAATCTCCATTCTGATTTTCCAGTCTTCGAAGGACATGCCAGCAATGTGGGGAACATGGTTTATGCATTCCATTTTCAAAAAGTTTTGATTTTTCAAAAAGATGCACTTTTGAAAAAGTTTTCAAAAACCTTTGAAAAACATTTGGATCAAGCTCGTTGATCAGGCAGTTGATTCAAATGAACCACCTGCTCTGATACCACTTGTTGGTCCCAAGTGGTCAGATGAGGTCTAGAGGGGGGGGGGGGGTGAATAGACCTCTGAAAATTTTTGAACTTAAAAACTTTTCAGTCTTCTGTCAGCAGACTAAGCTGATGAAGAACAGTAAGCAGACTAGTCTGATCGTGAACAAATCTTGAACAGACGACTGACCACTCTTCTTACAGTAACTTAGCTGTTTTTCAGCAAAACAGTTTTTCAAAGAGTATACTTGCAGCGGATTGTTTCAAAGTGTTTTTCACAAGTAGACTAAGTTCTTGAAAGATTTTATCCCCAGTTTTTAACAAACTTCTTTTAAAATCTTTTAGATAATTCAAAGTGTTTAAATATGCAAACTTTAAATATGCAAGAAAACTTTAGATGCAAAATAAAACAAAGAATTTTTATAGTGGTTATATGGATAAAAATCCTTTAGTCCACTCTTCCAGATCACACAGATTCTGGGTTATACTATAATCACTTAGATTACAATATTTCTCCACTTACACCTAAACAACTAATGAGAAGGCTGTAAGCTCACAATAGGAATTCACAAAGAAAACCTATCCTCTGAAGTAGAATCACTCACAAAGACGGATCCTAACTTCGCACAACACTCAGCTATTACAAAATCACTCAGATAATGTTTTTCTGATTTCTTCAACTTGGTTTCTGTCAACAGATGACTTCCACCAGACGAGTGAGCTGTTCGAGCTTTTGAGACTTAGAGAAATTCTGCTTCAAAATTTCGATCTCTGATTGTTGTTGTGTTGTTTCTCTCTTCGAACTTTGCTCTGTTTATACTTGGATTTGAATTTATGACCGTTGAAGGAAATCACATCTTCAAATCCATCCTTCAGCTCTTTTTGAAACGGCTCCCTGCAGCAGTCGTACAGTGTACAGTACCTTTCTGTCCATCGCATTTAATGCTGCATTTAATGCACTCTGCTGATCCGAGGATATCTTCAATCATTTGCCATTACTACCCTTCTCTTCAGCATTTATTACACCAGTGCATTTATTACCGTTGGACTAATCTCTTGATCTCTTCTACTCTGCTGATCAAAACGACTCTGCTGATAGATACTCTGCTGATCAAATACTGAACTAATCTGATTTGACTCGGCTGATGACCTACCCTTCTGTTCGCTGTTTCAGCAAGAGATCACTAGTCTTCTGAGCTTTGAACTTTGAACTCTTCTGATGTCTTCTTTTACTTGTTCAAAATTCTTCTAAGGGAACTAAGCTTTCCATACTTAGCTGATTATGATGTTTTGGAAATCATCAAAAAAACCTTCCCTTAATTACTTGTCTTCTTTGCACTTCATCTTCATCATCTTCATCCAACAA